>LOEQ01000735.1:405820-451519 GCA_001685075.1 Bramus lutescens | reverse complement strand
AGAAGAAGAAGAAGAAGAAGAAGAAGAAGAAGAAGAAGAAGAAGAAGAAGAAGAAGAGGAAGAAAGAAGAAGAAGAGACTACCAGGATATATAGTTTTTGAAACTATAACTGTACAAATTTCAAGACTATGTGATGGTATTGAAACACTGACTAGTTTGCTGATGCAGTTTTCTGGTGTCTGATGTCGTTGCAATGATGAATAAGCCAAACAGATTGGATTCACATGGGTTTGCCATGTGACACATTTTCTCCACAGAAGATGAAAGGAAAAACCAATTTCCCCCAATTTCCTGCTTTATTTGGGTTACAATTGAAGTCAGTGTCACTTACTCCTTTCTCTCTCCTTTTGTGTTAAAATCTGGTGCATAATTGTGCTGTTACAGAAAAATAATTTAATATTCTTTATTATCACTAAGTTTTGTTGTTGTTGTTGGATATTCATGAGAAGACAAATGAACAATTATTGCCCCTCCCCAAAAAATCCAAGACATGGACTTGCTACACTTCAACAAAACATGGTACCCTCACACATTATGAATTTTTTAGTTACCAAATAAATGAAGTTTCTATCTTATACATACTCCAAGTACCCATGCTAACAACCATACTTATAGCACTATCAAGTGAAAAATTTCAGAGGTGGAGCACAGTAGGAGGTTTACGTCACTATGGTGTGCCCAGAGGTGGAGCATAGTGGGAAATTTAGGTGACTAGGATATGCCCTCAAAAAGGGATTGTGCGAGCAAGGTATCTTCCTCTTTTCTCACTTTCCTGACATGGACTATCTGGCTTCTCTTACATCACATTTTCCTGATATAACACACCCTGTTCAATGTGGCTCAAGGACAATGAGGTCAGCTGACCACTAATGGAAAAATGGACAAAGCAAATGTCCCTTCTTTATAAACCCCTTTTATGATTTACATTTTGTTAATTTTTTTTCAGTAGAAGACTACACAGAATTTGGAAGTTTACTGTTTAGTGGACAATGTTTAGCAACTCAAAACTCAAGAAAACCTCATAAGACTACCAAATGAAGTTCACTTGTAGACTCTGCGGTGACAATGTAAGAACCTGGTTTAAGGTCCAGTTTCAAACTGCCTAACAGATCTCTAGATTAGAGATCACCTCTGAGTAACATTCGAAGCTCTCGACGACTGTCTTTTATAAAACCGTCATCTCTTATGGAGCAGAATGTAAAAGCCATTCTAGTTCACACCATATGCACTCTGGAATTCTTTGGGTATAGATTTCATTTGGCCAAACCTGATTGTTGATATTGGTAGTGTATTTCACAGAAGCATTAGGATTTTTTTTTGTAATCTAGACAATAGGACAAGAAAGGTTTTTTATAGGTATTGCTTGCAAGAGGTAGATCTTGTATTTTATGCTACATGTATTTGTTCACATGTCCATTCAATTGTTTGTTCTATAATAAGCAGTGTTTGTTTGGTAGACATTAGGCTGGGTATTAGGTCCAATGATGAACACATCACCTGTAATTTTCTACCCTGTAGAGCAGAGCAAAGAATATCAATAATAAGTAAATAAAAAACATTATCTCATGTTAAAAAGCATTTCAAAAAAAGACAATCTATCTGCTATTAGGAAATTAACACATCAGCACAGCACAGGGCAGCTAAACATGTAAGCAAATCTCCAGCAACAGGGTTAGTTGGCGATGCCTGATTTGAAAGAGAAAGTACTTTAAGGAGGGAATCCTGGGTTTGTTTGTTTTGGGATTTCAAATCTAGCTGTGTGACCTTGACCAGTTAAGCCATTTCAGTCTCAGTTTCCTTCTCTGGAACGTGAGACTGAAGCTACCTGGTGTCTGACAGGGTGAGACCCAAGAAAGGACAGACAGCCCACTACATTGCACCTGCTATAATTTTATTTTATTTTAAGTTTCAGTTGTGGAAATTTTCACGCTAGAGGAAACATTTCAACTTTATCTGGAAGGGCATGTGGGTGTTTATTAGGCTGAAAAGTTTGTTAAGAGACTCAGGAGGGGAGGGAGAAAAAAAAACGAGCAAATTCCAGGAAACATAACAAAAATGATCTCTTGGAGGAACGGTAAACAGATCAGTGCAGCTGGGGCATAATGCCATCGAAATTATCTGTCTCTCTACTTCTGTTAACTCATAAATGAAAGGAAGCAGTTCAAGACTTTTTAGTCATTCTTATTCCCTCTTCATGCTTTGTACCATAAAAATATAGCTCTCTCTCTCTCTCTCTCTCTCTCTCTCACTCTGAGTGTGTGTGTGTGTGTGCGTGCACACGTGCACACATATCCGTGTGTTGAGAAACTTGGTTTCTCAATATTAGCAGATTTCACAGAACTAGACAAAAAAGAAAAAAAGAAAAGAGGAATGTAACCAACAGCAGACATGTACCATGCAAGAGCGTGCTTGCTCCCTTCAGTCAGCACTATGCAATTAAAGAATTAAATGTTACTATAGGGATATTTTCGTGATCCTCTTACCACCATCCTATTAGTTTCTATCCGAATTCACCCCTCCCTGCCTATCTCTCACTGCTTGTGATGTTCTGAGGCAGGAAGCATTCTTTATCCAGGGGAAGCCCTCTCAGTCCCTTGGATGATTCCTTCATAATCTAGAGAACATAGTACCCACAGGGAGGTGCAGAGTTGCCCTTGGTGCCTGGGCTGACTCACACTTCCAGATGGCCTTGGTAACCTTCAGTCCCAGTCCCTTTTTGGCACCACTAGCGTGATCTGGTGTGGCCACAATAATGCTCTTTGTCGTGAAGATTAGTGTTTTTTGTTTGTTTGTTTGTTTTTTAAAATAAAATTCTTTATTTCTCTATGTGTAAATTCAAAGATGTTTGAGCTTCATTATACATTATTTGGAAAAATACAATCACATTCAAAAGAAAAGAATAGTAAAGATCAATTATTCTTTCTTCCACAATTTTCCCATCCAGAGAAAACCACTAGGGACAGCTTCATGAATTTCTTTCTACCCCCTCTCCTTAGAGGATCCTAGGAGAGATTTCCCCCAGAGGAATTACAACCTCAAAGAGAATAAACACTTTTCAGTCTGAACTTGCATTAAATCAAATTGTTCTTGAGATGGTAAACCAGTTTCTACATTTGGAAGTCCTGTTTGTAGCATGACGGATTATTCTCAACATGTTTATCAGAAAATGTTACTTGCAAAAATAAAGGTGCATTTGCACATTCTTCTTGTTTCTTTTCTCTCTGTTTTTAAATTTCAGGTTTATTTGTAGCGAATTTACTGAGACATATATTGCTAAGTCCCACAATGTCTCTAAAAAATATATAACCTACTTGTTAATATGTCATTGACTTGTTGATATTCTGTGTTGGAAGATGGAGGTTCCAATGTATAATTTAGGTGAATAGTTATTGTAAAGCCATTAAGAGGAAACTTAGAACAGATAACATGTATCATATCATATCATTTCTTATTGCTTTTGTTATCAGAAATTTTTGCTCTCCTTGTTGAAAATTCTTGCCCTTTGTTTGCTTCTGTGAATTTCTATATGCATATCGCTAATGCAATTCCCAGCTTTTCCTAATGCAAAAGTACAGTTCAGAAAAATGAAGAATTATTTCAAATTCTTTTTGAAGCAGTGTCTCCCATTAACTTCTTTAACTTGAAATGGTTATTTTTCCATCCATGTCTGTTTTGTGTTTCACTTTGAGATGTTACTTCCTGAAGATAATGTTTTGGAGGTCATGCTTTTGTTTTGGTGAGCATGTTTCTAACAGGCTCTTGAGTAAATACGCATTTGAGGCAAATCATTGTTACATGTTCATTGATAATTAGTAGTTTTATTGACTTAGCACATGTGCTGTCTAGTTTTATGTCAGCTTGATACAAGCTAGAAACATTTGGGACGAGGAAACCTCAGTTGAGAAAAGGCCCCCAGCAAATAGACTGTAGGGGCATGGTTATGGTTGATGACTGATATGGGAGGCCCAGTTCACTGTGGGTGGTGGAACCATAGGGCAGGAGGCACTGGGTTCTATAAGAAGGCAAAGCTAAGCAAGCGTGATGAGCAAGCCAGTAAGCAGTAAGTGGCCTCTGCTTCGGTTCCTGCATCCAGGTTTCTTCTCCCTTGAGTTCTTGCCTCGACTTCTTTGGATAATGGACTACAAGCTCTAAGATGGGCTGAATTCTTTCCTTCCCAAATTGCTTTTGGTCATGGTATTTTATCATAACAATTGAAAACCCCAACTAAGACTGCATATAATTTTAAGTTAAGAATTATTTCCTCATAAGTTTAAAAGGTATTGCTTCATTCTTTGCTAGGTTCCTGTGTGACTCTTAGAAAATCATGTACCCTTTCAATTTTTAAATTATTTCTCTGTGACCTCATGTTGGCTCTCAGAGTATTGCTCTTTGGTTGCTACATTATCTTTGATTTGCCTGTGAGTTGTTTGCTTGGAAAGGTGACAAAGAATTCCACACTAAGAGGGGGAGAGGAGGACAACGTGTTGTGTATGCTAAAGGGAAAATCTGCTGTAAAGAGCAGCAGCAAATCTCTAGATGTTGCTGAGGAACAGGAGGAGGCAGTGGTTTTAAATGGGGTTGAAGAGTATGATTGGGGTTGTAGAAATGTGTCTGTAAGCACCCAGGCATGAAGACACCGTTGCTGTTTACCCAGCAGGCATAAGCTTCTGCTAAGGTTCTGGAAGATCAATGGTTCCAGGGAGATCAGGCACCTTCCAGTTCCAGCCGAACCGTGATTGGTGTCACCGATTTCCTGACATTTCTCCTGCCAGTAAGTAGCTAAGGGTATGAGTGCCTGATGAATTTCATTCCAACAGAAACCTCAAAAGGAAAAACCTGTTTGGGTACTTCTGAGAAGGGATTTAGCTTTCGCAAAGAGGGGTACAAGGGAGGTTTCTATGAATGCATATGGTAGTTTGAATGGACGTGGCCCCCATAATCTCATAGAGAGTGACACTAATAGACGGTATGAAGTGGGTATGACCTTGTTGGAAGAAGTGTGTCACTGTGGAGGTGGGCTTTGAGGTTTCCTATGCTCAGAATGCTGCCTAGTGTCTCAGTTGACTTCCTGTTGCCTGCAAGGTGTAGGAGTCTTGGCTACTACTGCAGCACCATGTATGCCTGCATGCCTCCATGTTCCCTTTCATGATGATAATGACTGGACCTCTGAAACTGTAAGTGGGCCACCCCAATTCAATGTTTTCTTTATAAGAGTTGCCGTGGTCATGGTGTCTCTTCACAGCAATAGAAACCCTACCTAAGACAATGCAGTATGCTTAGATCTGCTGTGACCATAAGAAAAAAATAATTAAGTTCTAAAGTGATAGATAGATAGATAGATAGATAGATAGATAGATAGACAGACAGATAGATGAGTAGAAAGAAGAGCATGGGTTATAGATCTGAGTTTGATTGATGGGATAATGCTGTCATATGTTTCTTGTTTTATAATCCAATAATTTTCTTATTGCTTAAGTCACATTGAATGGACTCTTCTGCAATCTGAACATACATACTTAGTCAACATTCTAGAAAATGATTTTTCTCATAATATAAGGATTGTTTGTTCAAATAACTCCATGCTGTTATGTGAAGAATAAATGAGTAAGCTGTCAAGGTAGTTTTCTGTTTTGAAAACCTCCAGAAAGATGGTTACACACACACACACACACACACACATACACACACACACTCATGTTAATATGTGTCTGCATGTAACATATATTACCCTACAGAAGTAATAAATAGGAGTAACTTGTATACATTTCCAGAATAGAGAAAGTTAGGAATTATGAAATGGAGCAGAAATAACTCCCTTCCTTCCACACAGTGGAAATCAGTCCTGTAGAAGTTACACATGACTGAAGATTCCGCTATTAGCGCGTGAAGCAGTTGTACACAATGTTCTGGGATCCTTCAGAGGGTTTTTATTATACCGCACAGTTCCTTACTTCTTACTGTAAATACGAATTATCTTCCTAGGCATAAGGATAACAAGAACTGATCAGAAGATCCGTGAGATGCAATTAGATTTCAGCTCCAAGTTTTGATAATGGCTCCTTGAATTGCCTTGTGGAAAGGATCCCAAGGCTTCTGGAAAAAAGAATAGTTTCCTAATTATGTCTACCTGAGGCACGAAGCAAGAGATGCCATCTAATTATTCCTGATGGGCAGAACCCACCTAAAAAGGAATAATGAATGGAAATTAAAGGAAAAGGATAAACCACATGCAATCTGGGTCTGGCTTCTTTTAGGCTCACCTTACATGATCAGATTTGCTCTTGAAAAATTCATTCAATTTTACATTACCTGAAATTTCTGTTTTTCAACTCTGATTTCTTTTTCTGTTTAAGTGTGCTGTTTTAGGTAGTGGAGACGCCTCGTATTCAAACTCGAGACCACGTAAAATTGCTACTTAGTTACCTTAGTTGCTCAAATAGAACATTCATTTTTAAAACTTATTTCAATCCATTAATCTCCATGGTTTTTTAACTCAGCTCATGAAAATTTGGATTTTTTTTATTTAAGTAAACAGACATTTCTTAATATACTGTATTTTTAATTTTAAAAGAGCCTAAAATTTTCCTCCAACATCTACATATTCATAATAAGTACATAAAGGGGAAGACTTTCTAATATGGAACCGTTTTAAGCCCCATTACTTCTCACAACTGCATTAGGGCCATCCCACAGCTGTTCTAGTTAACATGATGCAGATGTACTCTGTGTCTTTCCGAGGATTATTTCCCAAGTATTTCTCATAATTCACTAATTTTCTCATTTTCCGTCCTAAACACTTGTTTATATTTCAAAATATCGATATTTCTTTTTCTTATGTAATTTTATCACACAATACCGTCTTTTTAAAAATACACGTGTGTGAGAGAGAGAAAATGTATGTGAGTGTGTGTGTGAGAGAGAGAGAGACAGAGACAGAGACAGAGAGAGACAGAGAGAGATCAGAGGGCATCTCACGGGACTGTTGTCTCCTACCACGTGAGTCCCAGGAATTGAACTCAGGTTTGGTGGCACGTGCCTTTACCCATTAAACCATATTACCAACCAATATTAACAACTGACATTCTCTTTGGAGGCCCCATCTTCTTGTCGGTTTTACTTCCTGACTGTTGGCAGTCTTACAGTCACTGAAGGTCCTTCTAGAAAACTTATCAAGAATTGTGCCTTAATTTCCAGTTATTGATTAATTTTATGGGGATTCTTTTAAAAAAAGAAGGAAGACTAAAGAGATTTTAAAAAAAATAACATTTGTTTTCTTGTTTAATCAAGCACAATTCCCTGGCTCACTCTGGCAATCAATGTAGTCTTAAATGGCCATTATTGCACCATTTACAGTTTGTACAGAATACACTTTACCTTGATATTTATAAAGAGGAAAAGAAGCACAATTCTTCAGCCGTAAGGGGAGCCTCTTGGCAAATAAAAGCAAAACTTACTCCCATTAGCAAAACCCTGGGGTCTAAATCTAGAGAACACATACTTAAGAGACCTCAAAGAAAAGGTCCCTAATCTGTATTCTGGGTACATTATTAGGTTTGAGCATATTGCCGTGTAATCACCAAGAATGCCAACTGGGCTATTTTCAGCAGTCAGTGACAATAAGGGAAGCAGAAAAGAGAAAGCTCGCCCTATCAACAGTGACTATAAGGAAATTGAGGAATGCCCGGTTACTATAAGCGTTATCTTTATGAGCCTGACAGTTATGAAGAGTTCAGGCACTGGGAAAGTTTGGTAGGTATCTTTTTACTCTCAAGCTGAAACAAATGTTCTTAGCTAGGAACAAAGAATTGTTATCTAGCAGATGGTATTCCATTCCTATTGTCATTTTGTATTCATAATAATCATCTCCTTGCCTTGAACATGTCAAATAACTCAGTTGTTTCAGATAACACACCTCAACTCATCTGTTCTACCCTATCGTTCTATTGCTCTCCACTCTAAAATTAAGATAGTAGAAGTAAAATTACATTTGTATGCAATTTACATTTAGCAGTACAGATGATCATATTTTTAATTTATCATTTCAATTATCTTATAAAACTGTTAATATTCGAAGCAGTAATCTGTCTCTGATTCCTTGAAATTCATATGAATCTGTTTGATTACCAAATAAATTTCTTTCCAGTATGTTGTTAAGAGCTGGGATTTTTGAATTCCTAGTGACCTGGGTTCAAATCTCAGCTCTACAACTAGGAACTGTACAATAATTGGTCAAATTCCTTAACCTTTCTGGTCTTTGTTTTTTTTTTTGGATTTTTATTTTTTGTATTTGTAATGTTGTAATAGCTTTTATATGGTACTTTAGAAAATTACAAAGCACGACTACAAAGCTCTTATAATGTCTGCAGAGAATAAGTATTTAACAAAATAATAATAATACCTTAGTTATTAGAAAACTTGACTTTTAAATAATGTAGGGAGCTCCTCCATTTTCTTGTTTCTCTCTCATTTGGCTTGAGTTGTAAAAGGCTTGCTGGCAGCTGAGGCCAATACACTCTGCACCCACAGGGTTGACAGCTGAATTTCAGGGCTTGGCAGGAATGCTCACTATTTTCTTTACTCAGATGCTTCTAAGAGGGTCAACGCATGCCTATCTGCTGCCTACATTCGGAAAGTACTGAAGGAATAGGGCAGGGAAATTTCAGAATAAGATCAGCCATGAGTCTTTCTCTCCTACCCATCAGAGCATCATGTACACTATGAGATAGCAAACTTCCTGTTGTAGATCAAAGAGCTGTCCCCTTGTATAAGAACAATAAAAGCAAAATACACCTTGGTTATGTATAGTGTGCACCCTTACTAAGACTTCCAGACCGCTAAATTTCTGAAATCCTCTACTCGGCAGTGGATCAATGAATTTTTAAATTTGATAACTATTCTGTACTCCAGAAGCAAATGGTTCTGGTCCCTCAAATATCTCCTCTTATGGCTATCTTTGCTTATTATTTTCTCCATCTTTATTACTAATTAACCAACTTAGAAATCAATGCAATACTAACTGGGTATGGTGTGGGGGGATGTCTATAAGCCAGGCATTAGAAGGCTAAGAATAACTTCAAGTTCATGGCCAGAATGGACAACATTGCAACACCAGGCCCACAATGACGATATAACAGACTCCATCTCCGAAATAAGTGCCATGCATACCAAGCATACACAACAGTATTCAGTGAAATACTGTTTGTAATATAAAAATTGTACATCAACAGCTATTAGAAACTTGACAAACAGAGGTTAGAGGGGTGTGCACTCAGTAAAGTGTTTCTGCACAAGCATGAGGAATTTCAGGCCCTATGTAAAACAAAACAAAACAGAACAAAATAACAGTTTGGTATGGTGCATGCTTGTAATCTCATCACTGGGGAGGCAGAGGCAGTCTGACTTGCTAGCCAGCCATTTTAACTTGTTTAGTACGTTCTAGAACAATGGGACCACTTGTCCAAAAATTCTAGGTGGATGGCTCCTAAAGAAGTACATCTATGTCTGTTACCTGGCTTACACACATACACAGAGACACATGGAGACACACACACACACACACACACACATACACACAGAGATGTACTCACGCTGACAAGCATATTTAAGTTGTAGTTTAAGAAAACTGCTTGAGGACTAGGACTGGAAAGATGGTTCTGTGGTGATGAGTATTTCTTGTACAAGCGTGAGGATCCAAGTGTGGATCCTCAGCACCACTTAAAGTTGGATGTGGCTGCCCACACGCCTGCAAGCCCAGTGCTGTCGGGGATGGATACAGGAGGACCTCTGGGTCTTGCTGCTTGCCAGCCCAGCTCTAGGTTTAGTGAAAGACTGTATCAATGGAAGAGGATGGAGAGCCATAGAGCAGGAAATACAACATTCCCTGTAGCCTATGTACACATGTAATCCCACACAATGCATGCATATGGGGGGGAGGGAGAGCAAGGAGGAGGGAGAGAGAGGGAGGGAAGAAGGAAGAAAGAAAAAAAGGAAGGGCAGCAAGGGCAAGCAGGCAAAAATAAGATGAATAACTTTCCTATAGTTAGTTTTAAAGCATTTTATGGCAATAGTATGTTATCTGTCATTTATATATTAAAACTATACATCAAGAGCCTGTGGTAGAAATATTTAAAAATACAGAAAATGAGATATACCAAGATGAGGCATGCATTATTCCACAATCCAATGCTTGTCATCACATTGGTAATTTTCCAGAAAAGAAAATATAATTTAAAATTTAAAATGCAACTGTGTCTTTTCTCATTAACTTTTTATTCTAAAATTTGACAGTTCGTGGCTAGTGAGATGGCTCAGATGGTTCAGGATACCTGCTTTTCAAATCTGATGATGGTTGTCTGGTTCTTAGAGCCCACACAATGGAGAATACTGACTCCCAAAAGCTATTCTCTGACAAGCACATTCATGTGGTGGCATGTGCATACCTGTCCCCAAATAAAGAAGTAAATGCACAAATGTTGAAATATTTAAGAAAATATTCCCATAGGGGGAATGACAAAGAACCAAGGGCCGTGTGAGCCATTTTCCTATGTGCACAGCTAAAGCTCTATTGAGGATATGGTACACAGAACAGGGATGCCATAGCCACACACACACACACACACACACACACACACACACACACACACACACACNCACACACACATACACACACACACACACACACACACTTTCATTAGTCTCAGTCTTATCCTGTGGTCAGAGAAGTTGAGATTGCTTAGGAGCCAGGACTCAAGCCACTGACCTAATTCTAGTACTTCCTTCTGGTCTGTTTCTTGTGTGACCTCAGAATCTGTCATTGTAAATCTAGAAGTAAGACAGTAGTTGCATATTTTGGAATGGAGGTTATATTATGTAACTCAAGTGAAATAGGCAGAACCCAGGGTCTCTGTGGGTTCCTTGTCTTATGTCCGAATCAATCTTTGTAATTCCTTCTAGCATATAGTAGGGATATCACTATAGATCACAAGGAACCCTGGCAAACTCCCCACCCTGTGATGCCCTGCTTGGAACTCTCAAATCGGTTCTCAGAACTGCGACTTCTCCCGTTGTCTGGATGGCCCTTTCCTTGTTCTTCGCACCACTGTCAAGGGGTAAAGCAGAGTCTTTCCATTTACAGTAGTAGTCCTCACATGGTTGTTTGAGACTCACTACTCAAGTTGTAACACTACCATGGCAGCAAGCACTCAGCTGCTAAATGGGCAAAGGCCACATGCAAACAAGACCCTAAACAGTGATGGTCCACACGATGCCTGGTTTGATCTTCTTTGAAGTTTAATAAAACCCAGTAGGATCGGGACAGGAATGGGTGTCAGATCCCTAAGGGACAGATGGCAGGCTTTCCTAGTGTTTCACTTGATCCTGCAACATCGATCATGAGTCACACTATAATTCAAGATCTGAATTGCAAAATAAAGGAGGTAGTGCTTGAATTTATCGCCATATTGAATGCGAATAACTAGGTAGTATCTTAAAAGTGGAATGTCTCAATGCTACTGGTCAGTCATTGTGAAACAAATGATAAGCAATGGGCTTTACTAACATCCAAAGATTATGTGCTAGATACTTTTAATAAAATTCAAATCCAAATGAATCTTTCAACTGTTGGTTATCATGCTTTTTGCGTTTATTGTGAATAGAGCAATAGGGAGAAGGCCTAAACTCCTTCTATGTCTAAGTGATATTCATGCTTTGCAGCAAAGTCAAGTGCTGTAGTTTGGATCCTAAACATCCCTTAAAGGGCCACATGATAAAGACGTTATCTTCAGCCTGTTGCAACTGGAAGGTGGTGGAATTGTTAAGGGGTGTGGCCTCAGGGAGGCCTTCTTGCCCTTGGTAATGTACCTTGAAGGAGCTTGATCCCAGCTTCTTCCTCCCTCTGTTACCTTGTACCCTGGCTGTCAAGTGATCAGCTCTGCTTTGCCATGCATTCTCCCTAGTATGTGTTCCCTTGTCATTGTCCCCAAGACAAAAGGGCCAACAGAAAATGACAGAAACTGTCTAACGCTTTTAGGCTAAATCAACCTTTTTTTTATGAGTAGATTATCTTGAATGTTTGTTCCAGAAATGAAAATCCTAGTAACATACAAAGTCATCTGTAGTAGAAAACCTCTGTTCATATGATCATATAATCAATTTTGGATGGCTGAAATCCTTTTATTTGCCCTCAATATTATACTTATTCTGTTAGTGGTTTAGTCTTTCAAAGCATTGTATTTATCTGCTATCAAAGTCCCTCTACTATAAAACTGAGTGCACAATTTTTATCCCATTATTTAATGGCGTCAATAATATAACCCACTTTATTTACCAGCAGACTTACAGTAAAGTAGAATAGAGTTATTTATTCAATAAAGACAGAAAACAATTTTCTATCATAAAAATGAAAGCAGTGATCCAATATTTACAATTAATGAAGAAACTAATCAGAAACAAGAAAAGGGTGTCCCTTGTCTCAAGTATGGTTTAATGTTGCCTGAAAAACTATAATCTGAGCATGAAAAATCACTGTGCAGTTGATTTTCATGTTTGAAAATCAACTGCACAGTAATAATGTTTGAAAGAGTTGGGCAAAACAATTGTATTTCCACTGACTCAAAATTCAAGGGATTACCTAAGATGTATAAGAAACACAAAATATGCTTTATAAGAAAACTTGAATGCTGTAAAATATATTTCCACCATAGGTCTTCTATGTAGCAGTTAGAAAATGAAAGAACTATCCCATGCATAATTTCTATAAAATATGCAATCCTCTAAGCAATATTACAGGGCATTAATTAAAATTTTTAACTTAAAAATACATGTGTACTTTTAGGATGGCTCAGTATTATAATGATATCATAACTAATCCTAGGTCATTCTATAAGCTCCATGGACTTAGTTGTTACAGGCTCTTAAAACTACAGTTTGACATGTGGTGTCTCCTTTCTTCTCAAAGTCATTTTTCTAAGAACTTGCTGAGAACTCTTTCTAATGCAGGCTGTCTGCTTTCTAAGCCTGTTGGGCTGCTGTCATAGTGAGATTGGTTTCCATAAAGCATCTGGGCTGTCCCCTGCACTCCTTGTACACTAGGTTAATTATTCTACTGATATTTATTGCTTTTTTGTATACCTTGTTTGCTTGAGGACATCTTCAGTTCATTTTTTTTTCTAAATTGGGAAAGGTATGTATTGAGTACACTTGTAAACTTGGTCTTTACTTGCTTAAATACATCCTTAGTTTCCCCTAATCTTGCCAGTTTGGCTATCAACAGTATCGCCCCATCTGTTGCAGATCCCAGTCTTGCTGTTGAAAAGTCTGGTATCTTTGAAAAGTTTCTTTTTCTTTGAGTTTGAAGGACTTTAGGATTCATTTCTTATTTTTGAAATTTCAGAATTCCATCAATACATGTCAACATCTGTATCCTTTTTACCTTGGTGGACATTTTAACCTGAGCATTTGAATTACTCCTTGTGGCTGTAAAGGGTTTTCATTACTTTTCTGCCTTTGCATATTCTATTTCTACCATATTTTTCACATCCCTCTATCCTATTTATTATCTTATATTTTCCATTGTGGACTTCTCTCTATATATTCTAAGGCTTCTTCTCAGCTAATTCAATATCCAGTCACCTTTAGTCATTTATCCAAAGCTTTCTATTCAAACCTGAGGAATGTGTTTTCAGAGGTTACATTTTGCTCAGTTTTGTGCACACCTCTGCCACCCAAGTCTCTGGGACAAGCCTTGCATGTTTCTCTCTGTAAGAATCTATATTATATATTTTCTCTCTTCCCTACATCATACAACTATTCATGCCTAGCTTGTATAATGTTTGCATCTCAAATAGTTTTTAATAATTCAAATGCCCAGCATTCTCTTCTACCTTAGATTGGAGAACCCCATCCTCCTACCAATTTTTCACCCTCTTCTCTCATTCTTTGTCCCTGTGAGTATATTCATCCTCCAGACTAGAAAACTTATCAACTTCTCTGCTGAAGTCTCCAACTTAGGTTGCTCTTCCACATTCTACAGATTTCTCCTTGATAAGGACACCTCAGACTCTATCTTCATAATGTCGCTATTTACCCAATCTGTAATTCCTCCCTCCATATTTAGAATAGAAGCTACCATCATTCACAAAGGCTGTGAAGCCAGAAATCCTTGAGCCCTCCCCTCATGGTCTTCTGAAAGTCATCAACTTCTGCCTCTTTGACTCTACAGACAACTACTGAATACGTCATGAGGACTCTTAGCTGAAGTCTCTTTGTTTTTAGCATGATTAGATTCCCAGTAGACTCCCAGCCCTCCCCCTCATCCAACTCCAAACTAGGATCTCTCAAAACTGAGAGGTCACACACTTCTTGAGAACACTTTCAGAACACGTAGTCTCACTACAAGGAACATCATACCTAAAAGCCAAATGTCTTTTCCTCATATGACATGTGGTTAATCAAGCCCTGACGCATCAACAAAGCCTAAATCGTGGCAATCGAGCCACAGGATCCTTGTTTTGGTTTCAGACATATCAAGCAAAGAGTAAAAGAGTAAAGTTAAAAGTTCTCACAAAGAGTACTTCAACTCAATATTTTTTTTTTAAATCACAGATCATGACGCCTATTATCTGGGAAGCTTCCCAGTCAAAGGATTAAACGATCATTTTTGAAGATGTAAGAGAAAGTGTAAGCAAACCCTTCACATTGGGACTGATGGCTCTGTCCTCAAATGAAGTCACCCAGGAGCAATGCTCAGTGTCGTTAAAATCACAAACAAAAACTCAAGCGCCTCAGCAACCCAACATCACTAGTAGTTCATGATGGATTGCTCCTGATTTCCCCACTGTCCGTAGCCCGTTGAGTGTAAACTGTTTGTGACCACACTTGAGCTTCTCACACTGTGGTGTTTTTCTTGGACAACTGCCAGCTAATCCTCTGCATCCATCCCTCTGCTTCCTGAAAGCCCAGATCAAAGACTTCTCCTCTCTGGAAGAACGCAAGAATAGACATTCTTTACGAATCTTTCCCTGGAAGTAGTGGTACAATGCTTTAATCCCAGCACTCAGGAGGCAGAGGTAGAGGAAGGTGAATCTCTGTGGATTCAAAGTCAGCCTGGTCTACAGAGCAAGTTCTAGGACAACCAGAACTGCACAGAGAAACCTTGTCTCAGAAAAAAAAAATCCATTTTTTTCTCTTCCTTGTCAGCCTTGGTAGGTATGCACACATAGCACACGGTGATGTCATTTAAGAGCCACCTTCTATTTCTATCCCTGCCATATTAGTCCATATTTCAGTCTCTAAACCTGACACAATTCCTAGTCATACAATATATACTTGATAAATGAATGGCCTCCATCTGATTTTAACTTTCTCTCTCTGCTGTAATCAATTAGCTAATTCCTCTAGCCATTCAATATTAATCACCTATCTGTTAATTTCTGGGAATACATCCTTTTCCCCCAAAGAGTACTTAATATCTGGTGCCCCCACCTTTTCTCTCTATGATCAGACACATTATAATGTTCTTTTCTTCAGAATCTTTTCTAAGCCTGATAACTTTAAAACTACTCTAGAGGTAGTTTTTTAAATTCAAGATTCTAGGATGCATCCATTTTGCCTTTATATATCAGTGATTCCTGCTGCAGAAGAAATTCTGAGTGTGATACTCTACCCAAAGGTAGTTCACACATACACACACATGCGCGCGCATGTGCATGCGTGTGTGCGCGCGCGTGGGTTCAGAAAATAAGCTGAATGTTATTTGTGTTTCTACATCATCGAGCTGTGACATTGACTTCATGAAGATAAAAGAGCTAACTTGTATGGTGTTTCAGTCAACATTATGCTAATAATATTTAGTAATTTTAAGGGATTACTTACTGATTTTACTATTTCTGCTGTTGTTTCTTGATATTGAATCATGAGGGAAAATAATAGAGGTAGCATCTATTGAGCCTCGATGTTAACTAAGCACGGTTTTTAAGAACACACATACACATGTGTATGCACGCATTATCTCAATGATTCTTCACACTATTATTACACACACTTCATTTTCTGGGAATACAGAGGCACAGAGAGCCTTATTCACAAGCCACACGTAATTCAGCTGGTTAGCACAAAGTTTGGATTCAACCATGGCCAGTTCAAACTCCTTACAATCACATTATGCTACCTTAAAAAGGACCACTGGACTAATGGTTAGAAAACAAAGCTCTTGATTGTAAATCCAACCCGTGAGTAGAGTGAATGTTAAGGTCTCATATTTATTTCTGAGTATCATTTTCTGAGCTTCATATAAGGAGGAACCATCGGGTCAAGAATTTAAAACAATATGCTAAAATTCTGAAGGTTGTTAAAATTACTTTGAAGCCTGTGAGGCACGAGTTCCAGATGAGATGGGCACTGGCACGGAGTGTTCAGACACCGACTAACCGAGTTAAGCTTCACGTCTTACGCTAAGCCTGAGGGAGGGCGAGGGAGCACAGTGAGAAGGAAGAACGTATGGGGCCTAGGTATTGAGGCACGAATATAAATTATTATCTTGGTCGGTTTAGGAACACCAACAATCAGGGGATTAGCAGAGTTAAAGAGGTTTGTGAAAGAATATTTTCTGGTTTTTAATAAAACTCCTTAGAACTGTGTGTGCAAAGGCATATATAATTTCGTTGTGTATCTTTTCCTTCAAAAAGAAAAACGAAATGTTCTAGCCAGTTGCTATTAGCAATCGTGTGGCGGACAGTGCTCATGTTTCACGCATATAAAAGTTAATGCCCTGTCCAGGGCATTTGACATTAGCGTAGGAGCTAGCAAAGAGCCTATGTTCTGTTCCGAGCTTTGTGCCTTTCTGTACAGAAATGGTCACGTCCGCACAGGGAAATCTGTCTCCTCCTGTGATAAGAGTAAAAATGTATTTGCCTCTTCATTGCAAAGGGATAGCCTGGAGATTAGTGATGCAAAGGCTGCGGAGGTCTTCAGACTCTTTCAAGACAAAGTAACCCACAGGTAGACAGCACCCCCCCCCAAAAAAAAACCACTATCTTCATTCTGATGCACAGGAAGAGTTGAAAGGAAACCAACCCTCGAGTGCAGCGTCATAGTACAAAAACAATTAGCTAAGGATGCCAAACCCAAACAACACTAGTGATACTGAATCCAAACTAAGGTTGGCATTCTATACAGTTTCCTGGATGTCTTGATGTTCCACGGGATGACAAATGATAACTTGAGATAAGCTATGATATGCTATCAAACATGTTCCATTTATAAGCATGTGGTCAGTAATTACTGGGTAAAGTTTCTATTGCCTTTGTTATGGTGTGGCAAGTACCTGACATATGTGGTCTTTGGTTTCCTAAAGAGTGAGGTCAATGCCATTTAGAATTATTCTTTAAGAAGTGTGACAAGAGGAAATCTCACATGTCTAATATATAAAGTGTACATTTGAATATGTGTGTGTATTAATATGTCCTTAACGTTTCACTCATACTATGGAAATACAGTGATTGCGTGAATGAACCTCCATATTTGAAACAAATGGATGGGGAATAACCAAAATGCCAAGTATTTTATTAAGATCCGGAGCATCAAGAACTCTCTCACACTTCTCAAACACTTGGTCCAACTGTCTCTCATCTAGTGAAATAAGAGATACACATAATTCCAGTTTCCATTCTTGTATTTCCCATAGAAATCCGTGATTTCATGCTTCAAGGTATTTGTATGTGCATATTAACAATTCCCCCAAACAAAGTATCATCAAACTGGAAGCATCCTAACTACTTAACAAGAGAAGACTTCCGAAAGAAATTGTCCCTTTATATAAGAGAGCATGAGCTGGTTGTGCACACAAGTATTATGGGTATAGAATTCATTGGTAAATCTTACATAAACAATCTTATTCAAAAGATGCAAAACATAAGAGAATCCAAAAGATGAGTCCATTTTCAGAAAAGGTAGGGGGGAAAAGGGCGAAACTGGAGAAGGGAGAATACAGTGCTAAATAGTGAGACATAAATGAGCGAGGAAAAGAACTAAAGGGTTTTCTCCGTAAAACAACAAGCAAGAGCAGTTGAGTTGAAGTTGGTGGCAAAGGTAAAACAGTGCCTATAATTGAAATTTAATCCTAATGCTCTCCCAGCCATGTTTGAAACAAAAACAGGCCCGTGAAAGTTCTTCACAACACTGAGTCTCTTTTCACAATTCCAAAGTATGCTTTGGTTACAAATCTCCTTTTAACATGCTTTGACTGGGTGTTCACCATCCAGGTATTTGGTGTTAAATAGACATAGCTTCCACCTCACTGCATGTGTCTCCAGCCATTGATATAGTCAGTATATTCATTTTACCATATGGGAAAAGGATAGAGTTCAAATAAGGTTGTCTGAATTTATATAATAAAGACTACTGTGTCTTGTAAAGGCCTACCAAAGAGACAATATCCATGCATCAGAGAAGGTTCTTATTTTATCCTAACCTTTTCTACTATTAATATGTCAATTAATAGCTTGGATATAGTAGAAAGCCTTTTAAATCATGAATTTTTTATACTTGTGCTTTCATTTAAAATCCTCGTTTTAGCAATGTATAGGGGCTAGATGATGTGGCAATTGAGAGGAAGGTCTTCAAAGTCAGAATATTTAAACACAGGCCTGCCATTTGCTACAGGGGCATGTTGTATGACAGTTTTAAGTATCTACTTCTTTTGTTCATACAAGAACAAAAGCAGATAAAGCACACAAAGAACTCAACAAAATGCCAGTCCATTCGGAGGACTTCACGACGGCTAGTTATCACCATAACTCCCACTAGGACCATCACCACCATCGTCATCTGGCTGATCAATGGGAAAACATGTCCAGCTGACTCTACACGCTAGGAAGTGCTCTTCCAAGTCACATTTCTTTTCAACTTTGGTTATAGCAGGGGCCAAGAACAAAGTGGAAAAAAACCCACCAGACTCATGTATCAACTTCTCTCTCACGACCATTTCTTCACATCTAACTAAACTGAAAATTAGGGGAAAAAAAACACATCTCCTATGCCTGGCTGGAGATAACATAGATAGCAGAGGGAGAGGAGATCAGCAAAAAAGAGATGTCACCTACTTTTCTGAATCCAAGGAATAAATTACAATAAAAAGTGAAGCAAAGTACTAGCAAACCCAGAAAGATTTGGTGACTGGAAGCCACACATACCCAGGAAGGCAGGAATTTAGTGAGAACTGGAAGCATATGGAGACTAGATAAAGCCATTAGATCCTAATTACTTCCCTCTCTTGCTAGAAGCTAAATGATTTCTTTCCTGAGGGAAAACAAATGGTGAGATTTCAAATGAAGAGGTGAGGTACTATGGCCTTAGGTTGAAAAGCACATATGTATTTGAAAGTCTATACATGACTAGTAAGAAACTCAGCCTTCTTAGATAGCACGGTCCACAAATACTAGTAATCATATATGTGCGCTAAGCAGTTTTCTCAGACAGCAATTAAGGAATCCACTTATAATGGCATTAAGAAACTTCTCAAAGAATAGTCCATCTGAACAACCAACCATGGTACGGTGAGATCCATACTAAGAGCCCCTGCCTACGCTCTCAGAACTTTTGATGATGTATTTATTGTCTGCAGTGTTACTGTCTTGTTTGTGTGCCTCATTCTTTAATTTATTTATTATATATAAAGTGTTCTTTGATCATTACATTATCTTGTTTCTTTCCCTCACCTAGAAATTCTTCCCAAGTTCCCTTCTTAATGGTGTGTGTGTGTGTGTGAGGATTGTATTTAATGAGGGTTGTCTGCATGAGCATGTGCGTGGAGTGACTTGCATGAGCAGTGACAATGTATACCATAGTGGCTAAATACTCATGTAAATAGCAACCTTATTTAACCATCCATAGCTCCTCTGGAATGGATGAGGGCTTATGGGCTCCACTATCTTTTTATATACTGTAGTCAGGAATGCCCCAGCGGTCCTTCAAACAATAAGAGCTCTTGCATTTCTCTTGGTTGACCTCCAGAACTAGATAATGCCATTACTTTATATGCACTTTAGCTGTAGCCTATAGAGGAATCAAGCTGGAGCTGAGGCTCAACCTTTCTTCCTACTGAAGAGACTGATTGTACAGCACCAAAGTGGGTCATGCATACAGCTAGAGGACAAAAGTCAACAACAGTCTTACATAACCATGAGCCCTTAAAACCATAATATCAACCTGGTAGATAAGATAAATCTGCTTGTACAATAGTGGCTTGGCAATTATCATCATCATCATTATGGAATAAGGCATGGGATAAGGCAAAGAGGAAAACCCAAAAAATTCTGGCTAGACAGCATAAAGGAAGACTGTGGAACCTTGGGTATGGCAGTAACACAAGCATCTAGAACTGCCCAGGATAGGAACAACTGGAAAGAAAACTGCCATAAACAGGCTGCCCATGCATGCTTGAGCACTGCCAGGGCATAAATGATGATGACAACAGTGGCATGGCAATTGTAGGGTAACTAACTGTTGCGTGGGTAGAGTTTTAAGCCCCCTCTACAGAAAAAAGTCATATCTGGTGCTGTAAACCTGGCTCTAGAAGAAACCTACTATTGCTGTTTTGGTAAGTGGACACGGTATCAGGCTCTCCTCTAAATATTTCTGTGTATACCCATAGATTAGTGCTGTGCTCAGCCTTGCTCAGAGAAGCTTCCATTCACAGTGGAAGATGCTCATTGCAGGGACTTCTAAATAGGGGATGTCCTGAGAATCAGTGACTATTGTGAGCTCAGGCCTCTGGACATTGCTATTACCTAGTCTAAGGCTTAGAGAATGTTGTAGAACAGAAGGAGGGAGGATAGACTGTAAGAGCTGGAGGATGGGAAGGAATGTCGTGAGATGCTGGGTTCTAGACGGCTGCACCCATAAATTCATCACAGCAGTGGTGACCCACACAAAACTAAGACCATCAGCATGATAGCATGCCTCACTTAACCAAGGGTCATTTGGGGGAACTTCCCAGAATAAATTTGAGAGATTAGCATGAGTAGCAGTTTCAACCAAACAACAAAATCAACAGGAAACAGAGAGACAGAGGAAAACCTCAAAGGGGCATAAATGTATGCCCTTTGAAATATAAAACATTCCTTTTATAAAACTAGATGCTGTTGAAAAGGGATAAACAAGGAAAGGCTGAGTTTAAAAAATTATGAACTAAACAAAAACTTTAATAGAAAGGTTGTTAGGTGCATCTGAACAATTAATTTAAAAATGAAAAGGATGAAAACTGTTAAGGAAATAAAAGGATTTTGATATAGAAAATCCAACATAAAATAACCAGACTCCCAAGAGACGAAAATCAAGTACATGCATAAAAATCACCAGAGATAAAGAATAGAGCAGAAACATTCCTGAAGAGGAAATCTTAAAAGCTAGATTTTATCTCCAGCCCTAACCTAAGCCAGAATCAGGGGAACCCTAAGCACGGCCCTGAACCTTTGCAGCTGTTGAGAATCAGCATTCAATTTTGTTAGCATCGCTGAGTCCCGGAACCAGGTGTTGATCCAGTGAAGCCTGTCAGGCTTTCGGTTTCTCAAGGAGGAAATCAAAAAGTGTACTTAACTGAGAATATGGATCACAAGCAACACATCACTGGAAACCAAGGCAGATTCTCACTTCAGTTTGTTTATAGTTATATGTTGCCACTGAATTTTGCAGGTCATGAAAAGTAACTAAGCAGGACCAACATTCTGTTGTTAACTCATGACCTTTGTCTGGTATAATAAAATAAAGGAAAAAATCTTATTTTTATGCCTATTGAATTATGATGGAAAGCATCTAGCCACAATTCCATAATGACATTTCCTTAGATGCTATTTTTTCACTTAAAAGGAAGGAAATAAATAAGTAGTCAGTAGTCATTTTTTTAAAGCATGTTATGGTATTCTGGTTGTTTTGTTAACAAACGATAACCTATCACAGTTACTGATTTTCTTCACACTGGTGACAAGACACTATCACATGGCTAAAGGACAAACTTAAGCAACAGTGAGCTCTGGTTCCTTCAGACAAAAGAGAAACAGCTGTGAGGGTCAGGAAACCTTCCATTAGACATTTTCTTCTACCCTCTCGCTATTTCTGGCTACCTGACTGGCAGGGGTGACAATCCTCTCCTGCTATGACTTCCAGTCTGCTCTGGCTTCCCTCTGTCGCCCTGATGACCAGGCAAAAGAGAATGAAGACAACATTTTCCTCTCTTTAGTTACAAAGTATGTTTGAATGATTGGTAAACATCGGATTTCTTCTTCCTCTACTTTAGTTCAGGGCACTAAACCTAGGTCTGATACTGAGAGATTAGCACGATACAACCGTAATAAACTTAAAATAAGAAATTTCCAGGAGCAGAAACTAAAGCAAAATTCAGAGTAAACTACTAAATAAGACTCTTTTAGGGAGTGCCAACTCTTCCTATTGAGGGTAGCTGGTCTTTTCTTTAAGTGTTTTTTAACTTCTCAAGTATTCTTGTTTGCTGCCGCCTCTTATTCCAAAGCACTGAACTGGTTATCCTGGAAGGAACTGAGAGTTGGAGGTGTAGCCTTTCCCTTTCAGAGGGATGGAGGGATCTGTGAGTGTTTGTGATACTGGTATCCACACAAGGAGGTGCTGAACGATATGTTTCTGGGGAAAATAAGAGTTAGGAATTAAGTTGTCAATAAAGGGGGCATTGCCATGGTTCAATTGGTAATAAATAAAATGGGTTTTGTCTTTCTTTAGCCCTTCTCATCCTTCTCTGGGAGCCACCTTGACCTATAAATGTCTGCCACTGGTAAAGTTCAAGTGAGCCGTGAGACTGTTGAAGCTCTTAACTAACTATAGTCGGTTTGTCATGGAGCAATACACAGAAAGTTGCTGACTTACTGAGAAACAGCACTCTGAGTCTAGTTCTGTAGCAATAGGTTCTAATGGAAGCCAGGCATTTATTTTTCCTTCCATTTGAGAACAACACTTTGATTTACTTCTCTTTTCTTTCTTCAAGCCGATACAGATATGGAAACTCACAAATTGCATTGACAATTGTGTTTTGATGTATTGACACACATCAAAAGAAAAACCAACCAAACGCGAAAAGACATGTGAGGGAGGAAAAAAAAAAGGCAGTTCTGCTGATGGCCAAAGAGCACAGCTGTACAAAGTCACTTGGGTAATGCACTTTGACTGCTAATGCGTCATGTTAGTGCTTTTGTTAAAACCACAGGAACGTCTGTCTTCCTGAAAACAGCCACTGCCCTCTAGAAGAGGACGATGTGAAAATTCAGAGCAGGGCTGGCCAGACTCACACCTGTAGAACTGGAGGAAGCTTTTTAAGTCCCTGCTTACCAGATTTCACACACACACACAAACAACAAAAAAAAAAACCAACAAAAAAACGCCATCCCTCTTCCTCTTACTACTCCCATTATGAGCACAGAGTCATAACAAGGCACAGTCTTTGGCAAACATCGTACCACCACACAGGAAGGCTCAATGAGAATTGTAGAACTATATTGGCATAGAATTTATTTCTTGAATCTTTTTGAAAAAAATCTTCTCCTAGATCATATACACACATACTCAGAAGTATTTAGACAGTTTGGTTTTAATTCGGGCTTATTTGGTTCAAAGGCAAGTACAAGGGACTCTACTGAGATGCCAAAGACACTGCTAAAGGTTTGCTGATAAAAATCTTCCAGATGGGACGACTTTCACTGAGAGGTCACTTATCAGCCTGTGTCCTCTTAATGACATCCTTCAATGACTCCCCTTTCTCTACCAGAAAATGAAGTCATGAAAGCAATTCAGGCTGAGAATGACCCGGTAATCCTCATAATCATGCTGCAATGATAGACAAGAAGATCAAAGGACAGGTGCACTGAGAAATTGGGCTGTCTGTCTAATTACAAAGTGTGAACTTGCTACGGAGTATTAATATTTACTATGTATTATTTCTTCTATATTTCCAAAGTCAATATTTAAAAAAAATATTGTGGTTGCCCTGTTTAGCCAACTTTCCTCCATTTTCTCCTTTCCAATTTCTACTAACCATTAGCAGTTCTTTGCATGCTGCAAGGGTGTTTCCATATATTCACTAGGTAGTTTAGATCTGGTCAATTATGTTGACATTCTCATAGCATCAGTTCTCTGGAGAGATCTTAGGCTACTGTCTCCTACAATGCAATTGAGAAAAAAATCAGGTGATAAAAATAATCTGTTTTCAATATATTAGAGAGTGGATGAAGAAACAAATAGGGTTTCAATATGAGAGATGCTTACTTTTGTTTCACAATAATAAAACACGGAAATAGATTATGGTTGGAATGATGGCACCATGTTTACTGGGAGCCTAGGCTCTGATTATGGCTTTGTTCCATCATTTTAATGGGTATGTTCTATCTCAAGTTCATTGTGATTATAAGGTGAATATTGATGCTCCAGACATCATTGGAACACTTCCAAGTCAATATTACAAGGAACAAGGCTAAAAATTCCCTCAGGCAAGAATCCCTTCTGCTTCCATATCATTGCTTATACTTCTCTTTTAAGGTGGTCTGGGGGAAAGTGGTCTTTGGATGGAGTAGATGCTACTTAAATATTTAAGATGTACTTAGTACCCTTAATTCGCTTGGTTGTTAAGTGAACGAATCTGTTAAGGATAGTCAAGAGCACCAATAAAGTAATTTCACAAAATTATATGGGATTCACTCTGATGGTCTAGAGAGAAGCAAAAGATAACAGAAATATCAAGAGGTCACCCCAAAACTATAAATCAAAGATGTGGGCAGAAATTTTAGATCCTTGATCTCTCAGGAACCCAGTAGCGGCAAAGCAAACTTGGGTGAGAACGGACCAGGAAATTTAGCTAACCAACATGGATAATCACACATCTTTACCTGGGCTCGGCTCTGTGACTCGCTCTTCAAGTTTTACAGTCATAACTTGCTCACAAGCTGTGACATCCACCTTCTTAGGCTATAAAGTGAGAACCAATGTATTTGCAGTAAGTCATGTTTATACGGCCGCTGAATTACCAACCAAAGTGAGAGGTAAATGGGAGCTGTACTAGATACTGTAACAGCATGAGTTACTGTTTGCAGAAGAACAGAGTGTTCCAAGCGCATGGCAAAAACTGGCACTTGAACTACATGAGTGACTCTAAACCTTTTACGATGTTGTCCTTTTGAATAAAAGCACATTATTATGGTGTGTCCTGAATCTGACATTCTCAAAATAGTGCACATCATTACACAAAGAAGTTTGGATGCTTTGTGCATTAATCTCATTTGGTCTTTTCTATGGCTGTGGTCTAGACTTGCGGAGACTCTCCTGCCACGCATCATCTAAGCCAACTATAGTCCCCAGTCATAACTTACATGCTGTGTGTAGTTCATCATGGGAACTTCACTGCCGGCATCTATTTTCCATGTTACTTCTAGTCTGTTTGAAGCTTCTTGAAGGCAATGCCAACGGTGTGTTTATTTTCCATGACATGTTGATTTCTCCAGATTCTTTCACAAGGTCATGCTTACAACATCCCAATTCTCTTTCCTTGTTCTCAGCGGCTCCGCTCTTCTCTCGCCCCTTCTCATAGTTGAGATAAATTGAGTGATGTTTCAGAAACATACACCACAGTGAACCATTTTTATATCTTTTTGATAATGCCCCTATATGTATAAAAACTTGGAAGTGCCTTATCAGTGCTCACACATATTTTTTTCCTGTTCATCTCTCCATTTGTATTTTACAGATTATATAATATCTATAAGTACATAAATAGTGACCTCTCTTTCTACACATCTATGACTGGATATGGAGAGGATCCACATGAGAAGTGGTTTCTTCTTTAGTTTCGTTTTTAAATCAAAGGACTCTTATTTCCCGAGGCTTTCCTTTTACCTTTGCACCCATAAGTCAATCGCATCAGATCAGGAAGTAGAGCTTCCATCAGTGGGATGAGATGGAGTCACCACATCAGGGGCAGAAGACTGGAGTGATCTTGGCTCTGTTTTGTTCCTTGCTCAGCTTTGGGTTTGGGGATATCCTTTTGTAAAGGGAATTGACATGATGATCTATTTTTGCTTTATTTATTTATTTTTGGTGTGTGATACCAAGATTTTTCATTGTGTGTTTATAACAGCTCGTATATGCGTCTACAGATGCCAAGGTGTAAGTTAATCATTATCTGTGAAAAACTTTGCATGCATAACTATATCTATAACTTTCTAGGGAACAGGGAAGTTTAGACAATAAACTTTATTTTAACTCTATACATGCTTCCAATATCGCTCTTGTTCTCTTGAGTTTGGAAATTTTCATGAGCTCCGAAATTGTGTTCATTTCAATCCCAGGTTTTGATGCACTAAGGATAGATGGTTAATGACTTGGTAAGAGAATGCATGTCAGTGTCCCCAGATAAAATTAAATCTTCAATTTTCTTGAATGTCTAACTGCTTGTCATAACAGATTTTCATCTCATCTGGTTCTACATTCACAAATGGTAGATAATTCATAGATATAAATATTATCATATCTATTTCCCTCTTTTTAGGGAAAGCTCTGGTCTACCCTTTCTGTAGGAAATCCAGTCTCTTTCCTTGGAAAGTTTCTCTTCACAGTCTCCCAAAGCCTCAGAGGCCTTTCAGCAGTCTCTGGCGTAAACACATTTTAAACTTACAGTGGTCAAGGAATGTCCAATGGGCACATAGGTTTCTTTGCGTTTGTCATGGGTTACCTGCATATTCCCCTGTTCTTGGCAAAGGTCTCCTAGACATCTCTGATGAACCAACCCTGAACTCTAAGAGTTCAGCTCTTTCATTCTAAGTCAGTTCTTGTTCAGCAAAGTCAAGAGCACTCCTGGAGCTGGAATCTCAGCTTGCTCTGGCCCCTGAGGCATTAAGTCCTCCAGGGGCTGTTACTTCAGCATTCTCTCTAGATAATAGAGCAGGTTACTCCCAGGATACTTTCTAATGGCAGTCCCTACCTCTAAAGCAGAGAGAACGTTGAGGAAGGGTTTATTCTCTAATCCCACAGCTCCAGATATTCTTGCATAATTTGGTCCTCTCCTCAAACTGCATCATCACGACGGGAAGTTCCTTTCACCCTCTTTGTCCTGGGAAATGTATGACTATGAGATACCATACTTAGAAGACTGTGGGAGTCCACTTAATGATCTTTCTACAGATAAAAATGTTTAAACCATCTACAGGATTTTTAATGATAAAGTTCCAAGGAAATACAGATTTAGAATTTCTGCCTCTTACATATTCATAGAAATGTTTATTGCAACTTAGGGTCATTTCCCGCAAATTCTTTGTTTGTTTGTTTGTTTTTGTGTTTTTTTTGACACAGGGTTTCTCTGTGTAGCCTTGGAGCCTGCCCTGGCACTCACTCTGTAGACCAGACTGGCCCTGAACTCATAGAGATCTGCCTGCCTCTGCCTCCTGAGTGCTGGGATTAAAGGTGTGCGCCACCACCTCTTGGTTCCAAATTATTTTACTTTGGGAATAATTATAAAGACAAGGTGTAATCAGGACAATGGAAACTGTTGTCCTAAGTGTCCTTTCCTGACAGAACAAGGGCACAACCACTCTGATAATCAACTGTTTTAAAAAAAATGTGTGGCCTAACCAATCCAATAAGATAAAAAGGTCTTCATTGTAAGGTAAATATTCGACATTCCAAGATCACATTTAGGGGAGAAGAGGAGAAGAAGATGAATACAATAATAATAAGTTTCAATTAAAAGATAAAATCAGTCAGAGTGGTGTTTTTTCCCATCAAGAACTGAGAAAGAGAAGGCTTACAATTCACCTTGTGTTTATTTAAATATAAGGAAGAGCTTAATGGTAACATGGGCGAGCTTCCTTCATCTATGTCCACCCAGTTGAGTTTTCTATGGTCCAATTCAGGGTGCATCCCTGTATTGTTGATGTCCCTAAATCCCA
The DNA here is from genome assembly GCA_001685075.1 of Bramus lutescens. Lineage (NCBI taxonomy): Eukaryota > Metazoa > Chordata > Mammalia > Rodentia > Cricetidae > Bramus > Bramus lutescens. The sequence goes on along the minus strand of LOEQ01000735.1, from coordinate 423,572 downwards.
GATGTAGCTTGCAATCAATGACATCTTGAATTTGATAAAATGAACTAATTAATCAAACATCTCAGTTGAATAAGTAACTACTTTAGAAAGGCAAAGGCAAATAATCTAGAAATTCTCTGTATACCAAGGTTGAAAAGCCAGGATTAGACGTGAATTTACAACTCTATGGGCGTATTAAAGCAGACACAGACAACAGCATTGTCTCCTCCAAGGGACAAGCTGAACCAACCCATGGTTCTCTCATCTAGTATGTTTAGCATCTGTGGACAACCTGGGTTATGCTATCATTTCAGCCCAATGGACCAAACTGTCATGAAAGGGAGGAAGAGTCTCAAGAGGGAAACATGGAAAAGTAGTGGCATTCCTATGCTCTGATTCCAGGCGTGCCAAAGCGCCCCTAACTAGGAGTCTGTCCCCATGGGTACTGAGCTGTGGGGAGGGAATGAACTAAGCAGGCTAATGTGGCATCCCTCGATGTATTTCTCACTGCAAGGTACTCAATGATCCCGTGCTTGTATCAAGCTCATGAGTTCCGAGTGTCAGAACAGTACCTCCCTCATTGGGTTCTGAGAAAACCAACTGTCTCTATGCAGGAAGCAAAGTACAATTTGTGGATATTACGAAGACTCGGCTCAGCGGGTCTATTACATGTCTAAGCCACTTAAATGGACAATTCATCAGGTCAAAAGAAGTGGAGAATTAAGGGTAATTAGGTCAAAATTGCTAGCTGGCTGTCCGTAAACCAAACCTGGCCCCCAGATGTGCTGTGCTTGGCTCCCACGCATTGTTTAAGACTTGGGAAATCTCACATTAAATTTTGTCTTTCGTCTTTGCTTAAAAAGAACAAAAACGAGCTGACAAGAGGGACCCTACTGACCATCCCCTTGGGACTACTTGGATCCAATCAGAAGCTACTTTATTTGAACAGGCCGTACTTTCCGTCTTCCTATAATTCTCAGGGCTCCTGTCTTCAACTGCCAAGCTTCTTGCTTCATAATCCTAATCTGGTCTCAGCACGTTTGAATTTGAGGAACACTGACCCTAACCGTCGATTTTCTGAGATAGCTCCTTTTTTGCTCATGAAAGTTATTTCAGTGAAATAGACAAATGTGGTGATTTCAGTCAAATGAATTACTTGAAACCTAGCTCCACTATGTGTCATGAGAGCCATCCTAGAGGCGAGACAGTTGTCAAAATAGACACAGGTGTAGGTAGGACAGGAAGGGTATCTGCCAGGGTTTCTAAGGAATGTCTTGATCTGCCACAGGAAATGTTTAATTTCCATGTTTGATACGTGAGTATGGTAGTGCCCACCATAAATACGCAGGAGTTATTGTGATGGATGGATTAGATGATGTAACTTTGAGCTCTTAACCCTACGGAACCTCAAAAATGTCCCCTGAAATAAGTTTTGTCAGTTTTGCTGCTTGCCCTTTACTTTAGAAATTATACCAAATTGACTCTTCAACAATCACACATTGTGATGAGGCACTGAAATCGACATTTATTGACTGTAACTGTGATCCAGGTGCGACTCCTGCTGCTGAATGTATGTTGTTTCACGAAGCCCTCACAGCCAGACTACCCATTAGACTTTACGTTTGCAACCTGAAAAATCAGAGCTCAACAAGTCCAGGTGCCTTCCCCAAAGTCGCACAGCTGTTTTGATAGCCACGGGCACCTTACTCCATGTGATTACCTTAGTGTGCCTTAGTAGCCTGATTATAGATTCACATTGCCAGTTAAAATGCAAGCTCACCTGTTCCTTCCCAAGCGCACTCTAGCATATTTCATCAGAATCTTCCAGAGAATCTTCCAGTAAGAAAACTGCTTGGGAAGGCTTATGCAGGGTAGAAGTGAAGAAAAGAAACTGTTTGTCATCACATGTAACAAAGGAGAGGGACAAAAAAGGAAGAAGGGAAGAAAGTGGGAAGGAGGAAAGAGAAAAGAAATGAATGCCAATTAAGAGGGAAGAAGCCTGGGAGAAAGAGATCCTGGCCCTAAGGTATAACAGTTGCAGGAGCCAGTGAATGCACTTCCTTTATGGATCTGTTCCCTCTGTGTGCACCCAGCTTGTTGACTGCCAACCTAGGGAGTCAGCCAACAGGAAGCTCAGTTTGCCACTGCAAAGGAGTAGAGCACTTTGAACTGCAGGCATTTTGTACACCCAAATTACATACTGTGTGATACACATAGTATTTGAGCTGTTCTGCAATACAGAAGCCAATTATTCTTGGCACGTACTTCTGCCGTACTATCCAAATCGCCATCCCTCACATGTGGAACTGTGCCACATCAAATGTACCAAGTCATAAATTCTTTAGAATCTCTGAGATGAAAGTCAAGAGCTGGAGAAAAAGATAGTTTTGGTATATATGCCACATTGCAGAAGAGACATACAGTTAATTATCATTTTGCTAGGTCTATTATGAATAGCTGAGGCAGCAAAATTCTGTTTTAGGAGATCTTTTAGTTTTATGCTGATTTTTTTTCTCCAAAGTAATTTGGTAACAAATCTTTACATCCTCAAATTTGAATTAAGTTACTTCATTATATAACTACCTTTTTATTCTTACCAAATCAAAGTTATTGCAAAAAGAAGTAAATGTTTTAAAAAAACACAGCTTCCATTACTTATATGAATTAAAATATACAACTTCAGGTTGATTATAAGTGTGTGTGTGTGTGTGTGTGTGTGTAGATGCATAGATTCATGCACACAAAGGTTATTGGATAATAGCCAAGCCGAGGAAAATCACAAAAAGGGCTAGTGTCTAATGGTGAATAGAGAGAATATTTGGACACTAAACTCTTCTTTAAAGAGGATCTATTGTACTATTAAAAATTTTTTTAGATTTCTAAAATGTTAACAAAATCACAGATGCTCAGCAAGGCAGTAGCTCCTCATTCAAATTTTCAATCTCTGTGGCTTCAGCCACCCACAATCTACTGTGCCTTGATTATGACAGATGTGCAGTGTAGTGATCAGTGCCTGTAATTACAGTGCACAGAAGACTGAGGTAGGAGGGTTGAGAGGTTCATTCCAACCTGCATTGAATATAAATAGTACGACCCTTTCCCAAATTCTAGCATAAAATTCCCCAAACACAAACAAAGAAACAGACATGAAAGGCAAGAGATATTTAGAACTTCCAATAGACGTGACCAAAGAGCTTTTCTGTACCATATCAGAATGAAAGCATATATGCATACATGTGTCTAGTATAATATGCATGTATATATGAATAATACTAAAATTTGCAAGAGAAAGCCATAAAGTAATATGCAAATGCAGAAACAGAGAAATATAAATTATTTCACGAGCAATACTAAAAGCCAGGCAAGTATGAAATGATAATATTTCGAGCCCTGAAAATAAATACTGCCCATCAAGATTGTTATACCCAGCAATGTAATCACTTAAATTGGTGAAAAATTAAGAACCGTCAAAGGCAAATCCAGATTAGGCCAATGCATGAAATTCAAGCTATCACTGCAGAAAATTGTTAAAGAAAACTATAGGTGGAAGAAGACAGTCTCATTCATAAGAATCCATTCTATGAGATGGACAGGTGAAAAGCCTGGACAGTCAATCACATCCAACACCAAAAAATCAGGAACAGGGCCCTAAAAGTGATGGGGAGTGAGGAAGAATACCAATAGTCCAATCAGAAAATCTACTAAAAAATATCATAAGAAATGCCAAACTCTCTCAATAATAACCTAAATGCAAATGAATATCACAGACCAAATAAAAGACATGGACTAAGTGACTGGATTTATAAATAAGATCCAGCTATTGACTTCCTCTGTGAAATCCATTTATTGAGCAACGATGTATAAAATCTAAGAATCAAAGTGTAGAAATCTATGGTCCAAGAAAACAGAGATCATACACAAGCTGACAAAGTGGTTTTGATATCGGATAAAGTAGACTCTACGCAAAGACTAGTCAGAGGGACACGGTGTATAGAATAAAGGGAATAGCTAGTAAGTGAGATATAACAACTGTAAACATCTGTACATTGAGTTTTGTGGTTACTAAGATACAAAACATTAAAAGGAGAGAAAAATCATGGAAGTTTGAACATAATAATAGTGAAAAACTTCAATACCCCACCTTTATATTTAGATAAGCCTTCGAAACTAAACTTCTGCAATGAAATTTCAAAACTAAATTATGTTCAAATCAACTGAACTCAACAGAATATTCCATGCAACAGATAGCAACGTTCTTAGTAGCACATAGAAGTATCTCCAAAACTGATCCCATTACTGACCACAAAGTGAGCCTTAATTTAATTAAATTCAAATAGCTTCTTAGTTTCGTCTAGCCTTTCAGAGTACAGTGAAGTAAGATTATGAATCAACAGGATGAGACACCTTAGAAACTAAGGTCTACTTTGGATTCCTGCTAAACTTTCAAGTTCTCACACCAGTCCTTCTCTGACTGTTTGCAGGCTACCAGACTCACTCCCTGAAGCCAGTATGATTCGGACACCAAAATGAGATAAGAATATAACAAAATTAGAGACTAATTACCATGATGAACATACATAAGAAACCCTCAGCAAAAATGCTTGCAAACTGAATTCAGTAACATGCAAGGAAGATCAGACACCATGACCAGTTTCTTTCACTTCAGTAGTGCGAGGCTGGTTCAACACATGCAAATCAGTAAATGGAACAGATGATATAAATAGGCCAGAAGGCAACAGTCACATGATTGTATGAATAGATGCTATGTGCCTTCATGATAAAGTGCTGAAGATAGTGTGAAGAGAGGAACTAGATATCACCACAGTAAAGATCATGTGTGTAATATAGGTCTTATGTGGCAAACCCATAGCTGACCTTGCACTCAATGGGGGGAAAGAGAGAGCACTTCCTGTGAATCTAGAATGAGAGACAATGGTGCCTACTCCTGTCACTCTTGGTCTACATAGTGCTTAAAATCCTAGCTAGAGCAACAGGACAGGATGATGATATCAAAAAGATACAAGTGGAGATGTGAGAAATCAAATTTTCTCTATTTGAAAGCAACAAACTACACAAGAACACTTTTAGATTTGATAAACACAGACAAGTGGTAGGATTGAAAATAAATGTACAAAAATCAGTCTTTTTCTAGATACCGATAATTTGCTTTCTAAGAAAAATTAGGAAAAGTATTGTATTTGCAATACCTTCAAATTAGGAAGAAAGAGAAAGAAGTCAAGAATAAGCTTAGCCAAGGAAGTAAAAGTTTCTTACAATGAAAACTTTAAGCCACTGGGGGAAAATAAATGTAGACATAAAGATATTAGAAAATCTGCAGGAAAATTAACATAACTGGAAAACATTCTATTAAGTGAAGTAACCTAGACTCAGAAGGACAAATGACAGATGTTCTCCATCATATGCAGATCTTGGCTTTCAGTTTTTATGTATGATAAACTGCACAGCTTTGAGAGTGGGCTTAGTAGTGAAACTAGAAAGGAGACCACGTGAGAGGAAGACAAGGATTTGAGCAACAAGGGAAGGTAAAAGATGATATATGACAAGAAGCCATAAAGGGTACTCTGGGAACGGAAACTATGAGATGCTGTGGGCTTGGGGAACAGTGGAAGAAAGGAGCAGAATCAATAAAAATAAATTATGTGTGATTATGCTATAATAAAATCTATTGCTTTGTATTCCAATCTAAAAACAAACAAAAGAAAAAAGAAAAATTGAAGAAATAAGCAATTCATAAATTTTAAATAACTTTTGTCTCAGTATATTGTTATGATTGTTCCTGTTATTAGTAGTTATTGTGGCTAATCTCTTAGTAGGCTTAACTTATAAGTTTAGCTTTATCATAAATATACATATAAAGAAAAAGAAATAAAATGCAGAATTTGGTAGTACCTGTAGTTTCAGGCATCTACAGAATGTAACATATTCTACACAGGTATGCGTGTGGGTATGGTGTGTGTGTGTGTATGTGTGTATTATATCAGCACATCCATACAGAAACAAATATAGAAATTCTACTTAATAATTCCTTATGTGTATTGCTCTCTCCCTTTCCTACTGTATTCAGATTTTTCTCTCCTTATTCCTTGCTGTGCTGGGCCCCAGTAGATTGATATCTTATTGAATAATTAGTTTGTGAGCCTCAATTGAAAGACATCACTAACAGGTACTCATCACCCCCCCCCAAATCTTCATGTATGTGTCGTGTGCTTATCCATTGGGTCCAGGGATCAATAAAGCAAACACAGTTCCTTTTCCTTAATAAAACACTGATTTAAAAATAACAATAATAAAATAAGCACAAAGTATGAATTATTTTTTTTATCACAATAAATGCTGAGAAAGAAAAGTCTAGGTACTCTGAGAAATTCTGCTAGGGAGACTTCACTGAGGTTGGAGCATTTAAATGGATTTGTTCATTGATGGTTAAACTCCAGTGTCACCTTGATAAGATTGAGAATAACCTCGGAGACAAGCCATTGGGCATGCCTGTGAGGGACTGTCTTCATAAGTCAACTGAAGTGATCAGACCTGTCTACTGTGGGTAGCACCATCCCCCTGGGATGGGATCCTTAACTCATTACAAAGGAAAAATGAGCCCAGCACAAGCACTGGTCATTCTTTGTTTCTTTACTGCAGATGCAAGATGACTAACTGCCTCGAGCCCCCATCTCTGTGACTTTCCAAGTTGATGGACCTATATGTACTTCAAACTGTGAAAAAAAAAAGAACTTTTTTAAAAAAAAATCTTTCTTTTCTTAAATTGCTTCTTTTCAGGATATTAAAGTAGATGCTATGTCAGGGAATGCTCAGAGTAAGAAAGGGCAGTGGGAAGGACCACAGGATGCCATTCAATAGCCCAGTGACCCTAAGCTGGTCTGATGTGCCATCAAACATGTCCTTGCTGGGCTGACACTTGTCTTAGCCTGTTTGACCAAGCTCATATCTAACTGAAAGTCATGGTCTGGCAGCTAGTGAACAGCAAGGCTGAGGTACAGTGCAGTCTGATTCTAAGGATGTCAATGCTTCTATACTTGGGAGGACTTGAGAGATATTTAAACATACATTTGTTTACAAAGTAGGTATGGGGAGTCTGTATGCTTTTGACAAAAAGCAAGGCAGGGAGGAGGCCATGCTTTGACAGTCTAGCTCTTTCTTAGGGCTTTATGGTTTTTCTCTCTCTGATATTCAGCTCCTGACCTCAAACCCCATCTTTCCTCTTTTGACTTTCCTGTGGGCCACAGGAGATAAACAGTTCCTGTATACTCTCAGCTCTTTTCAATGTCCTAAATTCCAAGACAAGACTATGCAAACATTATCCTAAAACATGTTAAAATCTTCAACAACAAAGTGTAAGCTTATTTTCTGTGAATTTCTAGTAGGTTTCTAAGGAGATAACAGAAAGCTACCTAGATTCCACTCATAGGCTCTTCTGAGTATGATTGTCCCCTGGGTATCCCCTATAGTGAACTGTTAACGTAGTAGTCGCTCATAAAGCTCATAGTTCACAACGGAGAGAGACCTCCCTTTTCAAAGGCTAATGGTCAGAGTGTGTTCTCCGCCTCTATCAGGCCACTCTAAAGACAAAAGGAATTTGGTAGAAACCAGGACCTCAGTTTTCAAGGATCAAAAGAACGATGTGTAGTGTCCCTGATCTGGGTAGGTGAAGTGTGGCTGTCAGAGGAGGACACATACCAAAAATACAGTGGAGCAAAGTCACGTGCACAAGAGAAACTGGGACATTCATTTAGTCAAAATGTACTAAGCTTGGTTTGGTGGCACAAGCCTCTAATTCCAGCTCTTAAGAGGCAGGGGCAGCTGTTGTGGGTTATTTGTACTCTGTATGAAGATATAGTACTGTGATTTGTGTAAGAGACAGCTGAATGGGCCAATAGCTAGGCAGAAGGTAGAGGTGGGACTTCCCGTAAAAGAGGAAGCAGGAAAAAGAACGGTGGCATCCCAGCCAGATGCAGAGGAAGCAGGACATGTAGGAGGAAAGGTCACAGTCACGTGTCAAGTGGCAGGATGTAAATTAGTAGAAAGGGGTTAATTTAAGTTATAAGAACTAGTTAGGAACAAGCCTAAGCTATAAACCATGCTTTCATAATGAATAAGAAGTTTCTATGCCATTATTTGGGAGCTGGCTGGTGGGACAGAGAAAGACTCATTACAGTCAGATGTGTCTCTGTAAATTCAAGCCAAGTCCATTTTACTCAGTGAATTACAGGACAACCAGGGCTATATAGTCCAACCTTACCCCCAAATTGAGATCCTAGTACCTGGCTGAGGTACTCATCTATATCTGTATCATATGTATTTATATCACATACATCTCTATCTAGACTCATCTGTCTATCATCTATTATCTTTCATTTTCTCCTGTTTCTCTTTTTTCTCTTTCTTTGCTGTCCTTTCCTTCTTTCTTTCTTAGTAACCAAAACATTGCCCAGGAGAGGGTCACAGTCTAGTTATAGACAGGGATAATATATATATATATATATAGTTATAGACAGGGATAATATATATATATATACTAAATATTGTAAATTGTGCATTATAAGGAAATACATGTAAAACAAGCAAGAGTACTGTAAAGCAAGGACTAGGAGTGGGGTAATGCAAAACGCAGTTAAAAATCAGATGGTCATGATCATGATGGCTTTTTGGATAAAATGAGGTATGAACAAAGACTCAAGGAAATCAAGAGATTGATTGGCATGTGATACTGAAGGAAAGTGTGTACTAGGCAGCATTAAGGCAATAAGGTGAGCCTGTCTGATGTGTTTGAAAGTTGGCAGCAACACTGGACTGGCTGAAGCTGTGTGATGGAGAGGAAGAAGAGTAGGAAAGAAGGGCCTGAAAAAAGAACAAGTGGCTTGTCAAATTGGGCACTGTAGGCTACAGTTATCACTTTGAACTCAGAGGAAAGCAGTGAGCCTTTGTAAAGCGATGAGCAGATGTACCAGCATATGTCTATCCACATATCCATCTCCTGTTGTGTTTTGACCACAGTAAGGCAAGAGAAGAAGCGGGGTGTCCTTCAAATGCTAAAGCAATCATCAAAGCAAGGGAAGACAGTGGCTGGCAATGAAGTATCAGCTAAGGAGATGATGAGGATTTGACTCTGGGGATATTCTGCAAGTTGAAAACCCAAGCATTTGGAAGATTCGGATATGAGATGTCTAGCAAGAATGGGGAACATGGGCAGCTCTATGCTAGCCAGAGGAAGTTGTGTCGGAAGTGGTTTGGAAAAGCTGGCGTCATCTCTCTCCCTGTCCCCTCCCTTCTTTCCTTCCTTCCCTCACCTACTCTCCTTCCTCCTTCCCTTTTGGTACTCTTCCCTCTATCTGCCTTTTCATTTACTTCTTTTGTTTTCCCCCAGACATCCTTGCAAATGTCAGACATTATTCCCGGAGATAATACAAACAGAAAGCAACCCCACTACATGTAGAACATAAATGACAAATGGAGTACAGATGCAGAATTGATGGTGAAAAACTGGCCAGATTACTCCAGTCTTAGAAAAGTTAGACTTTCATATTAGCTGTTTTGAATAAGACACATTTTAATTGTAACTTCTTTGAAAGTGGAACAGTATTTATATATTGATCATACTTCAATGGCCAAGTTAAAAACAGCTTTAGTGTTCCATTGGTAAACTGTTTTTTCTCCTCACCGTATTATACAGAACAATCCAGAACAATCCCAGATGAATAAAACACTGACTTATGTTCCAGATGAAGTATGTCTTTGTTTCTCCATCTATTAGAGAACATAGCTACTGATGGACTCAGTAGACCACATAATTTATTGGCTTTACTCTAGGAAATGTGAAGTCAAGTGGTACCCAGGTAGAAAAGGTACCCTCAGGTGCAATAAGAGCAGATTTGCATTACCTAGCGAGGTTAGTGTTTAAAACTTTGGGGCTTGCTTCTTACTACTTGTGTGAATCTTGGCTAGTCATTCGATCACTCTGCCTGTGTCTCAGTTTCCACAATCTTGAAGGAAAATAACAAAAACATTTCCTGTTTTACATCAGTAGTAAGGATTATGCAAGATCTCAAAGCCCTTTGGATGCTGTCACTATGGCAAGCCCTCAGTTGTTGCCGTGCCTTCATAAACTGGAACTGTATTCTCCATTCCTGCAGTGACTTGAATAAAAATGGTCCCCATAGGCCCATAGGGAGTGACACTCTTAGGAGGTCTGGTTTTGTTGGAGTAGATGTGGCCTTGTTGGAAGAAATGTGCCACTTGGGGGTATGGGTTTTAAGATTTCAACTGCTGAAGCCAGGCCCAGTGTCTCTCTCTCTCTCTTCTGCCACCTGCTGATTCCAGGTGTAGAACTCTGGGTTCCTGCTGTAGCACTATGTCTGTCTACCTGATTACCAGCATGATGACAATGGACTAAACTTCTGAAACTGTAAGTCAGCCCCAGTTAAATACTTTCCTTTATAAGAGTTGCAGGGGTGTCTCTTCACAGCAACAGCAAGCCTGACTAAGAGAGCTCCCCAGAGTGTATTTGCATATTAGAGATTGCATACTACCCCCACACCACCTCTTTCATCAGCTATTTGTTTAAGGAAAGAGCAGAGAGGAAAAGCAGATAGTAACAATGACACAAATATTCAAGACAAATGGCTAACTCAGATAATTCATTAAGCACCACATTTAGAAGAAATGTATTTTGCAATAAAAATGCTCATAAAGAAAAATCTATATAAATACAGACATTTGGAAGACTTGGAGCTGCATGGCCAACCTTGTGTGAATTATCACCAAAATATGAGCAAACATTTGTCTGGGAAATGATGTGCATTTTCTTTAGGGGGTCGAATGTTAGGATTTCATTCACTTCTTTCCTCCGCACATCTGTTGTCCAAGAGAAAAGTGACACTAGTGGAGCAGAGGATTTAATTCCTAAAAGCTAGGTTGCACACTTCTTTTTTAATAATTAAGGCATATATAATATACCATTGTTGATCAACCAAGTGATATACGTACTGAGGAAAGACTGATGGGCTAGCCTGAGCTTATCCGCCAAGGCTGACGGCTTTCCACAGAACCTACACTTTGTTGAACAATTTTACCAGAGTCATTTATGATTACATAAATAATTAATAATGGTTTTAAAATAACTTTGCAAAAATTTTGATCCCATGTAGACTTCCAATAGACTAAATTCCACAATATTCTGACATATTATTTCTTATTTCTGAGAATTGGTGCTTATGGCATAGCTTTGACTAATAAATATATAGTTAAAGCATGGGTAAGAATATAGGAAATAAATGTGAATTTTTCTCCAGACACGTCAGCAACATGCTTTCAGTATCTGCTGCACTGAGCTATATTGTAATGTACAATACAGATTCGCTTTTTTTTTTAATGAAACTTTAACGCATTTTTAAAATGAAGACTTTTAAGCATCACAATGAGGGGTGACATTTAGAAAGTTTAGGCCTTAACATTTAAATGTAATGATGTGTGCTGTTTATATTGTATGATCAGGATATAAACTGCCACACATATTGTATGACCAGGATGCAAACTGGCTTTTGTGTTTGTTTGTTGTTGTTGTTGTTTGTTTGTTTTGCCTTCTGGCTGACTTACCAAGCTTACTCAGCTCAGACCTGCACAAACAGGTTTTGTAAAGAGCATCTTCCAAGGATGTGTGCAAACATGTTCCCTGAGCATCCACATACATGGATCATCACATCTTCTCTTTTCTACCCTGGTGCTTCCAAAGGGCAGCAGAGTCTCTGCAGTAAAACCTGGGCTGTGACCAAGCAGCGTGGCAGCCAGCATGCTAGGAGTCTGTGAGAAGAGTCTCTGCCTGTGCTCTGAGGTTGCACCTCCCAGAGCAACAGGAGGACAGATCTGCAGCAAGCTGAGGGAGAGAAGATGGCTGGAGAGCTGGGCTTGCAGGAGGAACAGTGAGGTGCTTGTGTACGTGATGTGTGTGTGTGTGTGTGTTTGTGTGTGTAGGTGTCTGTCTACCAAAAAGTGGAAGTTAAAAAAAAAACAAAAAACAAAAAACAAAAAACAAAAAACAAAAAACAGGAGAGAAAAGGGCTTAATATACTGTGCAGAGACAGAGCAGATCCAAGATTCACCTTTTAAACAAAATTTTAAAAGATCAATTTCCACCAGGCGGGAGGTTGCAGGCAGCTGGTTTTAAACCATTAGCAACAGCCAGTTAATGACAATACAGCAATCATCATAGATAATGGTGAAGCTAATACCTAGAAACCCTGCTTTACAGTAAAAACACAGGGCCTCTTTGTGCTGACTCCTCTGAACTAATGTTTTTATTTTTTGTTACTTATTTATTTAGTCATTATTGTTTCTTTGTTTCCTGGTGCCTTTACCACATACTCCAGGCTACAGTTTCTTCACACAGAAGTTACAACATTCCAACCCTGTTGCTGAGTTGAATTATCTTCACTAATAAAAGGCAGATTTCTTTCCCCAGTTCTTCGCTTCTGGAATCTCATTGCTATTAATTGGCCAACCTATTATCAGATACATTGTCTTTTACAAAGAAAAGACATACCTGCTGAAATATGGCTACATTTGCCTGGGTCTGAGACATCTTAGTGAGCCTGGCCACAGCTTTCACACCCTGAGTCAATTCTGACTCTCTTCACCCACTTGGACTGTCTGCTACTAGACTGCCATGCATGGCAAACATGTACATGATTTAGCATTTTATTTCACATTTAGGGCCATGGCTTCTATTTGTCTCTTCTAAAGCTTCATTTTGATGTCTTAATTCAAGCACTTTGTGACTAAACTGCCTAGTACTTACAGACCTCTTCCTCTTACCCCAATTCTTATGGTGATGCAAATAATCCAGGGCCTTGAAAAAAAAAAAAACTCAGCTCTTAGCTTCTTTAAAAACCACACCAACCAACCAACCAACCAACCACATAAACAAACAAACAAATACTACTTGATATTTTTACCCATGATGGATTTTAGTTGTTTTCATGCCCCACTCCCCTCTTCTACCCCCTTCCTTCTAGAACCTTCCTGATAAGCTCCCCCGTCCCCCACTCTCCTGTCTTCTCCTTTTCTCTGTGACCTGCTGAGTGTAGGCAGAGTTTCTTCCTTGAGCATGGCTGGAAGGTTATTTACTGGAATGAGAGCAACTTACCAGTGGCTACACCGCTCAAGAAAAGGATGCTCCCTTTCCTAACAAGGTAGCCACCAGCAGTCCTTCAGTGAGTGTCCCTGACGGCCCCACCCCAAGCCCGGAGGGAATGTTGACAGAGCCAGCCAATCTTAGGCACACTGGCAGGCACTGAGCAGGTAAATACAGCTGCACCTACTCCATCAGTGCAATGGCTATGATATCTGTCACTGAGAGTCAGAGAATTGCTGATGCAGTGGTACACCAGAACTCAATCTTGTCAAAGATTAAACTTTTGAGAATTCTCTAAAAAACAAAACTAAACCTGTTAGGCCAAAGTGTGATATCAGCCAGGCATGGAGAGAATATTTACACCATGACAATAAAACCACACTGCAGACCAGGGTTTTTGGTTTTGTCTGGGGCCAAGGGAAGGGAGTGGAAGGAAAAATTAGCTTGCCGGCACACTACACAATCAACTTTCTAATCCCACTATTTGTATTACACGGAACACACGTTTTTGTGTCCCTGCTATATAGCTCCCCAGCATAAACCAAAATGCTCCCAAGCCTGAGTAATCCTTTTAAGAAATGGAATTCCAGCACTGACATGTATCCACACGTATAATTTAACTTGCATGTCTCCAACAGCACATTGTCTCTCTTTACGTCTTCAACTGCTGCTAGTGCCCAGCACAGGGTGCCGTAGAAGGTATGTATACTCTCCTAGTTCTCTCTCCTTTGTTGTTCAGGCTCCACAGGGCCCTTGAACTTCTAGACTAACATGCTGGACTTCAGGGTTGTTCCTCAAACTTCGCATGTACATCTTATCTTTGCAACTTACTAGAGGCCTCTATTCTGCCTAGTGTGGCCTGAGCTGCCAGAAGTACTTGCTACAGAGCGGCCCTTGCGGCCTTAGCAATCCTCCTTTACACACTTTAAAACTGTGGGTTAGTTTTTCTGCCTCTGCATCATACAGTAAGCTGCTTACATTTTAATTTCTCCCCTTTAGTTCAGCTTCTAGGTATTCATTTTCTAAAAGCTGCTAGATGTTTTCTTTGGTGCTGTCATTAACATTATACTTAATTCTTAAAGCTCAATCAGGAAGGGCATTCTCAAAAGCGTGTGTCTATTTACCCTGGTCCTGTGCCCTGGATTGGGTCATCATCTCTACGTCACATACAGTCTTCTATCTTTGACAAGGAACAGTAATGAAGCTGATTCTAAAATCACCTCCGCTGCGTTGCCTGTTGCCTTTTTATCAGCCAATCCATCTTTGATATTTACTTTCTGTCCATGCAGTTTTTTTTTAAAAGAACCTCTTTGCAAGCAACCTTTATTCCTTCCTTATAATGTACTGTGTGTATACATCTCCTGGCTTCTTCCAATCCTCTTTTTCTATTCTACTTCTCGTCACTAAAATATTGATTCAAATAGGCATGGCCTTCCGGTCAGCTGCCGAGTTTCCTGCTTTGTGCATGGGCGTTCAAAATGAACCAAGGGTTTGATCATCACCTCTATGTTGTATTCCAGCCGGTGTGCTTTCTAATAACACTACCTATACAGGAAAAGTGCGTGCTGTTGCACAGCTCAGAAGTCCACCGGAAGTGACGCATAATGGAAGCAACCCACAGCCCCGCAATTCCAGACCAAAGACCTGGGTCCATAGTCTTGACTTCAGTGCTCATAATAAGTAATGACCTTAGACGAGTAATTTGAATCATTCAGGCATCAGCTTTCTCATCTGTATAGCATAAGAAAACGGCATTGTCTTTATACCCCTTCCTAGTATTTCCCCTTTCTGTCTTAGTTACGGTTTCTCTTGCTGGGATAAAACATGCCATGATCAAAAAGAAACTTGGGAGGGACAGGGTTGTTTTGGTTGTTGCTGTTTTGCTTTGCTTTTAGCTTACATCTTCCTTTCACTGTTTATCATTGAAGGAAGTCAGGACCGGAACTCAAATGGGGAAGGTACCTGGAGGCCTGGAGGCAGGAGCTGATGCAGAGGCCACAGAGGGGTAAAGCTTACTGGCCTGCTCCTCATGGTTTGCTCAGTCTGCTTTCTTTTAGAACCCAGGACCAACAGCCCAGGGATGGCATCACCCACAATGTATCTTTCCATCAACCATTGATTAAGAAAATGCCCTACAGGCTTGCTTGCCTACAGCCTGATCTTAGGAGGCATTTCACAATTGAGGCACTCTCCTCTGATGACTCTATCTTCGGCTGACATACAACTAGCCAGTACAATTCCTGAGCCTATGAATGTTCTGCCTTAGAAGTCAGAGAAAGTGTAGAAGAGCCATGTAAACTTAATTTAAGAGAAACAACTTTCTGACTCCAAACTCAGCTTCTGGATCTGCCCCCAAAGTATGTTCTATACGTTACAGCTTGCTAATTTCCTACTTCCCCACATACTAAGAGAGAGGTCAAAGTGGGGACTCTCCTCCTTGCATTTTGGTAAATCTTTTCTACTTGGCTCTACAAGATGTTTGCCTATGGTGCGGCAAACTAAGGCGCTCAGATACTGCAGAATTCAAATGCTGAAGCAAGGCCTGGACTACAGACATGCATAACCAAAGCCACGGTGCTCTTACTGCTACCAGGATGGAGTTACAGCAGTGCTGAGAGGTTGAGCTGTTTTGTTTCCATGGCTTATTAAGCCAAACTAAGACTGATGTCAAAAATCAAATTCACCACACATATCCTTGTGTCTGCCCCCAAAAGTAAAACCAAACCTTAGAGAAAAGAAAGATGAAAATGAGTGTCAAAAACCCTAAGTCCAGGGTATTTCTGGCCACAAAGGAAATTAACACACCTGAAAAGGATTGTTATTACTATTTATTATTATTGCTATTATCATTATTATTATTATGAATTTATTTCCTAAAGGATCTCCAGCCACGGCTTCCTCTGTCACTTGACTGCCAAGCTTGTTCGCTAATTCCCATCCCTCAACTGTCGCACTAGCCTTTCCTGTTGCAAATTAGGGCTCTGAGCATTTGAACCTGATCCTAAACACAACCAGACTCTGGAAGGCACCTTGCCCACCAGAACAGGATCCACTCAGTGTGGTCCCGGTGTCTCAGGCAAGAAGGCAGCAAGGTCAAAAAGAAGGGAGAAGGGCTTCCACCGCCTTTTCCCTCCAGGAGACTGTCCAGTTGAGGGATAACTGAGCATCATAGACAGGGACAGGTGGGGCAGGATGCAAGGGCGCCAGACACAACTATCAGGAACAACCCAGAGAGGGAGGTCAGGAAGCTTGCAAAGCAGCTTTGATCAAGATGTGAGGCAGAAACAGTCCGAAGGGGATGGCACAGTTAACACTCTATCCTTGTAGAGGGTAAAGGGTACTGTATAAAAGCTCTTCTCTGCCACCTCACTTCACTGAAGTTCACCTCACTTCACAGAAGTTCACACCCTCTGTATCCAGGTCTGGGATCTTCAGAGGCACACTCTCAGACAGTGGCTCTGAGCCTTCCTAGCACTGAGAACTGGTCTAAGACTCTKCCAGAGACTGAAAACTTCAGGAGCATTTTTTTTTTTAAAGGGAAGAAGCAGGAAGGAAAACAGAAGAGTGGAAGAGGAGAAGGGACGAGGAGGGGCAAAGGGAGGAAGAGATGGGAAGATCCCATTATGAAGTAAACATACTGGTGGGATTTTTAAACAGACGAAACAAAATGAAAAACCAAAATCAAACAAAAATTGAACCAAACACTCTACGTTACAGATAAACAATATCCTCTCAACATACAGCCAAAACCCCACATGGGTACTTAGCTGCCTTTCCACTGTTACAGGAAGGACAGGTTAGAGGCACACTTCACATGCTGCACTAAACGTCCATCCTTTATCTCACTTAGCAAGCACATCTTAATTTGAAGAGAGAAAGGAGGGAGGCATGGGTTCCACCTATAGCACAACTTATGTTTTGGAAAGAAATGCCATTTACTGCGTCTTCCTTTTCAAAAGGAAATCGTTCTTCGGATAAAGAGTGGGCAGCCTTCCTGGCTGCCTCTCAAGTGGCAGCCCCCTACGGCCCAGCCATCTGATATAGGAGTTTTGTGTGATGTAATTTATTAAATCCAAGTTTTCCGCCAGATTCTGCTTCAGTGCGTGTGTTCTTTTCTTTCCCTGCTCACATTTCCACAGCCCTGAAGGATTCTTGCTGCATAACCTAGAGATACAGATCTGAAAAGCAGGTCAGCAGAAGATCTCATGGGCTTGGGAAGCTGCCAAATCAATGCTGTAAAATAAAGCATGTGATAGGGCTGGCCTGATATCATCAAGTCTATGCTATCACTTTCTCATAGTGCTGAGGGGGGGATGAGGGTGGGGCCAGCCCAACAATTGGAGGAGGAAAACCGAAAGGATTAGGTTAAATGGGGAAGTTGCAAGTGTCACAATTTCCAACTTTATTTAAAAAAAAAGTGTTTTCAAAGTCCACCTAACTCCAAGACTTCTTCCAGCTTAGGTACCTTTGAATTCGGCAGGCGGTGATGTCCTCAGGGCTACCTCTGGAGGCTGAAGTCACAGAGTTTAGCCCTGTTCCCTTTCCAAACCCTCAACTTTGTCATTTTTTTTCCAGGCATACATGTACTAAAAGCTGGGAGTCGTTGCTATG
>LOEQ01000735.1:351553-364994 GCA_001685075.1 Bramus lutescens | reverse complement strand
TCTTTCTTTCTTTCTTTCTTTCTTTCTTTCTTTCTTTCTTTCTTTCTTTCCCCATTTCACTGGTTTCTTTGGTGCCTTTCTTTGACCAGATGCTGAACTTACTGCAACTGTCCACTGACACCATTTTAGGAGTTATATAAATGCAATTCAAACAAAATGCCCAGCATTTTCACACTGATTCGAAGTCAAGCATGTTTCTGAGGGATCTGATTTGTGGCAGATGGAGGAAACCTTCTGTGGGGGAGGGCTGTTGAGGAGTCCTAATTGCTTGCACATGAAAATGTAGTGACTAAGAGTGTGTGCACAATTAGGAATTTAAACATGTAGAAAGAACTGGCCAAACAAAGAGGCAGGCATAGATTTAAAAAAAAATGTTTTGTAGGCACAGCTATTCTCCAAGGAACCCAGACAATAAGGGACAAGTTAGTAAAGGAAAATGACTTTACAAGAAAGACTACTACTGTCTTCGCCTCACCTTTTCCTAGGCTGGCCTTGCAACTCTAAAGATAGCCCATCTGCTTTCGGACGTCATTGGAGGAAGTGTCCTAGCACATTCAAGGGCAATGCATTCTTTAGTGTTGCTCTTTTTTGGTCCTACTATGCCCCAGATATGAAGTTTGGTGTGTCCTCATCTCCTTCAACCCTTGCTTGACATTCCAGAACCCATTTGCTCTGCCCTTCAAATTGCAGATGAGAAGCAATGGCTGGAGCAAAATTCCCCAAAGTCAAATGGTTAGCAGGGGCACAACCAGGATTCCCTGAGGCTGAACCACTCATTTTAACACCTCTCATAAGAAGACATATACATCTTTAGAAATGAATCCCAATACCGACTGTACTTTCAGTCTGTGTTAATTGTGCTTTCTATGCATTGGGTACCACGGTGTGGTGATACCAGTGAGTAGGCCAGGGCTAGTCATTTCTGGGGACAGTCTGGGTACTGTTGAGTGTGATGAGAAAAGCATGACTGGTCCCAGGTTAGAGCAATGACTGCGCTTAGGGAGTGGGAAGTCTGGACTGGGACTGAGGCTGAGATGATGGACTGCCTGCCACAGGGTGGGACTTGCTATAAGCTGTGTGGTTTTGTTGGGGTGAGAAATGTGACGGCTGAGTGACAGCATACAGTGAGAAGTCAGTGCCAGGGGCTCTGTAGGAAGCAGCTGGGAGGACACTCAAGTTCTTCCAGTCTGTTGGTGGGCACCGTGTTTCACTAGAGCTGACATTTTAAGTGGCTAAGTTATGTAGCACTCTATAGTTTGCTTCCATTGGTCAAAGGGATTGTAGTCTCTCCTACCCTATCCCACCAATGGACCAAAATACTTTTTTTCTAGATGATGTATCTTGGATATCAAATAGCCCCAGAAGACTATATCTAATCTAAATCTCAGGTTTATATCTAGAATCCATTATAGATGGGGCTTAGTGGAAAGAAGTTATATCACTGGGGCTATCCCATTGAGAGGGATTTGAGATCCTGTCCTTTCTGTTTCTCATAGTTGGTTATGATGAGTTGAGGAGCCCTTCTCTTCCATGTGCTCCAACAATTATATACTGTGATGCTGCTATAGGATCCAAGCTACAGAGTTAAGTGCCATGGAATGAAATCTCTGAAACTGAATAAAAACAAACAAAGATAACCAACATCTTTTACTGTTAAGAGATTATCTCATGTATTTTGTTTCAGCAATGGAAATTTAATACACTGGATAATCTGAAATTGTCCTTTGGATTCTTTCTTTTTGGGAAACTTATAGCAGTCTGAATGTATATAAGGCTGCCTCCAAAAGCTCTTAGATGAGTGCCACTGTGTGCATAGTCTTGCCTAGAAGCTCAAAGAACAGACCTTCAGATGAACGTTAGAACATAACTCATTCATTTCCCAGGATTCACTTACATGATTTACTTGGAAAATGGATGGGGTTGTGAAAAATTGTGATTCCCCCTCTATTTTCTTATATCCCTTATTGAGAATTTAAATGAGAACAACTTATTAAACCGCCACCCACTTAGATTGCTATTCAACAAAGATCATAAAGATGCACTTCATTCCTTGCTTTGGTTCCTACACTTGAAAGTAAACAAAGGGCACAGACATCAACACATGGCATTCACCTAAAGTACAAATGAAGCACCAATAAGTGTAGGGAAGGCTAGGGATGGAGATCAGTTTCAGAGCATGTGATGAACAGGTGCAGGGCTCTGTGTTCAATTCTCAGCACTACAAGAGAAAAGAAAAGGAGGAACAAGGAAAGACGTGATGTGGGAATTCCCCTCTGAATGCTGTGAATATGTTTTACTACCATTGGTTAATAAAGAAGCTGCTTTGGCCTATGGCAGGGCAGCATAGAGCGAGGCAGGAAAACTAAACTGAATGCAGGGAAAAAAGAAGGCGGAGTCAGGCAGATGCCATGTAGTTGCTGAAGGAGACAGATGCCAGAACCTTACCAGTAAGCCACAGCCTTATGGAGATACATAGATGAGTAAAAATTGGTTAATTTAAAATGTAAGAGCTAGCTAGGAATTTGTCTGAATCATTGGCCAAGCAATATTGTAATTAATAGAGTTTCTGTGTGATTATTTGGGTCTGGGTGGCTGGAAACCAGCACACAGTCTTCTTTTACAAAGCAGCCAGTGACTTCACACTGAATCATTGGCCAAGCAATATTGTAATTAATAGAGTTTCTGTGTGATTATTTGGGTCTGGGTGGCTGGAAACCAGCACACAGTCTTCTTTCACAAAGCAGCCAGTGACTTCACACTACAGTGAGCTCCATTCTCACTCTCTTCTACTTTCTTCCCTAGTTGCTTTGAAAATATTCCTTCTTTACTGCTCTCATATTTCTTTCTAAGGCCCCAAATCTGTGTGCCATTTTTCCAACTTGTTTCCACTCTCTCAAATGAACATTGTAGATAGCATCTTATCTCTCTAGGAAAAGACTTCATCCTACTCCATTCTGTCCTCCTTCTTTCTCTTCCCTCCTTACTGACTCATTATTCATTCATTTCTAAGCCCCCCCTTTTTTTAAAGAAAATTAATTAATGTTCTCTGTTACTCAGTGTTCACATTTTGGCTTTTTAGGTTCTCAAAAATTCTAGCGCAGTGCTTCTAAGGCTCAGGAGCAGTTTTTTTTAATGCCTGGGTGAGTACTCAGAGTTTAAGTAATCCTTCACAGACCAGGGACTGAATGAATAAAACAGTAATCCCGGGAAGACACTCAGAGATGAAGCTTTCCATGTGAAAATATGCAAATTACAGAGGTTTGTCTAGGTAAAGATGTCTTTAGCCACCACAGTTTCCCACCCACATACGAGGCAGTGCACTGGAAATCCTTGAGCTGCCCCTGCTGAAACCCAAACGACAAAAAAAAAAACCCAAAAAACAAAAAACAAAAACAAACAAACAAACAAAAGACAGTCTGAAAAGAGCACTGGATGCCTGGGCATCAGAAATGTCTGAAGGAAGGGCCCTTGAGGGAAGGAGAGCTAGGGAAATGTCTAGAAATGTGATACCTGGGAGAACAATGGATGTGAAGGTCTCCACATGGGCTTTTGAGGAGAGAAAAGATACAGATCCCAACCCCGAGGAGTGGAGATGGTGCTGCTCTTTCTAAGGCTTAAAAAGGTGAGTGTTTCCAGAAGCTGGAAGCAAGGAAACCCAAACACTGTTCCAGGACTGCTTGGAAATGCTCATGCCTCCTTTACTTTGTAGCCCGTTTTCTTATTGATAAAGATGCAATAGCAATAGAGTTTTTTTTTTTTTTTTCCTTGAGACAGGGTCTTGACTTTGTAACTCTGGCTGTCCTGTAAGTCAGAATGTAGACCAGGCTAACTTTGAACTCAGAGGACCCACCTGCTTCTGCCTCCTAAGGGCTGGTATTCAATCACACAAATACAATATTTAGCTGGCTAATGTTAACTTTTCTTAATATTGGTATTAATTATATATCTGAGTCATTTTTAAAGCAATTCTTGGGAAAGTAAAAGTGAGGACACCGTGGATGAGCTCTCCATCTATTGAGGGCTAATAACTCAGGGTAACATTTAAACAGTATGTATGGTCTGGAAAATTAGCTCCAGAGGAATTTTAAATCTTTTGTCCCCCACAGCCTTTGCATTTTCCAGTGTGCCTAGAACAGTTCTTAATTCTCAAGGGGGTGGGAAGCACGTCGTAGTGCTTGCAAGGAGTGGCCAAAGAATGCAGCTTTTGTTATTTTTCCCCCCTTTGGATTTTTGAGGAGTCTTGGTTCTGTGTTTACAGAGACAAGAAGAATACAGTTACTAAACATAATATTTCCAAAACTTACTCCTACCTCGTACACAAACATGCATATGACGCCTTATTCTTTTCTCAGACTGGAGCAAGCTGGGCTAATTAAAATCTTGTATATATTTCAAGAGATATCAGAGATGACGACCCTGAGGATGACGAACGGGATGACGAAGATGTTAGATAATAATGTTACCTTGTATTTTGTATTTCTTTTCTCTGATCCCTAAGCACTTCACATTATCTCATGCATTCTAGATTGCACTGTTGTGTGTGTGTGTGTGTGTGTGTGTGTGTGTGTGTGGGAGGGGTGCTATTCTATGTATTTTCCAGAAAGACAAGAATTGCCAACTATTTATCAGCAACCCAGTGATAACACTGTACCTGGGCAATTCTCTCAACTACTTTATTCAATATCCTCCTAGGCTGTGTTTGGAGCATCAAATGTTCCAGCTGCGATCCTTTGTTGGTAGTAAGGCCAAGACGTTGAATCCTATCTCAAAGATTGATAAATGCCCAGGAATCAGTTCTGCTGTTTGTTTGCAAATATCCCAATGGGATTCCTTGTTGCAGGCCCAGGGGGGAATTCTGACTCTTTTAAAGCACTTTGATAGGAAGAGAAGTAGGCACTGGTAACAGGTAAGTTTTCTGGCTACATGGTAGCTTTTCCCATCAACTGAAAAATAACACGGTCTTGTTATGGGCTTAATAACCAGCAGAGGGCTTCCATCTACAGGAAAGAGCATTTTGCATATATCATGAAATCCATGCTGTTTATACAGAGCTCAAATGAAATTGTGCTAATCTACCTTTGGAGCCTCACATTTAGCTGCAACCATATACTTTTAACTTGAGCAAACCTTTTTGGGTCCCTAGGCCCTGGTCATGCTTCCTTGTCATTCTTGTTGGTTTCTGGTTTCAGGTAATCTTTGCCTAACTCCAAGGAGAAGAGTATATTCTTTTCTGTTTTGTTGTTGTCATCGCTGTTTTTTTTTTCCTTCTTTCCTTTTCTTTCTTTTCTAAGACAGTCTCACTGGCCTATAACTCACTATGTAGCCAATTCTGGCTGAAACTTCATAGGGATCTGCCTTGTGTCCTTCAAATTCTTTCTGTCCCCTTTAAAATGCTCTACCATGCCCAGCTCACCATGATCTTTTCTCTTGGGCAATACTAATTAATGATCAGGCCCAGGGGCTCAGGCATGCTAATTAAATGCTTAGCCCAGGAGACACCCCACCCTAGCCCAGAGTTACCCAGGTAGAACTGTTCATATCTCAAGGTCTCACTCATTCTGTTTTCCTTCCTAGACTACAAATTCCTTGAAACTGGCAGTCAGATTTCCCTCGTTGTTTCCCATGATTCATCGTGGAAGAGAAAAGGAAAATGCCCGCTGATCGGATGAACAATACCACCATCCTAAGAATACACCCTGGATGTGAAGAGTATGTTCATCAAGCACTTAGAATTAACTGGAGAAATGACAAAGGCTTAAGGAATTTAAGTAAATTGATGGAAATTACGTAGCTAGGAAGGGGAGAGCTGGTTTCAGATCTTAGACCCCAGTGACTGGTTTTGAGCTTAGGTTTTATCAACTAGATGAATCTTAAACCTCATCCTGTTCTTTCAACTAAAGTTGTAACGAAGGATCCAGATGTGATTCAGGCTATGCACCACTGAGATGATTACCGCTTGCCATTCGTCTTTGCTGTTTGTAAGTCAAAGTACAAGTTTGACCAGTTCCTGGGAAAAAGCAAATGCCACTGTCTGATGTGGCATTTTAAAAAAAATATTAATAGGTATAACCTGACTGTCCAAATAAAAGCACGAGAAGGCAGTGCAAGCTATAAACCAAGTGAGATGTAAAGGAAGCAAACAGCCTTTTTCTGCTCTAATAAGGTCAGCTAAGAAAATAGTCATACTTACATTCAGTCAATCTGTTCATTTTCCCCAGAGAAGTCTTTTCATTGGTGAGGAGGGGAGTGTTCACAAAAGTTAAGTGTTTCAACTTAAAAAAAAATCAGAACACCTAGGCATCATTATATGTATCAAATACAAATGCAAAGGCCTGCAAACAATCCCAATGCAATCATGCACACATGAAATCTTCATGAACTTTTCACCACGCCTAAGACCTCAGCGGCAACACATACACCACCCCCCCGGAAACAGCCCCCTAGCGCTCCTTCGTAGTGACTGGTGCTTTGCCACTGACTTTCTCTTCCTAAAGGAAAGTTAAAAGGTGATGCAACACAGCTGGTGAGGAGGGGTGGGGTTTCTCTGACAATGGTTTGCTCTTCTGGGGTCTTCACACACTGCATGTCACTGTCTCCTCAGGACCCATGCATTTCTCCCACGTAGATCTCTCTCCTCTCTTAAAGAAAGTCCCCCATATAGATCTCAGAAAAATGTGCATCTATTTTCCTTTTTATTATATATATGATATCATGTAATATATTAATAATATAATACTCATCTTATTGCGCACATGCATGGGACAACAAACTGAAAAAGAAGATCTAAATAATTATTAGTGTCATTAGCACCAAAAATTATTGCTTCCTTTTCTTTAGCAAGCTGAAAGCATTTAAACAAGTAGTCCCAATCCTAACAGAGACCACTGGTGGACGGCTACTTTTGCTTCAGAATAATGGCTACAGAAGATTGCTTCTTCTCACTTTAGCAAGCTGAAAGCATTTAAACAAGTAGTCCCAATCCTAACAGAGACCACTGGTGGACGGCTACTTTTGCTTCAGAATAATGGCTACAGAAGATTGCTTCTTCTCATGACGGTTTTGATTAGCTACTATTTGGATACTTTACTTTTTAATCCTCTGCTTCCTGGTTGACAAATTGCATTTAGAACAAACATTCTTTTTTTTAATGGAACTGAGGCTATGCAGGTTAAAATAACTCGAAGAGGAGTGGTCAGTATTTCTTTCTGGACCAGAACTGTGTGACCGTCACTTTATGCTTGTTACTTTTCTGTCACCTCTACAGGCATAGAGGAGGCAGCCTTACTGGTAGAAGACCTTAGGGACAAAGTCAAAAGCCCTTTGTTTTAGGCTGTCTGTCTTCCCACCTCTATGATGGATACTAGGTATAATTCAAATAGTCCTAGCTCTGAAGACATTTCCAGTGAGAAACTGGGCCAAGATATTTCTTAAGTCCGTGTGCAAATAATCGAAAGTTGCCCATTACCCAGAAACCAACATTCTTTCACATTTCATGAGGTTACTTTAAAGCGCGCATTTCTCTAAACCTAAGGCTGCTTAATCTAATGTATTATTTTTATGGGCACAGGTGAGGGCTCAGGACTTGAACTCCAAGAAAGGACACAAATTTATTCTCAACTCAGCTACAGAGTAGCGTTTTTTTATCTTAGTAGCTTCAGTTTTTCTCATCTTTTCAATAAAAATCCATATAAGTAGATTTTCTCTGAGCTTCATTCCTGCGTGAAAATGCTCAATTGAAGACGAAAAAGTAAAGAGAATGAAAATAACAAAATTAAGAAACGCCATGAAACGGATATTGAGAATGACAAGGTTTTGTGAGGCGGCTGCAGAGTACATTTTTAAACAATGTTTAAAATTGTTCAAAACATTGTTTAAAAATGTAACAAAGGCTCAAAAGCACTGATTGTGCCCTCACCATAATGGCTCTACTCAAAAAAAAAAAACAGTCCATGCTTGGTACCCACACGTGTAGTCAGGGCTTGGGCATTTCTGCCTCTCTGCTGCCCTCTACTGACCCAACATCCTCTTAGCGTCTGGTTTAAGTCACTTGCTCAGGACCTTTGCTGGTCAGCGATAAAGTACTGAACTATGTGGCCTCTACGGCATAAAAATAATAGTCATCACTGAGACATATGGACGAGAAAAGACAGAGGGCCACTGCAGTCCTCTGCATCTTCCACTCTCCTAGGCGGAAAACAGCTCTGAGTAACAAACGGGAAGCATGGAACAGGACTGTCCAAAGAAACACTTGGTGAGCTACTTACGACCTAGTGACCCAGCTTCACCCTTTATATAACTTAGCAGTTTGCATTCTTGCAAGAGTTCCTAGTGCTAGGTACTCATATCTCTGTTCTCTAAATAGAAAACCAAGTTAAAGGCAGTCGGGGCTCATACTCAGGCTGCAAGCATTGCACCCTTGTGGTGTGCCGCACTGAAGGACAGCACAGCCTGCTGGCAAAAGTCTCTTTTGTAAATGTCCTTCTAAGACGCTTTTCCTGTAAAGCCTGTCATATTATATAAGATGCATCTGCTCCTCCTAAATGGAGATGATGCCTGGCAGGTGACTACAGATTTTTGACTATGATGATATAAATTAAATTTTTCTTAGACTTTAATGCCTAACAAAAAGAACGACACTGGGGGGTTAAAAATTCTACCAGAGAAATCCTTAGAAAGCATAGCATGGCAGACGTGGCCACCCGAGTTTCTTAAGCCTTTTGTTTTTGAACACCAGTCAGTTTGTGGAAGAGTTTCCATTGAGGAGCTATAAATCAAAAGTAAGTTCTTAAACTTTGAAGAAAAGTCCACTTCACAAGTCACTACAGTCCAGGATCTGTGGCGGCAATGAGGACAAAGCACAGAGCTGGGACAACCAAAAGGCCTCATCTTGGCAGGTGCAAGCCATGCCCTGCACCACTTGGGCCTCTTTGGGAAATATTTACCCGTTTTGCTTTGAGCACTCTGTAGGCTTGTCTTTCTCCCTCTTTCTCGTTTATTCTTCCATTTTTGTATTCTTTCTGCTGCTCCTCACTGGGGACTGAGTAGGTAAGGGTGGCCCTAAAGTTTAGATTGAAATCCTCAGCCCCAATGTGGTGACAGCAGCTGAAGGCAAGGCCTTTGGGAGAGATCAGATCACGAGGATAGAGCCTCGTGAACGGGAAACGGGCCTTTATTGAGGGCCCCAGCCTCTTGGTCCTTTCTACCTTGTGCAAATATTAAGAAGACAGTCTTCTGCAGCCAGAGAGATGGTCATCAGCAGAACTCAGTCCTGTTGACATCCTGATCTCAGACTTTAGTCTCCAAGATGGTGAAAAATAAATGATATGATTTATACATGGATAATCTCATGTGTGGTACTTGGTAAAGCACCTTGACTAGACATACTCAGTTCTGTGTTCAGGGTGGATCCTAGAAACAAAACTTGAAAAGGAATACCAAGTGCTGAGGTGTTAACAAATTTGACTCATATCTATAGGGCGTAAGGTGACCACTATACAGGTGAGGGTATGGAGTCAGACAAAAGGGACAAAGTCTGCTTAGAGCCACACAACTCCTATAACGAGACATAATTGTGCTCTGGAGAGGTAAAATACCCACACTGCACAATTCTAGGGGCTCAATGGTGTAGGCTATGCACATAGCAGTATTCTTAACTGTTATAAACCTAAGAGCGCTCAGGCTTCAGTGTTCCTCCAAACTTTAAACAAAATACTAAGAAGACTTATCTGAAAGTGTTCTCGCTCACTTTTTTTAAAAATATTTTTCTACCTCTCTCTGGACTTCAGTGGAAGGATTACTAGGTCCTCACAGTTGGCAGGTAAGCCCTGAGGGAAGGGACGTATACATGCCATCTTTTATGGGTATCTCAAGTCTCCGAGGGTCAAGCACCAAAACCTCAACACCATTATCACTATTGCTCTCGTTATTGTCAGCTTTTAGGTTGAAGCACTTGCTTTTCTAGAATTACTGAGAAACTAGAACCCCTCCATTGCTCTCATCCCTTGTTCCCTCCTAGACTTGCAAAGCTTGGGAAATAAATGGGACTCCTATTCTTTAGTTTGGTGATTTCCTATCGTGCTCAGTAACAGCTCAGCTTCTCCAAAGGAGTTAATGACAGCTAATTAGTTTCCCATTCTAGCTGCTTTTGTAAGCCTCGGGTCACAAACTACTGGGTACAAGTGAGTCCCCATTCACTGTAATTGTCTAATTCCAGGAGATTTTAACTCCCTCTCCTGAGGTCAGTGTGATGTAAAAATCGCACAGAGATCCCATGAGATCCTTCACTTGTTATGACCAATTCTATGACCTTGAGTGGAATCACTCTCCTAGGAATCTGGTTTGGGCACCACCAAAGTGGGGGGCCAGGGGAGGGTGCACTGACCCCTGAGAAACCAACCATTTCTTGTTGGGCACAAATCATTCCACTGGTACCTTAAATTGTTCTTTTGGGAAGATGTCACTCTAGTTACAAGGTAGTCACATGTACCCTCAAAACAAAACAGCATCAAAGACCAAATATTCTGCTCTAACCCCAACTATTGATCTTGCCTGTTACGCAAGGGTTAGAGGGAGGACAGCACCTTTCCTGAGGGGTGTACTGAGTGCCTGAGCAGGGTCCTCAGGCTCCATGGAGTTTTGCTTGCTAGTAACACCGCGCATGTGCTCACAAAATATGCCTGCCAACCGGGCGGTGGTAGCGCATGCCTTTTGTCCCAGCACTCGAGGAAGGCAGAGGCAGGCAGAGCTCTGTGAGTTCGAGGCCAGCCTGATGAGTTCTAGGACAGCCTGAGATACACAGAGAAACCCTGTTTTGAAAAACAAAACAACCAAAAAAAAAAACACCACCGAAATATGCCTGTCTACCCCTCACCATCCTCAGGAAGCTGCATAGAGAAGAAGGACCTATTCCACACTGACATCTTTGTGTAGGCTCAGTTATACTAAATCTAAGTGTCTAAAGAAGCAATCTGTTACTCATAGAATTAATTTTGGTAGGTAGAAATTTTATTATTCATCTCTTGATTAGATTAGAAGTCAAAGAAGAGAACCGTGCATAGTCTAAAACCTTTGAGGCAGGATCAGGAAATAACCAGGGAAGAGAGAACTGTTAACATGATAGTTATTACAACGTCATCCCCACTTGATGGAATGTTCAAGAATGAAAACAACATTAACAACTAAATCAACTGGGATGTGGTGGTGATAGAAAAAGCCAGCACACTGGTCAAGACAGAGTCGATTTTCCACAAGGCAGAGTCACTGAAAATCACATAAGGGCTTCCTGCTCATATTATGGATTGGGGCTTAGAGAAGATACTTGAACCAAAAAATTGGTCTAGTTTGGAGAATATGCTAATTTTCTTCTGGTAATAATTTTAGAAATCATGGGTTTTCTTTTCCAGGCAATTATTTTAATGAACCAATTGGGGTTTCAAGAAACAATTAAATGAGCTCAATTTGGTCTCAAATTCAGCAAAATGAGATCATTCGTTCTGGATTTGGTTCAGTTGAGGTCAAGTCTCCTGTCTAAAACAGAATAATAGGATTGGGGTTGTTTTCTTTTATGTCCTGTACTTCCTTTGTATTGTCTTTCCAAAACTTCTTTTGGTCCTTTTATGGTGTGTGTGTGTGTGTGTGTGTGTGTGTGTGTGTGTGTGAATCTGTGTTAGCATAAACATGCATGTGTGTGTGTAGATGTATCTGGAAAGCCAAAGTCAATGCTGCTCTCTCTCTTAATCATTCTCCAGCTGATATTTTTAGATAGGATCTCTCTCCCTGGGACCCAGGGCTTCCTGATTCTGCCAGGCTGGTTGGCCAGTGAGCCCAAATGTCCTCTTAGCTCCCTGCCCCAGAACTGGGATTACAGGTGTCCATGCCACACCCAGAATTTATGCAAATGTTAGAGTCCTCCTGCTTATGTGACAAGTACTTCATGAACTCAGCCATTTCCTGAGTCCTGGGTCCCAGTTTCTATTGAAATTTAATATATATATAAATATATATATATATATCTATTAAATATATATATTGCACTAACTTTAAAGCTTATTCTCAGTTCTCTGAGTTCCAATGAGAACTGATGGAATAGTAATAATTTCACTCGTATATAAAACTGAGCATTGAATAATCAGGAATATATCCTTTTACATTTTTAAACATTTATTTATTTGTGTGTGTGTGTGTGTGTGTGTGTGTGTGTATGTTGCTGTATATGTGCCTGGTTGACATGTGGAGGTCAGAAAGCCACTTGTGAGAGTTGGCTCTATTTCTCCCATGTGCTACTGGGGTTTGAGCTCAGGTTGTCAGACTTAGAGACAAGCACCTTTCCCTGATGAGTCCCCTTGCCAGCCTATAATGAATTTATCTTTTTCTTTCTGCCTTTGTTTGCTTTTTAAAACAGTTCTTACTATGTTGCTTGGGATAACCTCAAACTTGCTATGTAGTGGCCTGGGCTGGTCTTGAACTCACAATCCTCCTCCCTTAGTTCCACCCTGTGAGGATTGCAGGCATGTGCCACTATGCCTGGCTTCATGTTTTCCCTTTAACTAAGCTACGTTGCTAGAAATTCAGATCACACCAATTAGCTAACACAACAACAAAGGTAATCTTTATACAAGTAACACAAACCCTCCAGATAGAAGTGTCTACGGTGATGCTAAACCAGGCCCAAGCAACAGCACCTCTGTAAAAACATGGTACATCAGGAAATATTTTCCAAGGAATAGCACAAATGCAAATATATGAGACAGCAATTCTCAACCTGTGGGTTAGCAGCCCTTGGAAGGGGGGTGTCAAATGACTCTTTCACAGTGCTCCCACATCAGATATCCTGCATATTGGATATTTATATTACTATTAATAACAGTAGCAAAATTACAGTTAGAAAGTAACAACAGAAATAATTTATGGCTGGAGGTCACCAAAACTTGAGGGATTGTATTAAAGGGTCACAGCATTAGGAAGGTTGGGAACCACATTGTGAAGCCAGCGACAATAAGGAAACATAGAGAAGGGAAGCTTCATGTCTTTAAAAGTTTAGAACTGCAGCATAACATGGGGGTTGGGGATAAGGCATGGAGCTAAGGTTCCACGAACAGAATTTCTTCCCAGACAGGAGACAAAGGAGGTCCCACTTGTCTCTTACCTGTGATGGTGGCTTTGTTGATGGATGGTTGATTACACATGGGAGATCGTCTAACAAAGAAGGAAAACACAAAACAGTAAGCGTGTGGTGCTGTTTGACTTTAGTACCCTGAGTTGCTTTGAATGAGTCATTCTAATCTAAAGAATTATTTTAAAGTTATAACACTTCCATACATACTTCATTGAGTTTAGCCTGGAAAGTTCTTAGATGCTCTTTCCCTGTGGCTCAGACTACGGATGGGAAAAGAGGGAAAGAAAGGAAAACGCCAGCTTGAATCTTATAGTTGAACGCGGGGGG
>LOEQ01000735.1:322722-351541 GCA_001685075.1 Bramus lutescens | reverse complement strand
AAGCAGACAGGAACTTCACAGGGATGTGTCTGGAGAGGGCATTCTTATTGGCTGACTGTATTTACATATTCCATTAAGCTAGGGTATGCAGAGCAAAACAGACTTCCTGAATGTGGAAATGTAGTCGGTTTGTAATGGTTTTTCCCTGGTGCAGTATTAGAAACTCATTTATGGCTTATAGTCTCACGATTTCTTGTGTATTTGCCAGGAGTGAATGACTCCTTCTACACAACCCTGGAGATTGAAAAGGTACGTAAATATTTTTCTTTTCCAGTTTCTTCATTGCGAAGCATCTCTGGTACATTTGTTAGATATTTATATTAATAGCTTGTCTAAACAGATGCCTTAGAAATTTAAGTGTTCTATAAACCCATTGTATTTCAAGAGATTCCATTTGGTATTTTGCGCTGTTCTTCAGTTGTTTGCCAGCTCCCACAAGACAATTATAAACACCTTTAGGAACATGCCTACTACACCATTAACCTGTGTTCTCTAGGAAGGTCAACGTGATGCATATAGTATTCATTTGGTCAGTGCTGATCAAATTATGTTAAATTGAAAAATCATTTACGAGACATCCATTAAACAAATTTGAAAATAAAACTTTTTAAAGTTATTTCATGTAACTGGCAGCCTTCAAAGGATGGCAATTTTTAAAAATCCTTCAGGAAGCAGATACATTGCAAGATGTCTGCAAAACATCTCAGGCTTTTTTCCTGTGTGTGCATGCGTGTGCAGACACACACTTTTTCTAGCAGTTAAGACTTGCAAAGCCCTGCACTGTGTACTTCAAATGAGTTGAGACACTTAACCCTTAGGACAAGCCTCAAGGCGGGTGAGCTGATTGTGTGCAGTTTGCTAAGGACAAAGCAGTAAGTTTTGAGAAGTAAAGTTTCAGAGCAACAGAGCTGAGATTTGAACTCGAGGACTTTGACACTTATGCTGTTGTCTGCTCTGCTATCTTACTATTAGGAGTGTGTGTGTGCGTATGTGTGCATGTAAGGGAAAGAAAGGTCGGGGGAGAGGGAGGGAGATTGATCTGGAAGTCACATATATGAACCCATTGTGGCTAGTCCCTTACCTCTACCCTGCTGGTAGGCTGTGTCTCCAAGCCAAGCTGCAGGACACCCAGGGAACGCAGTCTTAACATTATGTAGGCTTTCACTGGCTCCACTCAATTGCACCCAGTCACACGGCTGTTCTTAAGTTTAGTGATGTATGTTCTGTATTTAAATTTTGTGTATGATTGAAAATGTACCAAGATTAATGTCTGTACTATTTATGATAAAATAAAAAGTGGAAATGTGAATTGATGAATGCTTTAAAAAGCAATAGTTTAAGGTTTTAGAGCTGCCTTGGTCTACGCAGCATGGTTATCTTCTTGCAGAAGGTTTTCTATGTACATGTGACAGAGCCTGGTCAGGGCGGCATTTCTGTAGATGAGAGTTTATCCAAGTTCGTTTTATATTGATAAGAATTTTCAGTCACTCCTTGTTCTGTAGAAATTTAGAAAGCATTCCCTTGGCATGGGAATATCAAATGAAAATGTTATGTTTTTCTATAGTTTTAGAAAGCAAAATTATTGCCTTACTATTTATCTTTCCCTAGGATCAATTCTATGGCTTGCATGTGGGAACCTGGCAACCCATAACCATAAATATGGACCATTAGATCCATGAGGACATTGGTAGGTATACCATTTAGTGAAGAATGAGCCAAACTTCACTTCTGGGCTATATACAGCAAGAGAGCAAAGTAATAGAAATTAACAGTCTTTACAAATGTCAGTGATGAGCTCAGGTCACCTACCCGGGGTCAAACCTAGAGCACATTCTCCCCCAAGTCGTTCCCTGGTGAAAATACAAAGGCACATACCCTTCTCTAAGTGTGATGGTGAACTTGAAAATGTTCCAGTGACTAGGGGTGCTCATCAGGCAAATTCAGAGCCCACCAGAACTGCTGTTCTCAACCTGTGGGTCGCGACCCCTTTGGTAAGCACCCCCACCTCCAAAACTATTTACATTACAATTCCTAACAGTAGCAAAACTGCAGTTATTAAGTA
This sequence comes from Bramus lutescens, assembly GCA_001685075.1. Classification (NCBI taxonomy): domain Eukaryota; kingdom Metazoa; phylum Chordata; class Mammalia; order Rodentia; family Cricetidae; genus Bramus; species Bramus lutescens. The sequence goes on along the minus strand of LOEQ01000735.1, from coordinate 349,479 downwards.
ACAACGAAAATAATGTTGTGGTTGGGGGTCACCACAACATGAGGAACTCTATTAAATGGTTGCAATGTTGGGGAGGTTGAGACCTGCAGTTCTAAAGTTACGCAACGTGCCCTCCGCTGTCCCTAAACAGAACCAGTTGTCAGGAGTTTGATTCCTGAATTATGATGCCCCAGGAATCTGGTTGAACTTTAACCAGTGGATGAGATGCACATCTGCACTCTCCAAATGTGCCGGCTCTTCTTGTAGTTCGCTGTATTTGTGTTTGGTTTGGCGGGCATCCGTCAGCATGGGTAGCGTACAGTCAGGCAAGCTAGATGGACCTTCCAGGGTTAGCTTTGACTTTCTGACTTCCTTCTTTCCAGGTAAATCCCCTCTGTTCCTGCAAATCTGCTTGGTATAGAAGGGACTTCTCTTCAGAGACGTGAGGGTCAGTGTGATGACCTCACTTTGTCACACGCGTCAGATCAACGGTCATGTGTTTACATGCTGCTTAACAAGGTGACAGCATCTGGAGGAAACTTAGCAGAGGTTTGTTTCTTATTGGCCCTTTTAAGATAAAGAACTGGATTTATTAGATGAAATTTGCAATGGAAAAGCTTGAAAGGGGCCAACAGTGGCTTCAATTTTCGGGCTGAGCTGAGATTTTACAAAAGTGAGGAGACAGTTCCTACACGGTACTAGAAGCCCAAAAAGCTTGCCGAGGTTAGCACGACACAGTACAGCTGACCGTGCTGCGCAGAAAACGCCACTGGCAAGACATGGGCCCCTCAAAGCACACCTTAGGGGTGCAAATGCTTTCCTACAGCATCTGCAGGGGGTTGCACTGTATGAGGACGGGAGCTGGGAAGACAGCGGTGAACAAACTCCCAAGGTGGGTACAACCTATGAAGGCACTGCAGGTGGCACCAGCAGAGGGCCACTCCTGCCAGGTGGCTTCTGATAAGAGGGGATCACTGCATTCCCCGGTCAAACACGGGGAGGGTCACCACAAATTCTCGAAAATGAAGTCGGCATTGTATGGGACAGAGCATGCAGGGGACAACGGCAGTGGTTGACAGATGTCTAATGTATTGTCTTGTGTTCAGCTCAAGTTGAGAAGACACCAACGAACCGTTCAGGCAAAAGGGGAGGGAGAGGGGGTAACTTACTTGCTGGGTGCTCTATCTTGCAAATTAGTTAATGCAGCAAAGTTGTTTCGGACAGTTCGCAGGCTGGCCAAGACCTATGACAAAAAGAGAATTCTTTAGAGTTCTTGAGCCGGGGCCAGTTGGAATGCAGCTAAACATGCTTTGTAAGGAAGAAATTTTATATTCCTTGCAACTCCGTTTGTATACCACTATAGAATCGTCCAGAACTTAGTAAAGTTTTTAATCCTGGTATATCAAATCCAGGGAGGTTAGACTCCCAGAATTTTGTAGACACCCCCTCTCACTGGCTTTGCTTGTGTTAACAGTAGCAGCCCCAGCCCCACATCCTGTCGTCATCCACATAATGTCCCCAGAAATTACAATTGTAACACTCTATAATACAAAACACCATGAAAGTCTAAAGTTTAGTGATTAAAATTAGTCGAGAATTCTCTTAGAAAATTCTTCAAGATTTTTATGATCTCAGGTCATCAGATTAAGAAACGCTTTCATTGTTTTTCCATCTTTATAGAGGACTATGCTAGCTAGTTAGTGCTCAGGTGCTCTTGGCCTCTGCAGCAATTGTGCACATTGTGGAATATAAGAAGTCTGCAGAAAGACACTGATCACAGGAAACACAGTGTTCTATACAAAGGGCACTATTCTGTACACTCTCAGAACAAAGAAAGTGTTCAATAGGATGGTACTGAAGAAACAAATACATGGCTGCAATGTATTCACATGTATGTGGATATGCCAGGAAGTAGATGGCCCCACCTATGCTAGCCCCTTCTTTATTCTAACTCTAATCAGAAATAGAAGATGCTTAAGGAGTGGAAGTGAGTCCTGGAGAGAAGTCACAGGAGCCCGCTGACCCTCATTTTCTCCTAGAACAAGCTACTTTCCTCGGGGGTGGATTTTTATTAAGATTAGAGGTGTCGATAAGACCTCAGTGCTTATTAGAGCTCTGAGTTTCTATAAAAAAAAACACAGAATTCACATGTCCTGGTATATGTCATATATTAAATGCACGCACTTGGACAAGTTATGACACCTCCTGTACCCCAGTTTCCTTGTGTGTAAAACAGATAGTGAGTGCTGTTGGGAAGGTTAAAGGAAACCACTGATTAGTGCCAATGACATTGCTTAAGCAAAAAGTATTTGGCGACTCTGTGTCGATTATGGAAACTTCCATTTAATTATTTGGCACAAGGGAAGTCTGTATAATGCATATCAGTGGCAAGACTTAGAATTCTTAGATTTTTAATTGACCTAGGCGTTCAAGGACTGTGCCCTGAGTTTCTTCTTGGGACAGTGATCTAGACGAAAGCCACTCTGTGCCTCAAGTATTTGTTTTTGGAAGCTGATGGGAACCTATGCAAGCCAAAGGGAGCTGTTTATGCTCTGCGGTCCCCCTGAAGGAGTTCCTGGTGCCTCCTTGGAAGACAGGCAGTCACTGGAAAACCTGGCTCATCATCACACACAGCTCTGAAAGGTCACACTGCGGGTGACGGAGTATCCAAATAGCTGGCTGCTGACGTCAGACCACAGTGTCTTTCATGAGGCATGAAATTCTGAATGATGCAGAAATAAATGGATTAATGAACTAATCATGAAATCACGCAGGCTTGATTTGTGCCTTAAAATGTGCATATCAAACATGTTCGTAAAACATTGAAGCATTAAAAGCATTGAAGTAACAACTCCCTTTTTCTAGACTAAGATTTTAACCTCTGAATTTTGAGACTTTTTACTCTACTACAGGACACAGGTCCAGTATGTTCGGCCACTGGGTAATAAATAAGCAGTAACTGAAGTATTTCATTTCTCTGGAAAACGTTTTGAGGGTAATTCATAGTTTATGATTATTTGAAACAAACAAAAAATGTTAGCCCATGAAGCAAAACATTAGTTCATAAACAAAACCTCTTCTGTAGCGAGGTCGGTTTTGAAATGGGGTTCACTGTGCAGTCCTGGTTCCCCTGGAAACTCACTGTCTAAGACCACACTGGCCTCCAATTCAGAGATCTGCCTGCTCCATTCCTGGTTGGCCGGGGTGAAAGATACCCTCCACGCCTGGACTATAGAAAGTTTTAAGCTTTGGTTATATTAGTAAGATACTAAACTGAATTGTTACTTTCATTTTTAGCATGTAAATTTTTAAAGAATTCCTATCTTTGGATGTTGAAGAATTTAACCAGCAAAATAAAAGTGTTGTCGAGCCAAAAAGTATCTATCGCCATAATCAAGGCAAAATTCCAATGACTGCTATTTCTTTGAAGAGGGAGACACATGGAATGGGGGAAGGGCACTCAAGCATCATTCGAAGCCCTGATAACATCTCATTTAACGGTTCATTTTATTATTATTATTTCTGCCTTCTATATTCACTACACATACAGTATGATACGTTCCAAAATGAAAGCGAGGGAAGAAGCCCCCCTCGGGCACTGGCTGCCCGTCCCTGGCCTGCTGATTTTTAGGCTCTCCCTTCACTTATGCGATTGTGAATTCTGATGTAGTAAGTGACGTTAAAGACACCTGGAGGTGTTTCGGTTTGCGGGGAGACAAAGCTTGCTTTCTATGTTTTGTATTGAAATGTTAATAATGTCTCCCACTCTGTAACGTATCCGATGGGGGCAGAAATGTAAAGAGGAGGTCTTCCATATGAATTGGTCATATACAATGCCGCCCTGGGTATGGGTGATTGCCTCTGGCATTCTTCATACAAATATCATTGAGTTTTCCTCAAACCCAGTTGTCTCTCAGGACACAAGGAGGGAAGCAAGCCTTGCCATACAATGAGGAAAAAACGGACAGGGCTTTCCAGAAGCCCTGGGTAAAGGTTCAAGTTCATGGATTCCCCTCTGCTCCAGGGCAGCATTCTGCCATATATTTAGTCATAGCACCAGACGCTGAAATCCATACTCTGTAATGCCTAGAATTTTCTTGTCTCTTTAATGCTTATTTGCAAAGGGTCCTTATAATGTCTTCCAGATGGCTCAGGCTTAGAAAACTAAAATCATTGCTTTATCTTTGGTCACTTGAGTAATCATATAATTGTTTAAGGAAAACAAGCAAACAGCTAACAAACATGGGAGTGTAGAAGAAATATAAATCTTAACAGTGACTAGTGACAGCCTTACAGGAAACATTGTTCACTGGCCAAGAGGTGAGAATATTCACACACACAATTTCAGTCTCTTTCTGAAGTTGGCAGAAAAATAGAAAAATGTTGGTTTCATTCTCTAGTGAAGGAAGGGAAATGATTTTCTGGATCGTTTTCCAGTGCGTAGTCATCTTACGCCAGTAGGTGGCAGTAGAAGACAGACTATGAGAGGCGGGGCAGGGAGGCGGTGGCCTGTCCTTGTGAGGGCAAAGATTCTTCCTTAGGCTTCACTTCAGGAAAAGAAAAAAAAAATCGGTGGAGAGTTATTCACAGGATAAAAAGAAAGCTACTTTGATTGAAAATCAAACCTCTCTCCAAGTTATACTTTTAAAAAGAAACATACGAAGTGATTCTTTCTGATATGTTAGAAAGTTCTTGGTAATTTCATAATTTTGTCTAGTAAGAACAGAGCTATCTAGATTGATGTAAGTCATCCCGATAATACACAAATTGCTTATTTGGTTTTTAAATGAAAGTTGATAAAGCATCTGAAATGAGACAACGTCTCCCATTGCCTAACAGAGGTCCCATGTAGTCAATGGATTTGGCCGCAAGATAACTGTTACTAGGTGCAAAGGGACATGCAGCTTAAAAATATATTGGTGATGATCTATTACTAAGGAAACAATAATTCTCCATCATGTTAACAACCAATGTGTTTTTTTCCCCTTTGAAACTATCTAGGTGTTGTAGTTTGGGTGACATAAATGAAATGATGCGGTTGTTCCATCCCTTGTGTTGTTTTTAGAGCAGGCACATCTCAGGCTTCTAAAGGACACAAGGATGTTTGCAGGGACCCAGGTTTTGGATGCTTGTTAGTAGGAACCCAGGGTGTGGGTTTTAGAAGATAGTCACAGACAAGGGGCTGGGGGAAAGAAACAGCTGACTGCAGAGACAGAGGCCAGCTTCCGGCATAGCTTCATCTCCTGCGTTCAGCAGACCCAAGGACTCTGGCTAATTTGTTATTAAGTTCAAAGGGCAGGAAAGAGCAGTGGGCATGAGGATCAGATCAGATGGGGGTGCCTCCCAACACCAGACTTCATGTCTAGGGAAATAAACCAAAAGATTTGAGCACAGAAAAGAATCATTCTAAAATAAACTATACAAACAAATTAAAATTGGCACCATTTTCTGTGGGTCAGGGAGCCTCGAAGCTTATGTGAGAAAGTTCAAAAACTTTACCATATAAGAGTTTAGATGCTGGTTAGTTCCTAGTCTTGTTAGGATTTGTACATTAGAACAAAACATGGAGAGATTCTGTAGACTTCTTTCTTACAATTAGGTCTATCCAAGATGTTTGAGGTCCCGTCTTGCTCAACAAAACCACGGATCCTCAGCCATTCTAGACACATTCCCAAACACTTTAGGTCACTTTATCATCTCACATCTATGCCACGGAGTTGAAACATTTTTATCTCTTACGCACGAAGATCATAAATGTGCCACTCAGCTAAATCTTTGTACAAATAACACATGTGAAAAAAAAGGAGTAAATAAAGTATCAGGTTGAACAGGATTCTTAAATTTCAAACACAGATCATGTACTAATTATACCAGACGTAATCTAATCCATGATACAGTCTTCTCCTTCGGGTGCTAATTCCAGTTAGGGAGATAGGGCCGGCTGAGTACTATCTCCTTTAGGATACTTGTTAGTTGAAGTACAGACACCGCTTGGGTCTAGCAGCCTTACCCAAAGCACTTCTGCGGGGCTAAGGTTTACATTCTCCAGCACTGCCTTTCAATTATTTGAATCAGCCAAACAGCTTGCATCCATGCATGTGTATGTGGTAAAGTTACCTAAAGGATCAGAATAAAATCCCCACATCAAATGCAGAAGTCTGTGAGAAGCCTGCACACTCCCAGCTGCGCTTACCTGAGCAAATGGAGTCACAATCAAGTCATCTCCATGTCTGAAAAACAAACCAAATCCAGTGTTAGGCATCTCCAATAATGCTCTGACCGCTTTTGATCAATATTAAATGGTACGTTCCATTGGAAGAAAATCCCATTTGGAATTACAGTAATTCCATGTCTCTTCAGTATATGTCCTTGCCAGCCATTGGGTTGAAAACACGTCTTCTGGATCTTAACCATTTCCCATCTCCCTTGGTCTAAAGAGGGCACCCTTGATTGCCAACCAACGCCAAGGCTGCTTTTTAGGCACAAAGGACTGGCTATTGGTATGAAAGGGCTCTCATTTCTGGACCTGCACTTTACTCTTGACTTCTCCTTGCAGATCTTAGCCAGGGAGGCCTTGCAGAGAACCAGCTACAGCACTAGCTTCTGTGAGTAGAGTACCCTGGGTTAGCTAACATTTGTAGGTGATTAGCAACAAGTGATCTGTATGGTCATGTGTTCAAGCCTTGGATGGGCCACGAGCCCTACATGACATCGGGCTGCATCATCCACTAATAAAAACCCCATGAAACGTTTTCAACTGACAAGTGTCCCAGCCACTGTACTTACAGGGCAATGCTACCCTGGGAGGTGCTGTTGCTACAGTAACATCAGCTCCAGTACACGGGAGATGCAAGAGCAAGGTGTCCGTGGGGCATGTCTTGGAGAAGCAGGGAAATGCAATAATTGATACAACATTCTTCTTGAAGGAAAGTAAGCAACTGGAACCTGTGACTCTGTAGTATTTTCACAGCATGGATAAGTTGAGGAAAGGATATCCCAAACCTCAGTGGACTATTTCTTGATCTAGCCAGTCGCAAACAATCTTGTTTAATCATACCATTTTACTTATCTTGAAAGATAGAGGCTTGCCTGGCATATTAGGTTAATATTCAATTTTTGATGCTCCCACCCTGGCCCTGTGAGTGCCAGGATTTCTGGTGTGTATTGCCACATGCCAGTTTTTAAAAACTTAAGTGAATGCAGCTATTTTACACATATATTTCCTTGACATAATCCTCACTGAGGGCTGGCCACTTGGATTGTCAGCTTGTTCCCAAGCATCTGAAAAGGACTCAAACCAATGTCTATGAGTCATGTAGTACAAGAAGCAGAGAGACGAGACTTATAATGGGTTAATGATGATGAAACCACTATCTCGGAAAGCAGTCTGCTACCTAGGGAATACTACAGAAAGAAACAAACACAGGAACTTCCGGGATGGACAGAATAAGCCGCTGCAGGTCACTGTGGAAGTTAGTGTCACATTGTTCTTGCGTCTTGTGATGTGGAAGGAGGTGCTTTATGCCTGTTCACCAACCCTGGTCACCCTGAGCTAACTAAGACCCATTCCTGTGGCCACATAGAATCTCACCTCTCTCCTCTTCCAAGAGAAGGATGTGCTGGCTCCTGAGCCAGTGCTACTGGGGACCTGGAGGACAGGCTCAGTGGCATGTGTTGACAAGAGAAATGGCAGGACTCCCTCTCTCTACACCCCTGTCATCTTTCCCTTAACTCTGTTTTCCTTACTATGCTGTTTTCCACTCTCATTTCTGAGTTAAAGAGCCAGAAACATAGGCAAGAAACCAAGAAACTCAAAAGCAAACCTTCTTATGCCGGTGCTTAAATGGGAGATGGGCACTACCTTCTAGAAGACTAAATTCAGGCAGATTCAGCTCCTGACAATACAATTCATTCAGTAACTGCTTCCAGACTGTGGGAAATTGGGAGACATCACCTCTTCTTAGTTTCAGTGCTGGAGGCCTTTATAATGTTTTGTTTTCCTGTTATTTTTCTTTTTTCCTTCCTCTCTCCCTCCCTCCCTCCCTCCCTCNCTCTCTCTCTCTCTCTCTCTCTCTCTCTCTCTCTCCTCTCTCTTTTCTTTCCTATTTCCTTTCTTTCCTTCTCCCCCTTCTTCATATTAGATATGGTCTCACCATGTAACTCTGACTGGGCTGGAACTTGCTATGTAGATCAGCCTAGCCTCGAACTCACAGAGAATCACCTACCTCTGCCTACTGAATGCTGGGATAATAGCCACACCCCACCAAGCCTATCTACCTGTTGTTTCTTAAAGTAAGATTTCAAATCCGGACCTGATGACACAGGTCCACAATCCCTGTTCCTCAAGAGAGTTGAAGCAGAAGGAACAAATATTCAGTGCCCAGGTGCACTACAGGCTGAATTGAAGGATAGTCTGGGAAACTTCGCAAGATCCTGTCTCAAAAATAAAAATATATCTAAAGGTCTGAAACATAGTCCAATAGTTCACTGGGAGCATGCTTACCTTGCATTCATAAGGTCCTGTGTTCAATCTCTAGTAACAAATATACACACACACACACACACAATCACAAATAAATAAATAAAAGCCCACAGATTTCATTAAACTTTTAAAAATTCAATACAAGTTTAAACCATAATTATAAATAGTTGCAATCAATACATAGCAAAAATTAATATATGTCAAATAACTCACTGTGAAAAGAATTTCAGAATGAGTATCTCCTAGTTAATGTCTATTGTGGGTGAGGAAAGGGAGTCCTGAGAAAGACACATGATCACATGTTTGTGAAGATTTTGGAAGAGGATTCAAATTCAAGTGCTATGACTTTAGGGCTCTGCTCTTACACACACGTGATTCTCCATCTCCCTTACATGTAACCAATGTCCAAAGAACATCTGAAATGGTGCCAGTTCTGTCTCATAGTGTTCACATCATGAAAATATCACTAAGAAAACATATAATCAGTCACAAATGCAGACTAATAAAATAAAATTAAACAGCAAATCAAATCAGTCATATACCACCCAACCAGTGTCTTAAAAAAACTGGCTCAGCCTTCCTGATGTTCTCCATGTCCTACAATCTGAAACTAAACAACAGAGAAACTAGTGAAGGAGCATTTAGATTTGTATCTAGAAATAGCCTTCTGGGGAGAGTTAACTAACATAAACAGGCACAAGGATTCTGAGGAAGGCATATGATATTTATTTATTGATATTTGTAAGTTAATTTGCATGTTATATATCATATATGTGTATATATTATATATGTGTAAAGAGAATTTTCAGGCTCTCATTTTCTTAGTATAAACATTTATTTTTATGCTAAGTTCCAAAAAAGAAAAAAAATTCCAGGGGGAGAAAATCCCACCAATTACCGATTACCAGACTCTCAGAAAATTGACCTATTCTTCCCATTCTACTCCACAGGGAAACTTTCATCAGACATCAGCCCTGCAAATATTACATATGACTTCATATAATAAAAGAATACAAAGTAAGGGCCGTGGATACAGCCTAGTGATGGAGCAGTTGTTTAGCATGTGTGAGGAGGCCCCCCGTTCCACCCCTAGCATCTGTCCCCTCAGATATCTATATATTCATATATGTTTAATATCTAGCTTCAGAAAATGTTGTGACCTTAGAAGGTACTTGGTATTCTGAAATTTAAAATATCGCCTCACATCTGGTTAACATTTTAATAGTTAATAAACAACTCCATCAGAAGAATTCAAATAACCACGTTATAAAGAAGCGTAGGCACTCGCCAGGCAAAATGTATCAGCAAGTGATAAGAGCTTTAACAGCACTCCACATCGGGAAAATGCAAACTGAAAACAAGGTTAATTTGATTTTCACTTTAAAAGGTAAAAGGTTGCCGGGTGGTGCTGGTACACCACCCCAGCACCTGGGAGGCAGAGGCAAGCAGATCTCTGTGAGTTCGAGGCCAGCCTGGTTTACAGAGAGAGTTCCAGGGTGGCCAGGACTACACAGAAAAACCTTAAGACAAAGATCACATGTCTCCTTCATGCCAACAGCAGTACAATGGGCTCATTAAAAAAAAGTCAAAGATATTCGAGGAAAAGAAGGAAAGATTTAAAGTGACAACCAACACAAAAGTGTGAGGAACTACGTGCACCATTGCTAGGATTGGCAGGGGCTCCAGTCACAGAGGGAAGTGTGTGACATTTTTCCAAAGTTGAAAATGATGCCCCTAGAAGATCCATCATCCACTTCTGGGTATACAGCCAAAGAAAATGGCAACAGCATGTCACAGAGATATCTGCACTCCCGGTTCACTGCAGAAGTTTCCCCAATAGTCCTGAGCCATGACATAGCCTCATCTTCAGGTGGGAAGACAAATAAAACACGGTGTACATAGCACACAGAGTATTACTCAGAATTGAAAAAGAAAAGCATTTGGTACAAGGCGTATAAAGCCCAGGCACACTATGCTCAGTGTGATAGGCAGACTAGCACTGTGTGAGATCACATATGCAAAGACTCTAAAATCAAACAAAACGAAACACCGAGCTTCGAGAAAGAGAGTGAAGCCTTGGTTACTGGGGCTGGGAAATGAGGTGGGGTTCAAAAGCCTTATGAGAAATAAGTGCATGCAATTTATAGCACAGATTGTTGGCTAAAACGAGCAATAATGCACAGCACACTTGGAAAACCAGTAACAGTGATTTCCTCATCACCAAAGCAATAACTACATAAAGTAATAGGCACATTAATTAGCTTGGTCTAATGATGACACACTTTAGACTCCTGTTATGACTTTTATTGCACATCTCAAACACAGACAGTGTCTTATGTGTAGGCTAAAAAAGGATAAAATTTTAAAATGAATTCAGAGTCAGCTTGATCTTTGAATCAACCTATCCAAACTAAACCATCACAGTGGATGTGGTGGCACATGCCTGTAATCCTAGCACTTGGGAGACGGAGGCAGGAGAATCAGAGGTTCAGTGTTGTAGTTTACTGAGTGGTATTGAAGGCCATCCTGAGGGGCAGAAGGCTCAGACTCAGAAACAATAAAGCTAGAGAGAGATGAATCAGCCAGAAAATCACTTGCCTCACAAGGCCAAGGGCATTTGATACCTGGAACCCACAGTAAAAAATTCAGGCATGCTGGACAGTGGGGGCACACGCCTTTAATCCCAGTACTTGGGAGGCAGTGGCCGGCGAATCTCTGTGAGTTTGAGGCCAGCCTGGTCTACAGAGCAAGTTCAAGGACAATTAGGACTGTTACACAGAGAAACCCTGTCTCAAACAAAACAAAACAAAACAAAACAAGCAAACCAAACAAATCCAGGTGTGGAGGTGCCTGCATTCTTGTAATCACAGCATCGGGAAGTCTGGGTCCTCAGAGCTCACCAAGCACCCAATCTACTGTATTTGGTGACTGCCGGACCAGTGAAGAGCCATGTCTCCAAACAACACGTGGATGATGCCTAAGGAGCAACATCTCAGCGTGTCCTCGGACCTCCACATGTATGTCCCTCATATACACGAACGCGTACCTGCACACACAAACATGCACACACGCGCACATATGCACAAGCACACCCTCAAAAACCAAATAAGTGAATACATAAACTTCAAAACACAAATCCTTAGTCTTTGGCTCACATGTGCTCAGACCCTCATTAAGGATGCACATTGATGAAAAAGCACAAAGTGAGAATTTATTGCACAACATAGCAAGCGTGCTGTCTGACGCTGAACGTATGTTGTAAGACAGAAGACATTTTTGGCCTTATTACACAAATACATCACAATATTTTACTTAATAAAGACTGATGAATTTTCCAGGAGAGCTGATGTCACAAGTGGCCACCCAGGGCAGCAAGTACCAGGCTGAGTCTGCTGTTCCCCACACGAGGGAGGAGGAAGCAGAGGGCCAAGTACCCAGAGGGAAGGAGCCTCCGCAAGTGCCCTCACTCTGTGTTCTAGGAACAGGCTCTTCTTTCAGTGTTTGTTATTTGACAGGCCCTTCGCTTATTCTTAACGTCACTGGCTCTGCTCTCTTGGGTTTTCGCCAGGATGCTCGTCTGTGTGGGAGATTTACGGCTAGCAAGGGCGATCCCCTTAAAGGTCTGCCTGTGATAGAATGGCCCGTGAGACTAAAAGTTCAATTCAACACAGGAGACTTTTTGTGAGCCTACTGTGTGCCAAAAATCTAAGGGCGTGGAGGAGCTGATGCTTAGGGTCCTGCTGCCTTAATAGTACTCTCAAGCTCCCACTCAAAGACAAGGAACCAGGATTGGAGAACCTAGGTTCAGAGACAGGACATGCTTGGCAAATGGCAGAGGTCACTGCTTTCCCGGAAACCTGGAGCTTGTCCAGCAGAGGTCATGGGTCCTTGTCAATGTAGGAGTAATTATGGGCCATGCAGTGAAGTGCCGAAAAACTTCATATGCCTTTGGCTAACTTGCCTTTTTCCTGGGGTTATGCTTTCTGTGTGTGTGAGAAAAGATTTTTTTAGCATGTCTTTAAAAAGTAAAACGACTATATATTTTAGCCAGAATTTCTTTGTTAATATTCCTTATATGGCAAAATAAGCAGTCAGAGACCTATGTTGGTCTCTCAGGTGCTTTTTGACATTTTAATAGGCCTTGGAATCCCAAGACATGGAAAGTGCTGTGTAGTTGGGTAAGAACCCAAACAAACAGCAAACAAACAAAAATCTCCACTGCTTTATCTTGAATATTTTGTTTCCTGGTTACTCAAATGGCTTCAGACTATTTTGAAGCCCTACAGAAGTAAATTTTGGAGTCTCTGGAATAATGCCCCTCAGTGGGAACTTCTGCAGTCATGGAAATATTCTCTGTGCGTCTGTGTGTGCCGTTGAATATGCTATCCCTCATCTGCAAGCAAACATGTCACAAGCCAGGCAAACACCACAGGCTCTGCTGGTTACACTGAGTTCTGACATCCTGTGAGTGCCGAGTAGGAATGAGTTGTGCATTCAGCCTTGCTCTTCCTGACTGTGAAATAGGGGCTGAAAAGACTTCGGTCCTCAGTCTACTCAGGACAATGGCTAGGAGACATCATCCTGTGAATCATCCACATGATATTCTGCCACACCATGGCCTCTGGCGTTTGCAGGGGTTGACTTACTATTCTTTCTCTTTCTACTGTTCAGTCTTTGCTTTGAAGGAGATGGTTGCAGGAACTGATGCCTGATGCATGTTTAGACACAACTTCACAGTATGTGGTGACAACATTTCCTTCTTGATCCAAGGTTGGGAAAACCCCTGAAGACTAAAGGCAATTGAGGAAAAAGGGACACAGGGTCTGAGAGACCACACAGGAGGGGACACATTTCAACAGAGAAACCTCTCTACCAGACCCAAACTGAAGCACTCAACATGCCAGAAGGCCACAGAAAGCTTAAGGTCTGTTCTCTTGACTTGATTTTCCTGAAACAAAACTATCTATGGGTGTGGTGAGGTGTTTTCCCCCTCCGTAGCTGTGATAAACTATTTAAATGTTTCTTACTGCAAGGCTTCAGAATGATTTAGTGACACTCTCTTGTAAAGGGTACCTCCAGAAACACACCTTGTAACCATCCAGTCGTGTGGCTCTGTCGCCTTAGCCAGCTCAGAGAATAGTGTGTGTGTGTGGGGGGGGGTGCTGAAAACTGTTTGCTAAGGAGCCAAGACTGACATGCAAAATACGTATTTCAAATGACTGATATGTAAGTGGAGTGGATATTTATGCTGGTGTCTCAATATCAGCTGTCTGTCTCCTTTCCTGTCTAGGATTTAAAAAAAAACAAACAAAAACAAAACCTCTCGTCATGTGATATTTTTGTCTCGTCTTCATGAATCTGCCTGGCCTTCCAAATGACATCTTAAATGGCGTAGCTGCTGATTGCATTGCACAGCGAGTAAGAGAGGAGGCTTCATTCACGCTCGTCAGCTAGTTATACATTCCTTCCCTCAGAATGTGCTAGAAAACACACGCTGGGTGTCTCCTAGAAAAATCAGCTCCTCTCTTTTCCCAAGCCTGCCACCATCCACCTCCTGCTTACCACCCTCCACTAGGACTTAAGAGTTCAGAAAGTTTTCATTTTGTGATACATTGGAAAAGAGTTCTCATCTCTGTCCTTTTCAACACCTAGAGGAAAATGATTAGGGCTTTGAGGACAAGGTGAGAGCCACTGGGCCCAAAGTCCACAACTAGTTGAAACCCTAAGTTCTCTTCAAGAAGGCAGGAAGAATTCATTGCTTTAGCTCTGGTTCTTTTTATCTAGGGCTGTGTTACATGGAAGTACCTTCCACATCAATGGCTTAGCTTTTTTCTCTTGGAGATGGTGTCGGTTTTGGGTTTTGCCTGACTTCAGTTAGCTTATAATTTACATTATTGCTTTCTGACATTCTCTTTCCTTAAGAGCACACTGAGAAATGAGCCACGATAAGCCTAGTTTGCTTTCTAGCAGGAATCTGATGTCTTATAGTGTGGGATAATCATTTTCATTACTAAACTGTTCCTACTTCGTGTTTTTTAAAAGCAGGTATTACATATTATAAACAGTGAGATATGAGTATAATTATACAATCAAGTGTTTATTTTTTCAAAGATTTGCTCAATGCCCAACATCAGATGGCTTATTTTATTTTTACTTATAAAAATAATTTATTACCACACTGTTTGTTTTACAAAATAGTAGCCTAGCAAGTCTCAGTGACTCTTTTTTCCTCATAATTTCTTTAAGCATTAAAAATTTTAAGAAACACAGTGCCTAAGAAGACCAAGGAGAGAAAATCGGGACAAGAGAGATGGCTCAATGGATATGACTTGCTATGCAAGAACGAGGACCTGAGTTTGGATCCCAGGAGCCACCCTTAAATAAAGCTAGGCATGGCTAATTGCCTCCTGTAAGCACAGCGCTGTGCAGGAAGGGAGAGGAGGGATTACTAGACTGTCAGCCAACAGTCAAGTTTGTGACTAATGAAAAAATGCAGACAGTGACAGAGTGGGACCAGATGCTATCTGGTCTCTGCCTGTGTACACAGGACCTGTACACACATGTACACAGTCATCACACTCATACACAGCAATGCTCACACATTCACACAAACTTATAAAATAAAGAAAATTTTCATTTGGATTGAGTGGTGCACACCTGTAATCTCAGCACTCGGGAGGATGAGGCAAAATGATGGCAGTGAGTTCAAGGACGGTCTGGATTACATGGTGAGACCCTACATCCATCAATCAATCAGTGGAAAGGAAAAAGAAGCTTGTATGTTAAGTGCGTGGAGACATTCCTCTGAGGATATAATAGAAACGTATAGTAATAAGACATTCAAGGTCTTTTGTCAAAACACACCTTTCTCTCTAATTTAAGTCTACTATTTATCTTCTTACATCTTCTAAGATTTTGGAAGTGTCATCTAAAGTGTCTTCACTTTATCAGTGATGACAGGGATAATAATATAAATGCCTCAAAGAGTTTATTATTTTGAAAACTTGCAGACAATGCAATAATGCCAGCCATAATGACAACATCTTATGCTATTAAAGCCTTCTCACTCTTTATCCATACCATATTAAAGGCAATTAAAACATTAGGACTATAGTCAAATTAAAAATGCAAACTATATGTCAGTTAATGTGTTAAATTGCTTGGTTTATAAACTCAAAGATCAAGCTCAGGTTGGATTTTGCCATTAATAGAACTGATTTGAGTCTGTAACAAAATAGCTCAGTTATTGACTAAAATAGGGGAAATGGAAAGACTCAAAGGAGAGACAAAATAAAGAGGGAAAAAGTTTGTATCCCTGTGTCCACTGTCCTTCTCATACTCTATGAATGCACTTCTTGAAATTGTAGGCATCTGCCTCAGTCTGCGTCAATACTGCACACTAACAATAACATCCATGGCCGACTACAGGCCTGGAAGAATGGACCAGCTAGATTATAAGCATAATTGTGTGACTTTGGTTGATCATAAACGATCTGGGCAATCCAGTATCCTACCAGAATGAAGCACAGGACAAACTATCTGCTCCAGAGCCTGTTTCAAAGATGCTGCAGCTAAACCTCTTGTCTCTAGTTCCCTACCACACCCTGTGCCCCAATAGATTGCTTCTCAGATGGTAAATTACTCTAGCTCCAACCTTCAGGATATAAATAAAACAAACACCTTAACACAGAGCTTTTCAAATTACCTCACAGTACTTCTGATATCTCATTAATTTTACTTATAACATTCCCTTTGCCAATCATTCCCACTGCTGAATAGTTAGGGCCAAACAATTTGATAAGGTTTCCTCTAACAATTCAGTATCTCTGAGCACTGGACAACTTCCTGCTGTGAAAAGAGATTGGCTGTTGCCTCTCATATTTCTCATCCCACATGGTCTTTTATTAAGTAATTGCTTTTTATCCATCAACCATTGAAAACCCAGTTTTGAACAGACATGGGGGCTCAAAAGGCTGCTATGATCTAAAGGTGAAACCACAAAAAAATGTAAAGCTATTAGTGTTGCAGGTGATTGGCAAATAGTTTGTTTCCCTTGAAAAGTTAAACCATTCCTTGCACCTGTGTAAATTCCCTCTGGGTTCATTGCCGCAACTCTGTTTAATCCAACATCCTCAGCAGGGAGAAGTCTGGAAACAGGGAAAGAGGGCCAGGCATCCGTACCTTCCTGCTTTACGGAAGACAGCTTTCAACTGGCGGTTTTGGTTGTCAACTAGACTACACCCGAAATCAACTGAAAACCCAAGTCCACCTGTGAGGGATTTTCTTGACTGGATCATTTGAGGTGGAATGATCCATCCTAAATTTGGGAGGATTGTGGGGGATTTTCTTACATTCTTGTTGATGAATTCATTTACCCTGCTTCTGAAGCATTCACTCACTGATATTAGGAATTACTATTTCTTCCAGAACAGACTGAAGATCAGAAGCTTTCTAGGACTTCCTTGGGACTCTGGCACTGGACTGGGGCTGCTCGGACATCCAGTCTCCTAAATTTAACAACCATTAGATTCTTGGCCTTTCCATTGTGAGACAGCCATTTCTGGACTACCCAGACCATACACAGCCTGTAAGCCACTCTAATATATTTTATGTACATTGTCACTCTACCCGTTCTGTTGCTGTAGAGAACCCTGACTATACAGTATATTAAAATCTAAAATTTATCTAAGAGAGGTTACACAATGTTCTGCAGTCCAGTGAGGAAGAGAATCTTTGCAGTGAACCATGTTTTAATTTTGATTTTCTTTCCGAGACATTTCAGAAAGAGTCCAAGGAAGAACTGTTTAACCTGGTGTGAAAATAAAATAGATATGAATGTAATCCTTCAGCCTTCCAGCTCTGGAGGCAATACTACAAGGCAACTAAGCAGGCACAAGTACGTGCAAAGTCCACTCACGAGAGCGTTCCCAAGAACAGAAATTTCTAACCAGAGATAAGAAGACAATTATGTCCAAGGCTTTTGTGGTAAGTGTCACTATGCCTTCAACCCCTACTGCAGATCTTATATGTAGGAGCACAGTATGTAAACATGAGTGAAGAGTTGTCTAATCATCTCCAGATTCTGCATGCCGTGGGCTGCTCAGCAGAGATAGGAAAAGAGGTCTAGTTATCCAGGTATATTGATTTTAATTTGTTGGAATACCTTGCTAGTCAGAGGTCGCAGCCTGTCATGGCCTGGAAGCTTTTCCCAAAGCTTGGCAGCGTGGGAACTTCCTATGCAGAGAAACTTCTGCTTTCTACCTGCCCTTATCTAGAGAAAGTCCCTGGGCCTGGAGGACTGACCTTATCTGAAAGCTGTCTCTAGAGCTGGACGTCTGATTTATCTTTAGGATGATCCTTGGCCCAGTATCCTGCTAGAAACCTCCCCTGCTGTACCTATGGTAACTAAGACTTATACTAGGAGCTTTGCTATAGGACCCTGCTGTCATATATGAAAGCTTATGGCTATACACGCCCCTTACTACTAACTAGGTTTTGTCCCCAGGCTCCCAATCCTATATATTTCCTATACTATGGAAATAAGCTGAGCTGATCCATTGAAGTCATTTCCCGGAGGGCTTTCTCCATTGTACCCACAGCCGTCTGAACCCTGTTTCCAGCTTCTGCTCCCTCCACTCTCATGGACCACGACACCAATGGTCTGGAGGAAGAAGCAGAACCACATTAATCTAATTGGTTTGAGAGGTAGCTTACATTTCATGGATTATAGTTTTATGATTAAGTGCTCTTTGTTTTGTGTGGTGGTTAATTTCATCAGGTGGGATGAGACTCACAATCCCTTGGGAGATGATTCTCTGAGCACATCTGTGAGGACATCTCCAGGGAGGTTCACTGAGGTGGGAAGACTCGTTGTGAGCCGCACCATCCTATGGCCTCAAGTTGTTGACTGAACAAATGAGAGAAAGCAAGTGGAACATCAACATTCACTCTATCTCTGCTTCTTGTCAGGGAATAAAATACGCCAGGCTCCCAGACCCTTGCCACTACACCCGGAGACACGCTTACTGCCATACTTTCTCTGCCACGATGATGATGAACAGCACTTCTAAAACTGTGGGCTGGAATGCAGTCTCCCTTGTTTAAGCTGTGTTTTTTTTTTGTATTTGCCACAGCAATGACAAAATAACAAGCACACTGCATGCCATTGCTCATTTTCCTGTTAGTCTTTGCAATATATCACATCTTTTCCTGATTTCCAATGCACACAACCTTAGCTCGTTGGGTAATGGACAACACCAGAACTTGCTGTTATTAAAATTACTACCTACTGTAGTAATTTAAAATTTTGAAAACTTTTGAGAAATGTGGAATTATCTGCTTATTATGGTATTATCATGTTTCCCCATTTCATTGCAGAGGCAGGCTTCATTTCTCTGGTTGTGTTCTACAGTTATATAAATGTCTTACTATTAAGTGTGATTCACATCTACTTTTCCTATGTTTATTTCCTTACTATGATCGTGCTAACACAGCCGTGTTCCTTATCTTTCTTATGTGTGTGCATATTTACAACTAGGTGTGCGTACCTGTGTATGGACAGGCATTTGTGGGAGGCCTGCACCTGTGTACACATGTGTGTAAGGCTAGGCATTGACAGGAAGTGTTTTCCTCAATTGCTTCTTCTTCTTACTTTGGAGTCATGATCTCTGTCTCTTGATAAACATGGAGCTCACTGGCACACTAGACTGACTGTTGAACTCCAGGGGAATCCTATCTCAACATCCCAAGCTCTGGGATTACAGGTGTGTATCACTGCCATATCCCATATCCCATTTTAACATGGGTGCTGGGATCCAAACTTAGGGACTCATGCTCATATGAAAAGCTTGCTACCAACTAAGTTATTGTTGTGGCATTTGTATGTAATAAATGGTGAAGGCCCTGGTAACTGTCTACCTTAAATAAGTGAATGTTTATGGGCTCCAAGCTTTGTTTAATCCTATAGAAATGTACACATTTTCTGAGCCAGGAACATGGCTTCTTTATTGTTTTTATGTACTACAAAATTTGTCACAGTTTATTTTCACCAAAATTTTATAGCGTGTTGATGGGGAAGCTTTGTTAACCAATTATCTACAAGAGGTGGGACCAAGTTAGGGTGTGGCTTTCTGGGACCCAAAGAAAAATGGGTGCATGGCCCAGGTGCTCTCTCTATGGTTCCCCCATGGCACAGCTGAGCTGGAACTTCTTGTTCCTGTTTTGTGAATTTTTCTCCTTATAATAAACAAAAATATAATTGTTTATCTTTTAGCTAGCCTGGTTATTTCCCAAATTGAGCTAACTTCTACAGCTGGTGCCCCTAATCGTGGGGCTCGAGTCTCCAGCAGCTCTAGTCAGCCGCTGTCACGATCCACGCCGTTTGTTCCTGCACAGTGGCCCTGAGTAGCCGTTAGCCATGGTCCTTCTCATTTTCTCATTAAACGTCTCAGAGAGCCTTTTCCACCTGCAACTGTGTGTCTGGCTTCTGGGCCCAGTATGGGATGTGGCTTCCCTGCTTTCTTGCTCTTGTTGTGCTTGTACGATGGCAGACCAGTCAGGTACTTCTGCAGAGCACACACTCTGTGATTTACACTGAATAATTGTTCTTAAGCTGAGCATATCTTTCAGCATTTTATGCTAAAATTCAGATTCAAGCGGGGCACATGGCTACAAGTGCACTACGACACTTACTGGCAGGTAATGGTTATTGCACCTACTCCAGCTCAAACTCAACCTCAGGTAAGATTTATAATTTAAAATATAAATTATAAATTTATAATTTAAAAAGGAAAGATGATGGATAATTTAACAATCCAGCAGTTCATTAGCCTTTTTACTTATAGTATGTATGATGTTCTGCAAGGTTTATATGATTTCCCTCCTACATCCCTCTATTTGATTGTGGGGATTAGATTTGTCCTTCATATTTTCTCCTTAAAAGCATGGTTGGTAATATGGCCAAGAATGAAGAACTTTCAGAAATGATACAGTCTTTACAGACTAATAATTACCAACTAAAAGGGAAATTCAGCACTCTGGAGAAGGATGCAACCAATTTGACAAACAAAACCCAGTTAATGACAAAGGGTGCTGAGACATTGTCTGAGAGAATTTGTACTGTTGAATGTATTCATTGGACTCTGACAAAGGGTTATGATAGATTGACTAATAGAATGTCTCTCCAGGAAGGTGATATACATGTTATAAAAATTATGTTTAAGAATGAGACATTATCTCTACTGGACAGACTTTACACCTTGGAATCCTCAATGAGGGCATTAGAACAGAACACTGGACAGGAGATCCAGACTTTACAAAGGACTGTGGTGAAAAGATTTGAAAAGATTGAGGAATTTGTCATATTTGATGACCAGGGACAAAAGGTACAAAGACAAAATTTACCCTCATCAATAGGTATAAAACTCTGAGATAGCTTACCCAGAGTTTTACCTACTTTTCTGGTAATATCAAAAAGAGTATCTGGCTCCAAATACCCTAAGGTAGTCAAAGAATATATATATATATGGGAGCCTATACATATGACTGATCTATCTAAAGGAAATTAAGCAAGGAATTGTATTTCATGGAATATATTCATCCTTCATTAGGGAAATGGTCAAAATGTGGACTTCAAGCAAGAAAGCAATGCCACAAGACTGGATTCAGTTAATCTCAGCAGTCCTAGAAAATGGACCTCAGTTGCTTTGGAAGTGTTACTAGAGAGAAGAAGAAAAATTTAGAGCAACAGGGAAAAGCAAAAGGACTTGAGATTTCCCAAGATCAAATTCTGGGCAAGGGACTTTACTCTGATCCTCAGGATCAGGCTCTTTACAATGAACACACCTTGTCCCTATGTAGCACAGCAGCTTTAAATACTTGGGACAGAATTCAGGAACCAAGAAATAGAATTGAATCATATATTAGAGTTAAACAGGGTCAGAGAGAATCCTTTAATGACTTTTTTCAAAGATTAACTAAGGCTGTAGAGATAGGGGTAATAGATCCTGAAGCTAGACGGGTACTAATTGAATCTTTGGCTTTTGAGAATGGCAACTTAGAATTCAAAAAGATCCTTGGGCCTCTAAATGTCAGATCAGCACCAATGGATGAATGGATCTTGCATACAATGAATGTTGAGATACTTGAATATAGTACTGAAGCTTGGGTAGGAGAAGCAATTTCCAAAGGCATGAGGGGACATCAAAATACCAAATGTTTTAATTGTGGTAGAATGGGACATCTGAGAAGGGATTGTAAACAAGGAATTCCTAGGAATAATGTCTCCTCTGGGAATGGCAAGAACAGGAGGACTCAGCCTTTAGGTATATGTAGGAGGTGTGGCAAAGACTGACATTGGACTAATGAATGTAGGTCAACAAAAGACAGATAAGGCAACCCGATACCACTGAGAAATTCCTTGGGGGGGCCTTTCACAGGCCCCCACAACAAATGTGATTCAATCATTCTCAGTTACTATGGAGAACACATGTCACCAGGAGCATTAAAAAATCCAGTGCCTACTGTAAAAACCATGCTGGTCTGGATGATGGAATAGATATGGAGCATAAATCAAACACTCCAGTAGAACATAAGAAATGCAAATTCTGGAAGACTTCTATAAATAATCAAAGACCAAATCTAAGAATGTGTCTAAATGGCATTTTTATTGAAGGCTTAGTAGACATGGGTGCAGATGTAAGTATCATGTAAGAATTTTGGCATCTGAATTGGCCTCTTCAAGAGGTAGATATTCAGTTCCTGGGAATAGGAACCCTATCTCAAGTGAAACAAAGCACGAGATGGGTCAAATACATAGAGCCAGAGTGACAGAGATGGAGGCTGAGGCCTTATGTAGCTAATATTGCAGTGAATGTGTGTGGTCATGACCTAATGCAGCAATGGAATACCCAGATTAACATTCTTGCAGCCCCCAAACTTGTGTTTCTGGGGAAGATATTAGAATATATAATAGACAAAATCATCAGCCATTCAGGCTGTACAAGAACACAAAGCAATTGACAACCTTCAAAGGTACTAATGGCCCCGCCTTTAAAATGGTTAACTGAGAAACCAATATGGGTTAAACAGTGGCCTCTAACAGAAGAAAACCTGCAGGCTATAGAACAGCTGGTACAAGAGTAACTAGATAACTAGATGCTCACCATATTGAAGAATCTACCAGCCCTTAAAATTCTCCCATATTTGTTGTTAAAAAGAAATCTGGAAAATGGAGAATGTGACAGATCTTAGAGCTATCAACAAGGTTATTCAACCTACAGGCCCTCTATAATTTGGAATTCCTCTGCCTTCTCTATTACCAAAGGGGTGGCCTCTCATAGTTATTGATTTAAAGGATTGTTTCTTCACTATACTTTTACAAGAAAAAGATAGAGAAAAAATTGCCTTCACAGTGCCTACTTATAATAATTCTCAGCTTACTAGATGTCAATTGACAATATTCCCATAGGGAATGCTCAATAGCCCTACCCTATATTATACAGTCAGCAATTGGGAATAATACATAAGCAATTTCCTAAGTTTATAATCTACCATTACACGGATGAGATTCTGTTATCCTATTCAAATGCAGATCCTTTAGAAAAAATGTTTGAAGAAGTAAAGAAAGTTTTGTCTAAATGGGGATTAAAAATTGCTCCTGAAGAGATTTGAAAAGGAGATTCTGTTAATTACCTAGGTTACAGAATAGGTTTACAGAAAATTAGAACAAAAAAAGGCACAAATTAGGAGAAGAAGGTTGAGGATTCTTACTGACTTTCAAAGATTGTTAGGAGACATTTCCAGTATATGACCAGCCATTGGGATAACACCTGATCTCATTTAAACAAAACCTTAGATGGTGACAAAGACTTAAATAGTCCCAGATAATTAACAGCAATTGATGATTGTTGAGGAGAAATTACAGGAGGTACATGTGCATAGGGTGAATCCAAATCTTAATTGTCTTCTAGTCATACTGCCTTCCAGAATTTCTCCCACAGGAATTTCAACTCATGGAGACGATATTATCTTAGAATGGATCTTTCTACCACATATACCAAGTAAAATACTAAAATCTTACATGGAAAAAGGCTCTGAATTAAATATGAAAGATAAATTGAGACTTTGTCAATTAGCAGGTATAGACGTCACAGAGATTATAGTGCCTTTTACTACTGATGAAATAAAAAAAGTTATGGGAATACAACAAACCATTGCAAAGAGCTTGTGCTAATTTTTTGGGAGAAATTAAAAACAATTATCCCAAAAGCAACAGACTTAATCTTATAAAGAGAAGTTCTTGGATTCTTTCCCAAATTGTACATAATGCACCAATAATTGGAGCTCATACATTTTATACCAATGCAAATAAATCAGGGAAGGCAGGTTGCAAA
Organism: Bramus lutescens; assembly: GCA_001685075.1. NCBI lineage: Eukaryota > Metazoa > Chordata > Mammalia > Rodentia > Cricetidae > Bramus > Bramus lutescens. The sequence continues at coordinate 325,626 of LOEQ01000735.1, read as the reverse complement.
TCAAAAGAATTAAGTAAGATGGAACAAAGCCCTTATAATTCTGTCTGGAAGGCAGAATTATATGCTATTCTTATGGTACTAATGGATTTTAAAGAACCTCGCAATAAAGTTACTGATTCACAATATGCAGAAAGAGTTGTCTTGCATATTGAAACTTCTGAATTTATACCATATGATACAGAATTGACTCATTACTCATTCAGGTGCAAGATGTAATCAGGAATAGGTTTTGTCCTATTTATATAACATTTATCCAATCCCATATGTGTCTTCCAGGTCCTGTAGCACAAGGTAATGCAGATTGATCAATTATTGATTGGAATTATGTTGCAGGCCTCAGAATTTAATGAAAAACATCATGTCAATAGCAAATATTTAAAGAAAAACTTTCCTATTACATGGCAACAAGCTAAGGAGATTATAAAGAGATATCCTACTTGGTCTTTCTATAACCAAACACCATTGCCTGCAAGGAGTAACCCAAAGGGTACTCAAAGGAATGAGTTCTGGCAGATGGATGTGTTTCACTTAACAGAATTTGAAAAATTATAATATGTGCACCAAACCATAGACCCATATTCAGGTTTTCAATGGGCAACTGCCTTGAGCTCAGATAAGGCTGATTCAGTAATCATGCATTTATTAGAAGTTATGGCCATCATGGGTATTCCTGCACAAAAAGACAGACAATGGTCCAGCACATATATCTAAGAAAGATGTATTGATTTTTTTGCTTATTATAATATAATGCATTTTACAGGTATATCAAATAATCCTACAGATCAAGCAGTTATAAAAGGTCAAATCGAACTATAAAGGATATGCTAAACAAACAGAAAGGGATGAAAAATACCCCCAGAAATAGACTGCATAATGCTTTTAATTGGAACTTAAAAGAATATGCTAATGAGAAAGGGACAACAGCAGCAGAGAGACATTGGATAATGGGAAAAACTTCTGAACTGAATCAACCAGTGTATTTCAAGGATGTGTTGACCTAGCTATGGAAACCAGGAGATATGCTATGTTGGGGAAGGGGTTTTGTTCTTGTTTCCACAGGAGAAGAAAAACTATGAATACCATCAAAATTAATAAAGATTCACTTTGAAAAAGAGAAACCTCTTGAGAAAAAGAATTGACAGCTCATCCACAATGGTGACAACCATACAGGTGGTAAGGAAACCATATAGGGTTGGGGCAGGGTTCTGCTCTTGTCTTAACAGGAAAATTCACATCTTCAAAAATTCAAGGGACCCTGGATGTTTGGATACTGACAGAAGGAAAAATAGCTATCCAATAAGGATCATCGAGAAAAAAAAAAGGACTTATGAGGACAGGTGATCCAAACATATACATTTATATATGTACATTTAAATTAAATAATATATATTTGTATATACATACATATGAATATATAGAACTGGCTTTGGGGTTGGACAATGGCTCTGTACTTCCCTAAATCCAAGCTTGTTGTTAAAAGGAACATTCTTAGTTTCTGTCTCTTATCAGGTGCCATTTGGTATGGAACATAAGGAAGATTTTAGGAAAAATTTTACTTTCTCCATGTCTATTTTGTCTATATCATATTCTTTACTGAATAAATGTCTATATGAATAATATTTAAGTTTTCTATGATGACAACAGAGTTTCCTATAGATCCTTCTCCTGCAGTAATATTTGAAGTTTCCAGAAAGAAGATGGGGCCCCACAGCAACAACCCCACCTGGTTGAGATAACATTATGATGGTGATATCACTGCTATAAGACCAGTTTTGGGTACTAGCTGCTGACATGGTGCACCTTCTCATGATGTTCTGGACAGAATTCCAAATAAGAACTTTGGAAAAAATCCGATCGACTGCTTGGAAATCATTTGCAATTATACTAGACAGTAATCTTGAAATTTAACCATCACTTTACTTTTGCAGGATCCTATAAAGAGAACATTGTCCCCATGACAGTGGAAAACAATTCTAGAGGACGAAGTCTTCTCTCCCAAAAAGTTTGTTTTCAGGGTTGGGAATGCCATTTAGGGGTCATTGATTATTACTTGTATAAGGTAGAGGGTTGGGATGGAAACTATATAGGTTCAGAGATTTTCAAAAAGGGATAATAATAGTGGGTGATAGAGTGAATACTTGTGAGCTATTATTTATGGATAATTTACATTGCTATATTTTTGTATATTGATACAAGTTCAAATTATATTTGTTATTTTTGTTTACAATATTTGCACACCTATGCAAAGTTATTCTGCCAGATTGTATACATGCATGTTTCTACCTCTGTATAGGACCTTTTGTATATTGATAAAACTTTTAGGGTATATTTTCATATTGCATTCTATATTATTCTTACCTCTGATCATCTATGAATATGTAACAAATATAAAACTCCACATTGTCCTCATTTGCTGCACAGGTTTACAGGTTATTTAATATTCTGACATTAAATCTAGTCCTTAAGTTATACAGGTATTAAATATTATAGGTCAATAGTTGTTCATGTTTGTTATACATATAGTCAGATTAATTAGGTTGTTTACATATAAAGAGACTGTATTTTGCCTAGATAGGTAATCTTCAACCACTTTAAGGAACTGTAGAACATGGCATTTAAATATCTTAGGTTTCTGTTGACATGAGACATGATTGTTCCTAACAGCACCAATCTATTCCTGGGAGAATGTTGAGCATCGAAGGCACTTCACTAGGAGTTTGTTTTGGCATGATTGGCTTTTGGGCAAGGAACTGCCCCTGCCTTGTCCACTGACAAGTACATGGTATCTGGACTGGATAAGCAGGACACAAGGAAAAGGACTGCCAAACCTTGTCAAGACAGGGGAAGACGGTTCTGAAAAATTCCCTGCCTCTGAAAATGGTCTGTCAGTTATGCTAGGCCTTA
>LOEQ01000735.1:278041-313938 GCA_001685075.1 Bramus lutescens | reverse complement strand
CAATTTGTGTGTTGTTATTTCGGGGTATAAGCTAGCCGTGCGGAAGCTGGGCAGGTCGAAAAGCAGGCCCGCTCCCCTTATTACTACATCACCTAAAATAATACCTCAAATATATTAAACTGTTTATAAATATTGATTAAAATACAGCAATCTAAGAAACATTTGTGTTAGCTTTACTTTTAAATTAATTTTTTCTTTTGTAAAGAGTGATGAGATTGCTCTATAATTTATTGGTCAAATGACCTTCCAATCTCAGTTCCTAGATCCTAGTTGGGATCAAAGGCAATATTACCCATGCATGCATGGCTAAAAAAAAGCACATATCACCCATGAATGCCTGGCTAAGAAAGGCACACACCACCCACGCATGCATGGCTAATAATTTGCTGTAGGACCAGACTGACAAGGTGGAGCTAAGAACAGTAAGCTGACATCCCATTGGATTTTTACAAAAAATGAAAAATAAAAAACCCTCAGGAAGACATCACTGAACCTCTGCAATATATCAATGAATGCATGTTATGCTGGGTGAAGTACCATGAATATCAATGATAGGTTGGGGAAGCTTTCTAAACTTTGGAACACAAGTTTTCTTGAAGACAGTTTGATTTGGGAGGTAAGCATTTGATCTAAAGTCATCTGCATCCTAGATTTCTATTATAATAAGTGCTTTTATGATCAAAAATCCTTACCAAAAAAGCAATATTACTGAAAATACCAAGTACAGAGCATTAACAAATATCAGTAGTAGGGAATGACCTTATAGGAAGAGATTTTATATAATAAAGAGTTTAGTGAATGAGCTTTACATTTCATCTTTGTCTTTAGATTAATACTAGGGTAAACATAGATCTATGAAAGATAGCATGTCTCCACAAGGCATTAAATTCTAGGTAAGATGATAAATAAAACATAAAGCAATTGCAGAATAAAGGCCAAACAGATAGCCTAAAAGTAATAAAGCAGAGCACTATAGGGATTGGACGATCAGATATATCAAGAGGCAGCATCCGCAAAGGGAGCTGAAGAATGGCAGGAACAGAGGATGCCCAGGCAAAGGGAAGGAACAGAACAAAACTGAGAAAGAGCAGCAGTGAATGCGAGTCAAATCGGATGCAGTGTTGGGCTGCATTGAAGCGCGATGGGATATAAAAGTGGTAACACTGCATGGTACAACCACCAGGTAGGCTGGGTATGTTAACAGAAGCCAGGCCAAGGCATGGTAGCAGCAGCTTGCAGTGCAGAGCCATGTGAGAAGGACTCACAGCCCCCCCTTTAACAGCTGTCACCCAGGAGGGAGGTGCAGGAGGCTATTTACTTTTCAGTTGCCTACATCCATATGGCTTGGTTTGTGAAAATAAATGTGCCGTTTCTGCAACGACGGGAGTAGAAAAGCCACAAAAGAAAAAAAGAAAGAAAGAACGAACTAAAGGATAGGGAAGGAACTCCTCCAAAATTAAAGGCTTTGTACCTAAATCCTTTAAAAGTGAGAAGGAGAGAGACACCTTCAGAGAGGTCTTGTTCAGGAAATAGAACAGAAGCTACTACCTGTTTCACACAGTGGGGCTGAAAATCAACTGAGCACTAGACCACTTATTACTGGCTTAACTTCAGCTTCATTTAACTGAGAGCTAATTTATACTGAAATGGAGATGGCTTTGGATGACTGCAGTTCTGGAACATGACCTCACTGACAGTCCTTGGTATTAATAAACTAAGAAAGTGATTGGGGTGGGGGAAACAGTCTAAACTCGGTTGTTGGTGTCAGAGATGGGTAGTGACTTTCCTAAGCACCTCTGGTTCACCATAGCCCTGGTGAATTCTCTGTGGACTCATGGCCAGTCAGGGGGAGCCCAAGGCACAATATTATCCGAAGCTTTGGAAAGTCACAAAAGGTTTAAGGAAAGGGGAAATATCCAACTATAATAATGAATAGCAATGATGATAAAATTTTGGAAGATGCTCCATGCGTCCCACATTCTATTTTCTTCATGGTATCTCTTCACATCTTCACCCTTGGAAGTGTCCTCCATATTTTCTATTTAACCAAGAGGAGTCCTGAAGCCCAAGAAAGCCTTTATAATAAGCAATATGTTCCGAGCTATTCTTGTGAGTCTGTTTTAAACCCAAACTGTCTGACTCTAGAGCCTGGACTATGTTTATGTTTATATCACAAAGTCTCCTATGACTGTAAGAAGACAGAACACTTCTTCGCGCCCTTACTAGGGTGGACCTTTCAGCATTAACTCTTTGAAAGCGACACCCTGATAACTCACAGGTCACACGTGGCAAAGCCCATTCTGCAACCTAACATTTTGGAATTTGCTAAATCCCTACTTTTCTAATTTTGAACACAACACGGGTATAAAATAGCCTTTTCAACAGTCTACTTGGAGAATCTTTGCAGAATCTGAGGACAGTATTGGAATTAAGGGACTGTTTGGAGGTGCCACGGAAGGTCTTAGTTCATGGAAGAGGGCGAGGTGCCATGGGAGGTCTTAGTTCATGGAAGAGGGCGAGGTGCCACGGGAGGGCTTAGTTCATGGAAGAGGGCGAGGGGCCCTATTGTCTCACATATTTGCAGTGCAAGTGTGCACACATCTCACAGAGGGCTGGCTCTCACCAGCAGACGGCTAGAGAAAAGGGGTGCGTGATACAGGTGCATTGGTCCTTGGAGGGGACAGTAAGAGTCAGGACCCATTGGTCTGATGCATTCACAGCTCTTGCAGGTAGTATGTGGCCGGCAATCTCTTTCTGTGGAGCCTTCCTTTCTGAAGGGACAGACAGAAATCAGACAGGCTGGCCAACCAGCAGAACTGCTCCCAGATCTCCGCATTCTTTCCTTTTAGTGCAATCAACGGGTGGGAATGAAGTCTCTATCTGCCTCCCGTCTAGTGCCTCAACTGTTCCCATACTTCCCGTCCACTAATCTTAAAATTGCTTCCTTGTTGCTCATCATTTTTGGCCTGAAGACAGACTCTGATGGTCTGCTGAGAAGCATTTTGATTCTTGATCACTGCTTGGCCTCTCTCCTGAGCCAGGATCCCTCTTCTTTCCTGAGTAAATGGTTCCTTTCATCTACTCTCGCCCTTAGGGTCCTCTATGAAACAGTGCCTGCAGGTTTCGAGCTTGAAGGAAGGGAGATGCAGTGTGGACTCCAGTGGCTAGGGTCCTGAGAGTTCATGTCAATGTGGGTTCCCCAGACTAAGCATTCCAGGGAAGACCCAGCTGAATGCCCATGGGAACTCTTAACTAAAGCCAGGAGCTTTAGTTAAGCTACATTGCTTCGGATAGGGTAGCCTGAGAATGGCAGTGTATTCACAAGATAGGTCTCCTGCTCCATGTTCCAAAGTGACAGAATCCTACGAGGGTTTAAATTAGAAAACCAGGGTTACATTTTGAATCTTGGTTCTGTTAGGTACTCTTGGCTAAAGTCATATACCTTCTTAAACTCCCACTTCCTGATAAAGAAGCCTGACAGCTCTGGGGCCATTATGAGGATTAGAAGAGAACTTGTTTGGAGAGCATTTACCTCATGGCCTGTCAGTTAGTAGACGCCCAGGATAGCCACAGGCCATTGTTTTAGCTTTGTTAATCTTCATCTTCCACTGACATCATCCACCAAGATCATTGTTTTTCTCTGAGTCACTCTCTGTGTCTAAACACAGCCCTCAAGGGGAGACCAAACTGGAGCTGTGAGGGAGGGAGGGACGTAAGGGACAGAAGGGAGAGTGCACGCATGGTGGCTGTCTATGAGCTGTCAGATGCTGAGCCAGTTCTGCTCTCACAGCCTCAGTTGCTTTGATGGCCTCCACCCCTCCCTCATATAAACTGGTGTGGTGACATCCTGGCAGGGAGGGGGTGGAGACTGTTTTCTCTAGATATTCTTCACCCAGGAGAAAGAACAGTTTCCTGCTTGGAAATATGGAAGTTACAGAGGTCCCAACAACTCTAGTAAGGCTGTAGCTGAATATGATGGACAGCAACAACTCTTGAGTCCTTTAACTCCAGACACAGGATATGCCTGAAGGCAATTACATTGTTACTTAGGTTTTTTCCTAATTTCCCCAAGGGTATGGAATCCCTTGCTGTTGGTGCTCCAATGGCACCACTGGGGAGGAGGAGGAAGGCTGACCCTCAAGTATAAGGACATCTGGATAATGATTAAAATTTTCTCTTCATATCAAATATTTCACTCATTCTTACCAATATCATCTGAATAAGAAATTCGTTTCTTATGAACACTAAGAATATGGGCCCACTTTAAATGATTGCAAGCCAGATAGTTTCTCTGCAATAAAGAAAACACCTGACAAAAGTAACTATATATATATATTTACAGAGCATCTATAGAAAACTGCATTTTTATAGTGATCTACACATGTAAACGTGGAATGTAAGTAGGATACACAGGGAGTTTCACAATCTTATTAGATTAAATGTTACTGTGGCTGTTAAGTTGCATTATTTGTGTATTTCCACAGAGGTAGGCATTTAAGAGAAGCAATTAGAGGTCTCTGAAATGTCACAGCGTACCAGCAAAGCACTTGATATTCTGAACCTGTTGTCTTCTGAGTTTTACCCTTAGAACTCACATAAAGCTGAAAGATGTCACAGAGTTATCCTATACGCAATACTCTCTGTCTCTCTGTCTCTGTCTCTCTCTCTCTCTCTCATACACACACAAAGAGAGAGAGAGAGAGAGAGAGAGAGAGAGAGAGAGAGAGACAGAGAGAGAGAGGGAGAGAGAGAAAACATCAAGTAAATTTTATTATTTTCATATATGGTTCTCATGAACAAAAGCCAGATACTGACAATATATACTTACTTATGAGTGAAACGATATCTGATGGTTTGCTAGTAAAGGTATCAGGTGATCTCAGGAAACAATAGCCATTTATGGCTTGCCAGTGACAGTCTCAAGTAACACAGACAAAAAAGGAATGTAAGATGAAGGGGAGAACTGGAGTTTGAAGCAAGAGAACATAAGCTTGTGCAGTTTGGTCTAATAATACAGAAGATCCCATTTTTATGAGATAATTATTAGACAGGTGTGGTGATTAAATAGCCGCACCTGGAAACTGTTGTCTACAACATGAGTGTGCTTGACGGTGAGGCCTTTCCAGCATAAGCAAGGAGAACAGAGATAGACACGTGGAGTTTCATTGAGTAATCTTCTGCACCACAAAGGAAATAGCCAAAATCATGAAAAAGCAATTTACGGGTGGATGGACGTATTTTCAAACCACATTTCTAACAAAGGGTTAATAATAATATGCAATTAGTGTATGATAAGAACAAAAAATAAAACGATGAAATGTCTCCAAATAAAAAAAAATCCAAGAGGCAAGTATTTCTCTAAGAAAGGTGGACAGTCAACATGTATGTGAGAATGTGTGCAATATGACTAATCATCAACAAAATACAAATGAAAATCACAACACTGCATCATGCTACCTAGCATAATTGAAATACATACACATACAGACACACACACACACACACACACATACACATACACTGGCAATGTTGCACCAAAATTAGGACCTCTTTTGCACTGCTGGGATTGTAGAATGATGTGATTGCTATGAATAATAGCCTGGACCTTCCTCGTAAGGTTAAAAAGATCCAATTCAATTTCTGGATCTTTACCCAAAAGTGTGAAATGAGTGCGTCCAAGAGATAACTTCATTTCCATGCTCACCGCAGGACTAGACACAGCAACCAAGACGCGGAAATCGCCCAGCTGTCCTCTGAGGGGGTGACATGTAAGCAAACACTGTGAGGGCATTATTACTGAACCTTAGGCAGGTAGAAAGTCCTGTCATATTCTAGTATATGGATGCAAATTGACAAGATTAAGATAGTAAAACATGTCAGTTACTAAAGGACAACTACTACATGGTGACAGAGAAATCTAAGCAAGCCAGACATGTAGAAGAAAGTACAGAGAGGTCGCGGGAGCTTAGGGAAGGGGAAATGCTGAATTCCTCATCAGTTACTAGGAGGCATCAGTTACATCATATGTACAAATGCCAGCCATCTAATGTGTACCACAGTGCTTGTAGCAGCCACAATGGACCACATGTTTCAACATTTAGCAGTGCAATTTTCAAGCTGTGTGTTTTTGTTTTACCTCAATGAAAAAGTCAAACAAGGCTCTCCAATGGGCCTAAGTCAAAGCCTGCATTAGAAAGGCCTGAGTTTGCATCTGTTATCTATAGCTAACCAAGCCGTGCGACTACACCCGCCTTCAGTCAGCAGATATGTCAACCACAGCTGGCAGAAGTGGCTATTGCCGAATTGTTGGCAGGCCCCGAACTGACAAAGCCATCGGCACCACTGTGGTTGAGAGGGACGTAAGGAAGCATGTATTCCTTTTTCTGCATCCTGTTATTGGTTAGCTCTGACCAAAAGCCTGCCTAAAGCTGCAGAAAGACACAATTCTCCAGAATTGAGGGTCAAAAACAGTCCTGTAAGGACTGAATCAGTTTCCCTTTCCTTGTTCTGGCTCAATCATGTTTTCTCTATTACCACTTTTCCCAGAGTTCTCTGACTCCAACAGGCAGAGGAGGTAGAGACGTTTCTGTCTCTCTCTCTCTCTCTCTCTCTCTCTCTCTCTCTCTCCCTTCCTTCTTTCTTATTTTCTGTAATGTAGAACAAACTAAATTTTCTTTAAGAAGCTTGCATCAGAACACAGATACTTTTGTGGCGTGCCCCCGCTTCTTCCCACACTCTCACACTTATTTGTCAAGTTGCAGACAGAATAATCCTGCTAAGATGATAACCAGGTCCCTGCAAAGTCTCCACTAGCCAGTCCCTGTATCTTTGCAGTGGCTGCTGGCCCTTGGAGATCTAGTTCCCTACAGCCTCTCTAACCTTGGTCGCTTAGTGCCTTTCCCTCCACCCAAGTGTGAAGTGTGTAAATGCTCTTCCTCAAGGCCTTGTGTACCCATGCAACTCCTTCCGGATAATTTTTCCCCCAGTTATCAATGCAGTTTTACCAGAGTGAAAATTTTACTCAGAGTGAGCTAGCGTCAGACTGACTTACGTAAAGTTGCCACCCTAGCCTCTTGAGTCTTAACCATTTATTTCTCTCTGTCTCTCCGCAGTGTTCACTAGCTTCTGATCAACTAATTTTCACATACCCCTGTCTCCTTCCCATTAGGATGCATGCTCCACATGTGGAGATATTTTAATCTGTTTTCTTGGTAAGTATATCAGCATCACCTACAATTATGCCTTGTGCATAGCACTTACTCATTAAAAACAATGTGAACTTATAAACTCCTTCAGATACAGCACTGCTATCTACTGGTTATCCACTGTGTTATCTACATGACTCTCTATTCAAATAAATGTTGCTGTCATTTAAATTTGATTAGTAATTGGCCCTTTGTTTAAGGAAGTGAGATTGAACATTCCACTTAAAAAATGATCTGGAACGTAACTTCAAGGAATAAAGTCTTAAAAAACATTTTAGCCAGAAATATTTTTGTATAGCTTCATATCTGACCAATAATTAGCCAATAATCAGGAGGCACCCAGGTTTGGTGGCACATAAAGATCATACAATTGTGAGAGCTCATTTTGAAAAAAAAAAAAGGTCAAAACAAGCAAAACACCACCACCAACAACAAAACCCTTATGTTTGTCAAAATATACAAAAAAAAATCTGTAGCTCTGTAGTACCTCCCTCTTCCTAGAACCAGGAAGGAACTAAGGTGGATAACAAGCAGGATCCTGGGACCTGATCCTTGCTGCTCCACCACAAACAGGGATCCACAGCAGCAAAGAAATGAAATGACCCAAACAGCACAGCATTGCTTTCTCTAACAGGTAAGCGAGAACCAGAGTCTTTCTTTGGATCTACTGTACCCTTCTGCCAGGAGCTTCTCCAGAGATATTATTGCTTCTTTCTGAGGAATATATGGGTGATCCCATCAAATAGGGCATTTTAATCACTTTGAATGTCTGAAGAGACTCATCTTGCAAGGGTATTGTTTCCCTAGAGACTGTGATTTCCTTTGGAATTGGGTTTTTGAAAATGGGATTCTCAATCAGTTCTCTGGTTATGATGTAGTTAAAATTACACAAATTAATTGCCCTAAAGCTTTAACTGAAGGGCTAAGAATCAGTAAATGATGATTCCTTCATGAAAATCCGTACCAAAAAAAATATTGCAGGCTAAATAAACTAAAGAAGTCAAGGTAAACTTACAGTGAAAGCAAAACGGAAATCGTCATTCCAGTTTCTTTTAAAAGTATAATGTGAGCCTGATTTTTCTGCCGCTAATGAATGCAAAAACTCACACACCATGTTTTTCTCTGGATCTGTACTCTCCCTTAAACAAGTCAGGAAGCTGCTCCTGAGCCCTGCTATTAAATCTATTTTGGAGAAGTGATATTACCCAGTGACCAACCTCAACCACCCAAGCACATGCGCTTTCCATGTTCTGCATAGAAGAGAACAGAAAGAGTTTCAGACAGTTGTCCTGGGTTACAGACAACTGCTTCCCTCCTATCAGGGTAAAGGATTTACAGGCAAATTATCTTATGTTGTTCACAGACAACTGCTTTTCTCTGGACTTGTTTTAAAACACACCATGGAGCAAAGAACAGGAAGATGTGTGCGCATACGCCGAGGGTTCCTCAGTGTGCTGTGGCTGTCATCCTGGGGATTATAGTCACACGTTTATAGTTGCAAGACATTGGTTGGCTGTTGAAAAGGATGTGGGAATCTCCCTTAACACTGACTTTAAAGCCGATGCTATGTAAACCTTCATAACCTTGAAATGGTTTTGGATGGAATTGTGATGAAAGATAAGAAGATCTCAGAAAAGAGTTCTGTAATCAAGACGATCCGTTAGCTAGCTGTTTGCCAGATTCCATTCTCAGCTCATTCTGGAGCACAGATGGCCCGTTTTGTGGCCATGTGACTGGATGTGAGCAGAAATATGACATGTTGTCCTTGGGCTGACCCATACCTCCTGCCTCATGCCTGCCTGGGTACCACTACCCCTTCCAGGTAGAGGTAGAATGTGTAGCGGCAGAGCAGAAAGCAGACAGACGAGCCTGAGAATTCCCGGTCCCTGGCCTCAGAATAAGGCAGAGAGGTCCTTTCCAAGCTCTACAGTAGAATGTTCCTGACGTGAACTTATTGCTTAAATTGTCTGTCCTTGGGGTTTGTTAGCACAGTGATATCCAATGCAGTTTGTTATACCAAAGTAAACTTGCAGGGCAGACTAAAGGTACATTATACTTCCAAGCATCTCAGAGCAAGGCATTCCAGCACCCAGAGAAACCAACAGTCTCTTTCCTTTTTGTGGCTTATGTTTTCTTTTATTTTTCTTAGATCCTTCACTAATATCTGCTGCCATTAAGGGATACTTATCATCCAAGAAATGCATAAGGGGTGAGAGAAAATGAGCTTGCTGACATTACATGGATTGGGAGGTTGGATAGAACAAACGTGAGTCCAGTCCTTCTCTGCCTCCATGGTAGTAACTAAAGGTACAGAGTGACCGCTCAAGCATAAAGCCAAAACACAAGCTGGTCGCAGGTAAGACACAGCATCAGAGCTGCTAGCACTTGGGATTTTTCCTTCTGATTCACTTGAGCTATGGGGTCCCAGAAGCAGCATGTCGTTGGCTAGCCTTCAAGATTTGATTTCAGAAAATAACGGTATTCTGCATGTGCACTGTTCTCTGTGAAAATCCATAGAAGGATTCTAGACGGACTACATAGTTCATCCAAATCTAAAACAGTACCACGCTTCATCGGGTCTTCCAAGTAGGGATGCTAGAGTTTGCAACTGGTGCTGTAGGCCTTTTCTTGTTGGAACCCACAGACAGCTCTAGAGCCAAAAGGACTTCTACAGTAGAGGAAAAAATCACTTGGGTCTCCCATGCTCTCTCATGTGCTATTCCAAACCAGTGCTAAATATAATGTTAAACATTAAGCTTTAATATATTTCTGGCATAAAGATCACTTGAACGATCAAAGTCACAGAAACTAGTAATCTGTCCATTCCACAAATACCCATCAGCTACTTTGACAGCTAGGCTAGGAGCCAGAAATAGTACTCAAACAACGGTGGGGCAACTGTGTTTCAGCTCCTAGTTGCCATGGCCCCGTTTTACTCTTCCGGGATGATGGAGTCAATGGAGAGCTGGTCATAAATCCCGTGAACCTGCAAGGTCCTTAGTCAAGATAACGTCATTGTTATTTTCTAATTATCTTTGGCTACTCCTTTAATTATACCCAGTGGAGAACTAATGCCCATTGCTGACCCTTGGGGCTTTAACATTGACTATGTGCCCAAAGAAGATCATGGCAGGTTTATTTTCCTATAAACTAAAATTCCTCTCACTTTAATGCCATGACCTTTCTCAATTACTGAAACACATTTTTTCATTTCTTTCTTGTGAAGACACTTGTATTTCGTGAATTAGTTCAGATATTCAATCACAGACATTCTGTTTTCTTATCCTCTTTTATTGTTGAATTTATTTTGTGCGACCTTGGCTTTTATTTCATTTCTCACTTAAAAAAAACTTAATTCTCTTTTATTGAGTAGTCAAAAATGTATAAGGACATCTAAGTATAGTGTAAACAAAACCAACTGTGTAGCACAGGGTTTTAATCCGTCAAAGTCGCTTTTGCTGTGGAAGCTTAGGCCAGAATCCTCTGTTCGAGCCTTTCCTAATAGCCACCATAACTGTAGTCAGTGACCCATAATATATGCAGCACTTATCTCAGTCTGCAGCACAGGTATGCATCATGTATGTAGTCTTTAGTCTCCATCTGCAGAACAGTTATACACCCTGTATGTAGTAGTTAGTCTCTGTCTGCAGCGCAAATATGTACCACGTATGAAGCATTTAATCCCCGTCGAAAGCATTTATTTATATACTATGAAAACCACTGATGATTGCTGATAAACTAATTACAAGCTTATTTATTTATTTATTTATTTATTTTTACGGAAAATATACATTAGACACCCAGCTACCACCCAAGCCCAGTCCAGGGCTACAAGATGGTCTACCCCCAACATCCACCCCATCTATGAACTGCCGGAGCATGGAAAGGGGCTGGACCTGCAAATCCAAAGCTTCAGAAGCTCCATGATACAAGACAACAACATAATATCCAGGAGGAAGCTCAGTAAAGACTGGAATAGCTGGAGCCAGGGGCCTGGAACCAGACCAATGACTCATTGCAATGAACACTTTCAAGTAAAGATGTATAGACTAGAGGGTAAACTGTGTGACTCACAGTGTCACTTACAGCTTCCATGCCAAGATTTTTTTTCTTCTTATATGCTTTCTATTAAATTTTATTTTATTTTGGTGGGGAGGTTGCAAGGGCAGAGGGGGAATATGTAGGGATGAAAAAGAATGGGAACAGGATGGATGAAGTGAAAAAGTAAAATCCACAAAAAATAAATAAAAAGTTTAAAAGAAGAATATATTGGTTGGGGTATAAATTATATTTTTCCATACATCAAATGAAATTAAAAAAAACAAGGCTAGTATGTATGCGTATGTATTCTCAGCTCCTCAAGAAACAGATGCCTGAAGTCTCCAGGATGGCAGTTAACTGGATGCCGCGCCTTAAATGAACCACGCACACCTGCTGCTGAATGTGAGCCCACCGACTCCTGCTCCCACTCCCTACATTGTCCCTTATCAGCAGGAAGAAGCCAGACAAGAACTGGCATCCATATGCCCAAAGCGTCTGGAATGTTCAGGTAGAGGCTTCACTCCAGGCCCTGGCGTCATATAACCAGAGAGTCTGAAATGCCCTGGTGGAAGCTCCACTCTAAGCCTTCTCCCCTGGAGTTGCCTCAAGTCCGGACTCTGCCCCCGAGAAAGCCTGCCATCAGTGGCTCCAGCCTGGAGGACATTAAAAAGCCACCACCTCATAGGTTTGCCTCATGGTCTCCTCAATTTCCCATGGGACCACCCAGGAATGATTTGCTCAGAATAAACCTGGATTTATGAATTATAAAATATATTTAAAATAAATATTATTTAAGATAAATATTTTACTTAAAATATTTAAAATAAAAATATTTGTTTTAAATATATTTAACATATTTATATGTTGTAACAATATATACACATATATATTGTTGTTGTTGTTTTGGGACAGGGTTCTTTTATATAACAGCCCTGCCTGTCCTGGAATTTATTTTGCAGACCAGGCTGACAACAAACTCACAAAGATTTACCTGCCTCTGCCTCCTAACTGCTGGAATTAAAGGTATGTGCCACCACTGCCTAGCTTAGTTTTTATATTTTTAAAGTTAAGAGGAGCAAAATCCACACACACACACACACACACACAGACACAAACACACAGACACACACACACAGACACACACACACACACACACAGACACACACACAAACACACAGACACACACACACACACAGACACAAACACACACACACACACACACAAAACCCTGAGCTACTTTTTGCTGACCTCTGAAATTGTCTTTTTTGGCCAAATTTTGAAACGAGGCTTTGAGAATTACAGAGTGAACAGATGGCCCCACCTCATGAAATCCAAATTGGAGGCTTTGCAAGCAATGATACTCAGTATCATTTTTGCTTCATTTCTTTCCTCCTGTAACTAAAATGTTTTAAAATCTCAAAATGTAACCCTTTCATCCTTCTGGTTCTATGAAATTCATAACTAAAATTTTAATTTATAAAGAGGAAAACAATTCAAATCATGTTCACATTTGCTCTGTTCTTAGTTTTTTTCCCTAGGAAAAAGCCACTCCTTAAACTGGCAATGAAATTATGGATTTTCATTCCATGCATCCTGCTGATCCCACAAAAGCACCTCAGGCTACATGGAAATAATTTCTCAGGACTGTGGTGATTTACCATTTACTGTGGTGATATCTTGTCTGTGATCTAGAAAATTAAGCTTGCCTGAAGATCAAAGTGCAGAGCTAAGCCACTAGTCATAGAGGCCAGGCAGTGGTGGCGCACCCCTGTAATCCCAGCACTCAGAAGGCAGAAGCAGACAGATCTCTGTGAGTTCAAAGCCATGAGATTGATCCAGTCTCAAAGAGAAACAGAGCTAGGCAGTGATGGCTCACATCTTTAATCCCAGTACTTGGGAGTCACACACCTTTAATCCCAGCACGAGGAAGGTGGAGAAAGTAAGGAATTATGGCTGGGCAGAGCTAGGACTATAAAGCAGAAGGAATCAGGAGTTCAAGGCATTCAGTCTGAGGACTTGTAGAGACAGGACACCCCATTCTGTCTGAGGATTTTTAATGACAGTATCTAGCACCCTTCGGTCTGAGGATTTCATAAAGGTAATAACTAATGGCTGACTGCTCCACCTCTCTGCTCTTTCAGCATTTGCCCTGATATCTAACTTTGGGATTTTATTATTAAAACCAATTAGAACTCACACTACAATTTACCACAGGCAAGAGCTCCTGATAGACCCTTACTCTGTCCAGGCAGAGGAAAATGCCTTCTCCTACAGCTCTTCCCTCCTGGGCCCTCTCACTTTGTCCTTCATTTCCTGATCACTATTATAATTATTATCATTATTTTAACTGGACACATTTATGAACAACAGTGTGCTAAAATATGTATAGGCTATATAATAATTAAGTCAGGACAGCATTGCCAAAACTTTACACAGTAAAAAATTGATTAACATGACACAACTGTACAAGTTAGGCAGAGCCAGGCACTTAAATGCATGCATCCATTGTTCCAAAAATATTTTCAAAGCTCATTTTCAATGTTTGATGGAATTCAGACAATGGCTAAGGTACTCAGCTATGGGGGGGTGAGTTGTTCTTATGTGAGGGTCCTTAAGGAAGGGAATCCTATTCCCAGAGGCTCATGGATTCAAGAAGCTGGATGGTGACTCAAATTCATATCTTCCAATATTTGGAGTACAGATTTAAATGAAGTATTAAACTATTGAATTGGTCCTAATTTCATAAAGCTCAAAAATCAATGGCAAAGTCTTATTGTACTCTGCCCTATGAGAATGCACAGGCATCATCCATCCAGGCACGATACTCAAAACCTCGCCCAAAATAGAACACTGTGCTGAAATGAAATGGCATTTTCATATTTATATGCCTCTAAAAAAACAAATGAAAAGTTGAAAGAGATTAAAATAAGGGTCCTCTACCTTGACAAAGGTGTTAATCATCCTAATGACATTGCTAAGTCTTATATGGCAAATGTTTAAGATGACTTAGAATTTAGATTACTTTGGGGTGCATATTGTTAAGCATAGTACAGAGCAACATGGCAGGGCAGACTTGAAAAGACTATCCATCGGGTGTCTCTATAATACAAGGTAAGGGTCAATCCCCTCCTACAATCCTAGGTTGAGAAATGGACCCAAGTGTTGGATTCTGCTAGCATCTGATTGCTATTCTGGCAAGTCTCCTGGGTCATGTGAATATATGAATTTAGGTAGTTTATCAAGTTTATCAGTGGAGGGAGGGACGGGGAGAGAGAGAGAGAGAGAGAAGGGGAGACTCTTACTCAGTTTTCATTGCTAGCTCACACGTTACTTTGTTTATGTGGGGGTGTTAGGAAGCAAATAGTCTCGGATATTCTGCATCAGCAGATGTGAGTTTAGAGCTAGAAATTTGTATTTTCTAAAGCTGTGGTGGTTATCAGGTTGGAACCATTAGTACCACGTTCACCTTCATATTCCTTATCCCAACTAGACAGCAGTGAAAATTCATATTCCTCTGCCCACGGTTTAGTGGAGGGAGGGAGAGAAAGAAGGAGTCGTGTGGAGTTTTGGTGATCTACGCAATCACATGTCCTGCAAGTCTACAACATTCTCTATGTGCTCTTGGGGTTTTGCGCATAAGTGAATTTAAGAAGAAAAGTATCAAAGAAGGACAAGTGGCGGGGGGAGGTGCCTGGAAGGAGAGAGGGAGAGGAGGATGTAGTTTGGGATGGTTATCTGGATAATGTTGGGCAATTTACTTAATCTGTCTTCATTTGTCATGGAGGTATAGTAGTGCCTTTATTAAGTGCATCTGCTGTTCGGCCCCATGTACTTGTGATTGTTACTTGCATTACAGGGGCAAAAAGCCAACAAAAGGCACACTAGTCACACAGATAAAATACTGTTTTATGCTCCTCATTCCAAACTTGAAAATTTATAAAGCAGGACTAAAGTACAGTTCTTTAATCCCCATACTTGGGATGCTAGGGCAAGAGGATCAGAAGTTCAAGATCAGTCTAGACTACAGAGCAAATTGAGGTCAGCCTGCAGTAATAAGACCCAGTCTCAGATAATGAGGCAATAAACAAAAGTATCCTCAAAACTGCTTCTTTCATAGTTTTATTTGAATTAATTCCAAGAGTCCTTAAATGGGAATCTGGAGAAATGCAAGAGCCTATATATACAGACATATATGCATACATACAAAAATGGAAGGAGGAATGCTCATTTTATATTTAAACACCATGAATATAAATTTACACACATCTGTAAAAGAGTAAGAAAAAATAAATTACTTGTCTTTTAAAAGCTTGGAATATTATAGTTTTTATTTCCATTTGAAATAACAAAATATATCCCTTCCTGGGCTGGTGAGATGGCTCAGAGGTTAAGAGCACTGACTGTTCTTCCAGAGGTCCTGATTTCAATTCCCAGCAACCACATGACAGCTCACACCCATCTGTAGTGAGATCTGGTGCCCTCTTCTGGTATGCACACATACAGGAAAGTACCATGTACATAACAAATAATAATAAAGAAATAAATTATATAAATATATATATCCATTCCTTTCCCTGGCCCCATAACTAAACAGAAAGATCTGGAAAGAAGGTTGCCATGCATTAGACTTTCCTGAGAATTATATATAGTTATCACTAAGAAATTTCATATATACTTAAAAATATTTAAAATTTATAATAAGAATATGCCTTCTACATGGTGTAAGGTAAGGGCAAAGGTATGCACCTAAAGACAGTGGTAATGTGAGCTTGGTGTCCTTTGGGATAAGTAGAAACCTGAGATATTTATTGCCTGGACATCATGTTAAGATGACCCCAGAAAGGTAATCTTTGGAATGGTAATGATTAAGTTGCAACTAAAGGCCAGGTATTCCTGTTACCAAAATAAACACAACTCAAGTAATAGCAAACATTGGAGAGGAGTCAAAGAAGCAAAGTGTGGTGGATTAAAGCAAACACACAGTCCTAGGTTCAACACGTACTTCCACCACGGGTCTATGTACAAGTGCTATAACTGCAGTTGGCCAATCTACTCATGCTCCTGGATGCATCACAGCAAGCTTGGCCCATGTCCCTAAACATGTGGTCTGTATCTCGACTTTGCTGGATAGCACTTCTCAAGGCACTACCATCTGTCAAGCTCCTAACTAACCCTGCTCTCTGAGTCTGTCTTTCTTGAACAGAATGAGAGCCACAAAACTCCCAGCTCCCAATGGCAGGCTACACAGACAGCTCTGGAAGACGGTTGGTTCAGTATCTATGAGCTTGGCTGTCCCTGCTCATGGGCATTTTACCAGGAGCGACACTACAGAGATGGCTAATAGCAGCAAAGAATATCTTTTTAGTGTTTTATATCCACCATCTCATTGGAGTTTTTATAACTATGCTTGATAAAGAAATGATATTTAAAGTCACTGGCCTTAAGTTTGTTTTCATCTATTGTTCCACAGTGCTTCTCTAGAACCCGGTGGTCCATATTAAAATACAGATGCAAGTCCCCAAGGTATCAAATGAATCACAATAGGTTTGGAATCAGATCTAGATTTGAATATGTTCTATGTCTTTTGGCTAATATGAGACCAGTGCTACTTGGCCTCTCTGAGCCTGGGATTCTCTTGTTAGATACAAAGCACTCATATCTGAAGGCTGAAATGGGTTAACAAACCCATTACTAAGTATACAGGGTAGAGTGTTAAAAGCAGAACATGTTGCTTAAATGTTATTTCCCATTTTCTTCTTTCCCCTATAAGTACGTTGGAGTGCCCAAAGACCCTGCTTTGATATTTTATTATGATGGTTGTAATCTGGCTGACTGTATGCATCTTGACACCAATAAAGCACTAATGAAATCATCACTGCCAGTCCCTCCCAGTTACTAACACTGGTAGCAAAGACACAGTCTTCTCAGCTCAAAGAATGGCTATTTACAGTCTCTGTCAGAACAAATTATAGCATTACTTTGACATTAAGATGCTTTTAGATGTGAGCGTGATGCAATCAAGTCAGAGAGGGGATATAATTTTAATTCTGGCTTGAAAAACAACACAGGGATAGTTTGCTTACTATAAACAATGAAATAGTTTTGGGGTAGCATAAGCATATTCAAATAGATGCTTGGACAACATGTTAGGTTTAGCAAGAGATGCTAAAGTTACATAGAATGTTCCAGATGTATGGCTTCTAGGCATTTGAGTTTGCTTTCTCATTTGCCTATAGCTCTACTTAGTCCCACAGCTATTGGGGAAGGAATGGAGGAAATGAGAAATGAGACACATCAGTTAAGGACCAGGCTCTCAGCTCATGGCCTGCTCATCTTCTTGATCTGCTCACCAAGTTATTCAGTGGATAGAACGATTGCAGAGTTCCAGTACACACATCCCTGCCCTGTGCTCATTAGAAGACTAAATGGACCTAGAGGGACTGAAGGTCACTCTAAGAAAAGTTCGTGCACATGGCCACCCTGTATCAGAGGATGTCAAATTTTGGACATTGGTGTCCATCCTTAAAAATCAGATGACATGGAAAGATAAGCTTGAAAAATCACAAACACTCCCACCAACTCCCGCATCACCCTTCCACACACATCTTGGAATATAATTCCAGAAAGTTAAGTTAAGGGGTAGCAGTTATGACTAGGAACTGTAGAGCCAGAACCTGGATTATAATCAGTATTTCACTGATTTACAGTTCTGTGGTATAAACAGTCAATTTTCCTCAACTTCAAAACAAGAATAAAAACAGCACCTGTATGGTGGGATTATTATGATGGTTAAGAGGGTAAAATACATTCGACACTGTATGGCAATGCCCTGCATAAACATTTGCTTTTATTCTAAGGAGTTACAGAGCCCCAACATTATTTATGAAGAATAGACTATGAATTTCTGGTATGAAATAGAACCATGTCCAAACCAATTAAAAATAATGTACTATCACACAAACAAGATCCCTCTGAAGTGAAGCAACTGCCTCATTCAACTGGACAAGAAGGATGCTAGGCCAGCTACATCATCAGCAGTTCTATGGAGAGACAATTGTGCTGCCTCTGGCATCTGCCTGTACCAGTCCCAACTAAAAACACTTGGCAGTCATTTGCATTTGATTAAAAAAAGAAGAAGAAGAAAAAGCTTTTTGTTGCCAGCACCTTATAAGGCTCTTGTTGTCTTCCTGGCGAGTTCTTTACAAGGTTTGGCAAATGAGGAAGAATTCTTACAGATTTTAACAAAAGCTTGTCTGTCAGGTGAGCAGTCAGAGTGGTCTCTTTCCATGGACCCACAGGGAGGCTAGCCTATCTTACAAAGTCACAGCTTTCGGGGAGAATTCACCACACCCAGGGACTTACATGAGCTATGTGGTTTAACTAAACATGGCTCGTAATCAGTCTTGGAGAGGAACTTTCTTTGAGACAATGCAGAGATGTTGCCCGTGTGATGATATTTTTCTCTTCCATTCGACCTGGGTTTCAACGTAGCCTATTTTAGCCCAGGAAGATTCCTGGCCAAATCAGTACATTTTGAAGTGTCTGGAATATCCTGCAGGTAGCCAGACATTTCAGAAACATTAATCTTCAGCACAAAGGAGCCACATGTTGAACAAGGCCCAAAGGTTCTGCATCATATTCTTTTGCTCCGGAAAGATTGTGGCAGGCAGCAGCTGAAAATTAAGTGGCTTTGTGTCTCCAGCATCTAGGACAAGTCTGGCACCAAATACAAGAACTTCATAACTGTTTGCGGAATGAATTCTCTATATATGGGTATCTGCATATCCTTTCAGGTCTCTCCTTTTTTTTTTTTCCATGTTGAGGCATGTTCTTGCTAGGTTAGTTATTAGCACAGGCTAATCTTGAACGCCCAAGTTCAACTGATGATCCTCCAGCCTCAGCCTCTCCAGTACATTCTATAAGGACTGCATGCTCCTTGCCACTGTGGCAGTTCCGAACACCCTCTTGGGTTTATTGCCATGCTAGTGAGGGGGATTTGGGAGAATTTACTATGCTAACCCCTGCTGAAGTTGACACAAGGTGCCCATTACAGCTCAGCAGTGGCCCAGAGAATCTCATAAGCACTGAATCCACAACTGTATTTGACAAGGTCCTGCTGATGCCCTCTCAAGGTGTTTTATGAAGCACTGGGTATCTGCTGTTCGGATCTCAGTTCAGTTTCAAGTTCAAATGATGTTTACAGGTAAGGATAAGAGGGGGGAAGGGAGAGACATCTAGGTAAGACGAGTTCAGCCATGTTAGAAAAGTCAGCAGGACAGACAACAATCAATAAACTACCAACAATGCCAATCATTGAAAATTACATATTTACACTTTCTAATGCAAGAACAACATTCTAATATGGTATCACACAGTAACTGACAATTTGATTAAGAATTGGTTGAGGTTTTATTGCTTCTTAAGTATTATGTTTGTTTGTTTGTTTGTTTTGACATGGATTATTCAACTTAATCCTTATTACAATGCCAGGTAGAAGAGACTAGAATTACCACCTCTGATGTGGAATTCCCCTCTGTATTCTGTGAATATGTTTTATTACCATTGGTTAATAAAGAATCGGCTTTGGGCCCATGGCAGCACAGAATAGAGCAAGGAGGGAATTCCAAGCAGAGATAGAGGCAAAAAGTAGGTGAAGTCGAGGAGACACCATGTAGCTACTGAAAGAGAAAGTCGCCAGCTGCCAGTCAGAAACTTACCGGTAGGCCACAGCCTTGTGGTGACTCACAGTTTAATAGAAATGGGTTAATTTAAGACATAATAGCTATGTAGAAATATGCATAAGCTATTGGTCAAACAGGGTTCTGAATTAATAAAGTTTCAGTGTGATTATTTCAGGTCTGGGCAGCTGCAAAATAAACGAGCAGCCTCTGTCATCCCACCTCCTCTTCAAAGATAAGGAATTGGAGGCTTATTTCAGTTAGATAAATACACAGTGATCTAGAACTAGCATCAAAGTTTTTATTCTTTTGTTGTAATTTTTTATCACTAAGCCATTATCCCTGATAGCACATGCTTGGGCAGGCTTCCTGTCTCAGGATTAACTGGAGTGCTTGTTTGAAGGAGCTGTACTGCCAGAACAACTGATCAGTCTTAAAGGAGACCCAGGACTTTGTATATATATATAAAAATCATCAAGAGCAGCATCATGCATGTTCAAAACATTTGGGAGCCATCTCTGTGCAGCATGGGTGTCCCAGCCTTTTACCACCAGGCGAACAAGATTTTAATAACCATTCTTGTTTGTATTTTAGGAGCTGTGCTTTGAAGAGTCAAAATATGCCACAGAATTGAAAAGAAACCCTGAAGCAGTCCTTCATCAGAAACTGCATAAAGAACCATAGGCAGCAGAGAGGAGAGAGCACACCAAATGGTTGTCTGGTGCCAAGTGGCCAGCCCTGAAAACATGCCTACAGGGTACATTACTCAGACCGAGCAGATGTGTGTGCATGTACATATAT
Organism: Bramus lutescens; assembly: GCA_001685075.1. Classification (NCBI taxonomy): domain Eukaryota; kingdom Metazoa; phylum Chordata; class Mammalia; order Rodentia; family Cricetidae; genus Bramus; species Bramus lutescens. The sequence goes on along the minus strand of LOEQ01000735.1, from coordinate 293,213 downwards.
GCATGCAATAACAATTAGTGAAAAGAGATGCCATGAATCTGAAGGAGAGTGGGAAGGAGTATCTGGAAGAGTTTAGTGGGAGGAGAGGGAAGGGAGAAATATTACAATTCTGTTATAAATTCAAAAATAAAAAAAAGAAAAAGACAAGTTGGGTGGTGGTGATACACACCTTTGATCCCAGCACTTGGGAAACACAGGCAGGCAGATTTCTGTGAGTTCGAGGTCAGCTTGGTCTACAAAGTGAGTTCCAGGACATCCAGGTTTTGAGAAAATCTGTCTTGGAAAAAAAAAAAAAGACAAAATCCAAACCCTGCCTCAAGAGCATTTAAGCAGAGCCCCCAATGTGATTCTCTTCTGAGTTGACAGCAAAGACATAATTGCTCTGTTGTTTAGGTTTTGTTAGTTCATGCATTTCTGTCTCTCTGGTGCACTTTACTTTCCTATGTATAAAACATGACATGCAATTTTATGAAAATGCAGATTACCTATTAGTCTTTTTAAAAAGAGAATTCATTATAAAGTTTCTTTAGAGAGAATTTTTTCTTCAGTAGGATTAAGATGTGCAATATTACATGCTTTGAATTTATAAACACTTAAGGTTTTGACTTAATAACACTGGTTCCCAAATTTTGCCTAAGTGTTTAGCCAGATAGATTAAGATTTCTTTTTACAAAGATAATCAATAAAATAACAAAAAAGGAAGGAAACTTTAAATGGCCTGCAGTGAGAAAAAGAGCTAGGTAAATGGCTTTGTTCTAGATACATTCAACTGCTATTATACTATATGCTAATATATCTATTATATTATATGCAAGAATGTCAGACATACCTACAATTCTACACAATGTGAGAACATGGTTATCCTACAGGATATGGGAAGTGCTTGTTATGTTACTGACTTTTGTTTTATTATGTTGCTCAAGCTAGTCTTGAACACTCTTTAAAAACATTTTTTAAGAAAATATGCATATGGGTGTTTTGCATGCATATATGCCTGTATACCATATGTGTGTCTGGTACTTGAGGTGGCCAAAAGAGAGCACTGGATCCCCTGGAACCACAGTTATTAATGGTTGTGAATTGCCATGGGAGTGGTGGGAACTGAACCTGGGTCCTCTGGAGAGGTAGCATGGATCCTTTGGTCCTCTTGGCTCTGCCTCTTCAATGCTGCGGCATTACAAGAATGTGCCACCACTTTCAACTAAAACAGCATGTAATAAACAGTAGGATACACACATACACTTGCAGCTAAAATAGTATGCAACAGTAGGATCTAAATAGCCACAAGTGTCTGTCTTGCAGTGGTTCAGCATAGGATTTCCACCGTGGTGATGATTAGCAAGCACACCAATTTCTTTGTTGTTTTCCTTTTCTTGTTACTTTTATACACTCTTGGAGTGTTCAGTACCTTACATGCCATCTTTGATGCTTGGTTGGAAAATTAGCTTTGTGTTTTGTCCACTGTAATTTACAAGAATGTTTAGCTCCGGTGTTGGGTAGGTAAATGTATTCGGTGCTTTAAAAAAAACCAGATATTTTATTGATTCTTTGTGGTTTTCACATCCTACATCCTGTACCACTCACCTCCCTATCCCTTCATATATCCCCTCTGCCCTTGCAACAACCCCAGTAAAATGAAATTCAGAAGAGAGACCAGAAAAGCCCCCAGAACTATAATAAAAAGAAGGAACAAAACAAAACGAAGTGTGGAAGCTGCAGTGTGGCCCACTGAGTCACCCAGTACACCCTTCAGTCCAGTCATCTTCACTTGTTAAGTGTCCACTGCAACGAGCCAGTGGTCTTGCTTGAGATCCCTGGCTTCTGCTACACTATCACTACTGGACCCTTGCTGAGACTCCTCTTAGATATCCTGATTCAGTGCCTTTTTTATACAGTAATTTTTAGCTTATGATGGGTATATTGAAATATAATCCAGTATAAATGAAAATTTTGAGTATGACAGCAAAATATGTTAAATGTTCAATATCCATGAGCCATTTTCCCCAAATTCCTATCTGTAGATACACATATGTTGTGTGACATACCTATATTTTGGGATGCATACACACGCACATAGAGGAACTAAACCAGTTTGCTTTAATGAAGGCTATCTTTGAATGCTGAGATGCCATTATATTTATATTTTATGAATGCACTCCTTTAGCAGGTCCAGTTTTTCTCTGATGAATATGTGTTTACTTGATAGTTGGAATAAAGTGTCACTGCAAAATAATTCAGTGAGAATCTCCTTTTGGAAGTGTACCAGTAATGGAGAGGGCATCCTGGCAGCCTGTGTGCCCAGTGTTCCTTGCTGACAAAGAGGCCTTTAAAGTAAGCCCCCCATGAACCCACTGAAAGTACGTGTGGTAATAATCAGGCTGCCAAGACAGTTCCAAGCTCAAATGTCACGATTCGGAGCTTGGGTACACAGGGACATGTTGGACATGTCATTCAGTGTCGGCTTCCTCTAAACTATTGGTCAAATAAGTGTGTGATTTTGCCCCCAAAGGAGAGCAATGTGGCTGTAACTAGATACTAGAAATATGTGGCCAAAGGATCCATAAGTAAGCAATATCACGCAGGCCTTCTTGCAGGATATTTTTCCTTCTGAGGTCTGTGTCAGACTCATAGACACAAAGGCAGCCAGGAAGCAGCTATGTGTTTACCCTTCATTTATTTTTATGACGGTGCACACCAGCAGTGGGGGAAACCACTAGAAAATTCTTAAAGTAGCAACGAGATCTCAGAGTTCTCGAAAAATCTTACCAAACAAAAAGTTCTGCACACCATAGAGTTATAAATCCTGGCCTCATTGACAGGCCATTTTCAACTGAATGCACGCAGTGGGACTTGAGTCTTGGCCTCCTCTCTGGCTCTGCCAACAGCTCTGTGCCTTGGGCAGATGCTCAGCCCCTCTGCATCTTGCTTTTACATCTGGCAATATATATAGGACAGTGCAATATGGAGCTTAATTTGGTACCTGGGAAAATGCTAGCAGAACAGAGTGTAATCTCAAGTACATGATAAACATTGGAACCAGATTCCTCTTCTTTCCTGCCATAGAAGAGGCTTTCAGAAACTTCAACAGCATTCTAATGGAATTGGGATGCAATATGATAAGTAAATGTGTTCATAATGATCACACACACACACACATACACACACATGCACGCACACATCACTAATGCTAGAATAATAACTACTATCTATTTAAACAACAGCTGAACCTTTTCAAATCCTTTATTGTCTAGAAAGTTTTCTTGAGGGTAAGGTGCTCACCAATAGAATATGACATAATCTATTTATTTTATAGAGAGTTTTCTCAATATGAAAATTACAAACACATCAATTTGGAAATGTGCTGATCCTTTTTCTTTTAAAATACAAAGTCTCTCAGAGGGGCCTTTAAAGCTAATGGCCATTCACATAGTTCAACCTTCATTTGGCTTTTCTGTAAGTTCTCTCTGTGTGGGCAAGTTATAATATTAAAAATAAAATTAGCTAGGGCTATAGGTACTTTTTTAAAGATATCAGGACAGAGTGACATTGGCAATTTTAGACTGATTATTCTAACAGCACATAAATAAGCCCAAAGAAATACACAACCTTCCATCAGGTCATCTGTCCCCTAGTAAATAGCTAAAGTAAACGTCCTTGTTCTAGTCAGTCAAGTGTGCACTCAGTGATTCTGATATAAAAACCAGTCACCAGATGGGGACTACAGTAATCTTTGGAGAAACTTTCAACCACAATGACTAACTTTCACATAATTTTCATACAGCTGCCTTGGTGAGAGACACATGGCCATTTATGGAAATCTTCTGCATGGTCGCTCCTTGTTGCACGGAAGGTTGAAGCTACATGTAAGTCAACATACTACTAAAAAGTAAACTTGCAATCAACTTGTTCAACGTTTTGGAATCTCTGTCATTTTTATAGTTCCAGATGTGAATATTTATCTAGATAAAGGGAGACTATGTTATTCCTTTGTCAGAACTCTGAAAGTAAACATTTTTAACACTGGTCTAAATCCACTACCATTGTAAGGACATGTATGCCCATACACTATGCCCAAATGAATCTAGTTAGGTTTTATAAAATTACTGCAGTTACAAAAGATGCACTTCTATTACTCACTTTTCTATGAACCATCTTTGTACATACACACACACCTACACACACACCTATACAGTATTATGATATGGCTTTTAAAGTAGATCACACTTATCCATACCAAGAACCATAGGTTTATGAAAAAAATAACTTTGCCATAAAATTATTTACGTCAGGACTGTAAAGTTGATTATATGGAGAGCTGTTTTTCAGCCAATTAGAGACATCCATCATGCAATGCATTTTAAGCTATGCTATGCGTGAATATTTAAAAGCAGAAAGTAGTAAAGTTCTTATTTTTAAGACGTGCTGGTGTGGCAATTCTCGTGGGCAACATTATTCTGTGGGCAAGAAGCCCCTGTTTATCAAATAGAACTCAAAGAATGAAGAACCTCTTCTGCTCATGCTCATGCAAGGCCAAGGTCAACTCGATTTTTCAGACTTTCCAGGAGAGTAATTACAGGATAGGTGGGGTAAGAAGTGACAGACTGAGAGAATTACTAGACATAATGGGTTTTTAATATTGATAACAGCTGCTCAGTTGTTGATTGTTGCATTTCTAAAAACCTCAAATTAGGATGCAGGCCTTAGGTGTCCTAGTCTGAGGATTCTCTATTCATACATTAGGCATCTGCACAGTGAGATACTACAAGTGACCATGTAAGTGGGATGGGCCAAGAAGTCAATGTCTGTGCCTCTCCAGTGTTGGAATTCATACTTCACCAACATCTCAGAACTTTTTTCTGGCCTCAAAGAGTAATCTTGACTTTACACAGGACCAAATTTAGGACCCGGGGCTCCAGGTCAAGCCGCAGTAATTACTGCTTCTACCAGGATGCCCTGCCCAACAGATTCCAGCCACTGCTGCTCTTTGTGGCTGCCTGGCAATCTCCACTGTGCCCACTTACTGTTCTTGTATCCATCAGATTCCCTTGACTTAGCTGCGATCAGACCCCAGCAACCTCTGGGCTAGGCTAGTGAAAGGGCTCATTCTAGATGTCAATGTCTCCCACGGTCCTTATCCTAATCAGCTCTCTAGGAGAGGGAAGTAAAGGGTTCTGTGGTGACTTGTAAGCGGACCCAGCCATAAAGAGATGTAGAAGGCAAAACACAAATGCAGTCAGGCATTAGAGAGAGGCTCACAACAGCACTTTTTGCTGAGTTTCATGTGCACCATACATAGTTCCTTTATATATGCTTGTCGTGTTATATTTGTAGATTATAATTTTATAACTGAGAAGTAAGCATGTGATAGGCTGTATATAATAACATTTTGCATGAACGATCAGGGTGTATGTAAAGTAGGGAGAAAGGAGCAAGTGGTTCCAGGATTATTTGGACACAAAAAACTTCTGTTAAAATAAATTCTAAGCATAGTAAAGGTAAGTCAAAGACTCTGCTAATGGCGAAAATGTAGCTAAGTGTCTACTGTTTGGCTGTGAAAAATCTCCATATTGTCACACCAAAAAAGAAAGCAAATTAAGAATATATAAAACTATAGAAAGTATCAAAAAGCAAAAAAGGCCCACAGGACTATTTAATCATAATAAATTACAGAAAAAGGCTCATATTTCTAACATGGAAAGATTACATGGAAACAGCAAGGAAATCTCTAGAACCCCTAACGAAAAGCTTTTAAGAAGCAAACAGAAAATTCACAGAAGAGAATAAAACAGTAGAATATGAAGAAGAAGTTTATGCAAACTGGTCAGAAATGCTAGGCAAAACAACATTAAAATAGTATTTTAGCTCAAGATAAATGTGAGCACTTGTGACTGTAAATATTGTGACTGAAGCGCTGCAGGATGGAGCTCCCAAGAAGTGTTGCCTGGAATGTAACCTGCCTAAGCGTAATAGAACTATTTCTGCAATAAATACTAATAGTAATGAAATACTCATACCCTTTCTCATGACTAGCTTACTAAAGACATAATCAGAGACAAACCAAGATTTTAGGAATGGTTAGGCCAAGTTAAGAATTATTCCTTGCTGATATTTTTAATCACTAGGAACAAATTAAATATACAAAATTCAATGCTGGCCTAAACATCCTTAATAATATGTAAATGATTAATTTGTGGAATATTATCAATATGTATGAATCTAAATAATTCTTCAAATAATATTAAATGACACGGGGCAATGGCTATTGTACAATGTTAAATTCTAAATATCTGGACTTAAAACTAAGAAAATATCTAAGTATAGCCGTGGTTATTTTGGAGGGAGCTGTGATTGTTTATGTCCTATTGTCTCCATTCAAAGGTTTTAGCATGCACACAATTAAGTACAATTATAAAATATTATTTCTAAGAAAAAGGTGTGGGGGCTAGTGAAAATACTGTAAGATTTTTTACCATTAAATATTAACAGTTTTTCAAAGATTCATTTGTTTATTTTATGTGCCTGAGTGTGACTTGTGTGCATTTATGTAAACCACATGTGTGCAGGAGCCCATAGAGGATAGAACAGGGCGTTGGATCCCCTGGGATTACAGGAAGTTGTAATTTGCCATGTAGGTGCTATGAAGTGAACCCAGCTCCTCTAAGAGCTCTGAACCACTCAGCCCCATCTCCATCCCCTGAAACAAGAATCTTAGACTGATAAATGTGGTGGTTTGAATAGGTAATGTACCCCATAAACTCATATATTGGCACATTTGGTACCCTGTTGATGATGCTTTAGGGTATGGTTACAGAACCTTTAGTGGGTGAAGTCTTCCTGGAGGAAGTGTGCCACTGAAGGTGGGCTTTGGGGCTTTGCAGCCTTGACCAGCTTCCTGTAGTTGAAAATGTGAGCAGCCAGCTCCTTGCTCCTGCTGCCATGCCAGCACGACTGATTCTATCCCTTTGCAAGTGAAAGCTAAGCAGTTTTGGTCCTGGCATGTTATTAGAGCAACAGAAAGGTAACTAATACAGAAATTAGTGGCGGAAGTGTGACTGTGGAAGGTGTGGCAGAGACCCAGTCTGAGTCTTAAGTCTGAGAGAAGCTGTGTATGAAGTCAGTGGAAAAGGACTATCCAAGGCAATTATATTATTGACGGAGTCAGGGGATGCTGGTTGTTGAGCTACACTGCCTGTCCTTGGATTTGCTTAAGAGTGATTGTTTTCATGTCCTTGTTCTTCCCCTTTGGAACAAGAACTGTTTCACTTGTTTTAAAAATGTATTTTAAAGAAGCCCACAGTTGTGAGCTGTTGGAATTGAAAACACAATTATAGGATTATTTATCTTTATTATTTTAAGTTTGCATATGTATAGAGGGTTATGCGCACATGAATTAGGTATTTGCGGCTACCTGGGTCATTGGATCCCCCTATGGCTACCATCATAAGCAATTGTGAGCTATCCAAACATGGCTGTCAGGAACTGAACTCAGGTCCTCTTTAAGAGCGCTAAAGCTTTTAACTGCTGGCAATATCTCTAGCTCCAGGACTTGAGATTTTTGAAAGACCTTGAACTTTCAAATTTTTGAAATTGATCATTGGATATATATATATATATNAGTTAAGGAATTTATATTCCTCAGTTGAGGATTGGGATTTTCCGAGGTCAGCAATGCCTGTGCATCGTCTTGACTGTAACTGAAGCAAGGGGATGTCAGCCCTCCAAGGACAGCCTAGACAATTGCTCCTGGGCTGTGTAAGAAAGCTAAACAAGCATGGACCTCTGAGTGAACTAGAGGGTGAGCCAACAAGCCGCATTCCTCATGGATTCTGCTTCCTCTTCCTGCTTAACCTGCCCTCAGGAAGGACACTAACATGGAAACAGAAGGCACATAGACCCCCTTCTTCCCAAGGTGCTTTTGCTCAGAGGGATTTTATCACAGAGCAGAGAGGAAACTAAACCAATGACTTATCCCCATCTGAATAAAATATAAAGGGCCCTGCAGTGATAGATTGCAGTTAGAATTTGTGAAACATTTGCCTATTCATATAGACTTGGGGGAAAACCATTATTGTGTTGTATCTCATTTTAAATGTTCATTTAGGCAGCTTCCTACAAGGCCTATTATCCAAGGATCCATATTGCTGTGCAGTTACGATAGCGTGTAGGAGTGACTACCTCAGCAAGCCTCTGCCTCACANAGGCTTCCCCGCACGTGGGTGGATGACTTGACGATCTCATTTCTCTAATAACTTAATAATGGCTGAATATAAGGATTCAGGTCATCTTGACCTGAAATCAAGTGACAGCAGGAAAGGGAAGAGGAAAAGTCTGGGCCATTTCTGTCTGCGCTGAGTGCCTGAGTGTCCCAGCTTAGCGGTGTTCAGAAAGCAGTGCTGGTCGCCGTCCTTAGCAACGGCAATGACATCATGATCATCAGAAGTCTCCTCCTCTAACCATGGTCCACATAAAACTGTCAAGGAATTTTGCCCCACTGGGGGTGGGGCGTGGCACCGAGGGGCTAAACTAGGCAACTATGAAGCTTTTATAACACAAAATTCTTGGCTAACTGTTGATCCTTGGCAAAGGACTTTCTAGGTGCTTCAGAAAAGCAAGGTCTCCATTTCTGTAGAAGCTTCTCTAATTAGTCAGTGTCTACCTCTAGAGACAAACAATAGTGGTAGACATTTAGAGGGTAGTTTGACACTTGGTCACTTTAGTCAAATAGTAGTAATAATAATAATAATGGGGCCTGCGAGCTCTTCAACGATTCCCATCTTTCCATTTGTAGAGAAGTGTGTCTCTCAGGCCTCACTCTTTGCTCCGTAGATGGCTGTTTGTATGTAAGCTCAGAGCTTGACAAGTGCAGAGAATACGTGTCTGTGGTGTGCTCCTCCACAAATAGGACATCTATGTCACACCCTTCACCAAGGCCATCTCCACAGTCCGTTAGAGAGGTTGTAAGCACCAGACATTAGGGAGGACCATACTAAAACAGTGTGTTCTGGACATGACAGGGCCATGGAAGTCATCAACTCATGACAGCCGTTGTGGTCTGCATGTGACCAGCATACATCAAGCCAGTGAAGAGTCTGGCATGGATGGCGGACGGGGGCTCATGAGTCTCAACTCCTAACTGAGGAGCTATTGACAGCTGATGGCTTCTAGGGGAGAGCCTGTCTTCTTTAAGGGTGTGGCCTCTGGTCGGTCAACCAGGCTCCAGTGGAAGGCTGCACACCCAGGAATATATGAGTGGCACAAAATGGACTGGGTGGGTTATTTTTTTAAAGGGAAATGAGTAGGTTGTTTAAAACAGGGGACTAGGGGATATATCTGGGTGGAGTTGAAGTTGGGGGTATGCAGCAAATATGATCCACATACATTGCAAGAAATTCTCAAGGAATTAATAAAAGCACTGCATTCTAAAGGCCCTGCTAAAAAGGAAACCCTATCATAATTTGAGAAGATGTACGATGTCTTCATATTTAATAAAATGAAGTACAACAGCACTTTTTATTTGTGAGTTCTTTCCCCCCACAGTCTCTTCAGAAATAGAAGGATAAGAAGTGGGTTGACTGGATGTGGCAATTGCTCGGAAGCATCTTGGTTAATTTCATTATCCAGTTGCCTCTAACTGCAAACTCAGTCTCCACCCACTCTCATATCAGGTGCAAAGAATCCACAGAGAGGAATTCAGGGTCTAAACGTAGTCTGTTTTATAAAAATTTGCTGAAGTCAAATTATTTAGCTCACATTTATTTTTCTCTACCTTTATTTCTTTTTCTTTTTTCTTTTTGAGACAGGTTTGCACTGTGTAGCCCTGACTATTCTGGAACTGTCTATGTAGTCCAAGCTGTCCTGGAACTCATGGAGATCCACTTGCCTCTGCCTCCCAAGTGCTGGGATTAAAGGTAGGTTCCACCATGCCTGCCCCCTTTCCAGCTTTCTTTAAAATTTTAAAACGATAGGCATGTGTGTATTGTATGTAAGTTGAAGCAGGGGCACGTGCCAAGGCGAGTGTGCAGGCGTAAAAGGACAGCTTGTGCTACTTGGTTCTCTCCTTCTACCATGTGAGTTCTGGATACTTAAACTCTGGTCACTAGGCATGGTGACATGCACTTGTCCACAGATCTTCCCTATCTTTCTAAATGTACTTTTAAGGAGATGCCATATTGACTATTGATATCTGTTTGCAATTCAAAGATATTACTTGAACCAAAGTCATGTTACCTTCAAAGCCACATTTCGTTAATGTATCTGAAAAGCCCTTGGCTCTTGAAACATTAAGAAGGTGATGAATTATGCTTATCCCTAGAAATCATTTGCTCTAATGCACCATGCAAGGAAGCATCAGTCACTGTGGTGTGGTGTCATGTGGATGGTTCAATTAGCACATGCTTGTTGAATTAACATAGGAGCCTAGGAAAGTGCAGATCAAAAGGAAATGAAATTTGGCTCTTTCTCACTGTTGTGAAAGGAATTTTGCCAAAGGTAGAAGTCAGAATTCCCTGTTTTACAGGGTTACTTTAGGTTTTTCCTTAAGAAAACTGAAAAATCCTGAGCTATGACAGCCAATTTTCTTGCACTGGTGAGAGTGACCGCAGAGACACCTCTGATGTTTTCCAGATAGTTACTAGCAATACTTAGAAACAGAAAACTACGGGACTCCAGACATACCAGGGCTGCTTCTGTCCTCTGTCACATTCATATCTACTTCACCCTCTGTCTCTGACTGGCTAATTCTGGACACCAACTGTATATCAACTTAGGTTGACTCTTTTAAACCTTGAAAGCTTCTTTTGAAACCTTTAATGCAGATTGATTGACGTAGACATCTACGAAACATTATTTCAGAGTTAAATGAAATAGGATCTGTTTTTGAAATGATACCTTGGCTTGTAAAGATAGGAAATCAGTCAATAAACGTTGGCTCTAGCAACGAAAATTGACGTCGGCCTGGCCAGATGGTAACAAAACCAGCTGTGCAGAGCCAAGGGTCTAACTGAGAAAATTCCAGGCTAGTAAAGTCCCAGCCTGAGCATTTGTCAGAGAGGGCCAAGAAAACACAGTCCCTTCTCACATGGAGAGTCATATTATCAACTGAAAAAGTTATCTGTGCTTGAGGGAGGAGTCCTACAGATTCAGAATGGTGAGGATCTGGTTTGTTTCCATCCCCTGTTCCTAAGCATCTGTCCGCCACCTCTCCTAAAACAGGAATGTTCACCATCATCCTGGGGCCCAGAAGACGATTTTTAGAAGGGAGACATACTTATATGGACTGTGCTTTCAAGTAGCAGAAAAGGAATATCATGCCTCAATTTCTTCATGGGAAAATATACCAAGACTAATGGAGTAATAGTCCAGTCACTGCTCACTAGAATAACTTTCTGTAGCAAAAAAGGATGAGATTGCAAATAAACTTAAAAAAAATACACATTTGAGCCAGGAAACCCAGGGCTTCATAAGACATCTGACCAGGAATGAAAATTTAAATATGTACGAAAATATTTACATAAATGTCCAATGAAGTGAAAACAAAATGGCTGTACGTAAGACAACCCAACTTTTACCAACTGATGAATGAATAAGGAAAATAATTTGATTATAACAAAGAAGGAAGTTGCACTAGTGACACCTTCCTATAATCCCAAGTTCTCGGGAAGGAATTGAGGTGGATGAAATCATGACTGCAGTCTCAATGAAGACAAACAAACAAACAAACAAAAAAGAAGAATCTTTAAGAAAGAAATCTAATGATACTACCATATGTATGTACCTTGATAACATACTAAGTGAAAGAATCAAGTCAGAAAATGCGACATATGATACCAAATACACTGAGCAGGCAATCCATCAAAGTGTGGGCCACAGGACAGAGAGGCAAAGGGAGCTTGAGACATCTAAAGAGTCGGGGGCTTTTTCAAGTAGTAACAGAAAAGTCTAGCACGGATTGGGGTTTTATAACTATGGATGTACCAAAAAGAGTGGACCCTAAAGTGTGTATGTGTATACTCTATGGCTCAGATCTCCAAAAACCGTTCTGAAAAACAAAACTGAAACACGCAAAACACTCAAGAGCCTCTCCACACACCAGCCAACTGCCAAGAGGAAAATGAAAAGTCTGCAACAATGCACAGAGTCTTCTTTTTGTGTGTGTGCAAGGAGGCAGAGGGCAGTGTTCTCATTGTGTGTGTGTGTGCAAGGAGGGAGAGGGCAGTGTTCTCACTGTGTGTGTGTGGTGTGCGCAAAGAGGGAGCGGGTAGTGTTCTCATTGTGTGTGAGTGTGTAAGGAGGGAGAGGGCAGTGTTCTCATTATTTGTGTGTACAGAGGGAGAGGGCAGTGTTCTCATTGTTTGTGTGTACAGAGGGAGAGGGCAGTGTTCTCACTGTTTGTGTGTGTGCAAGGAGGGAGTGGGTACTGTTCTCATTGTCTGTATTTGAATAACAGTAAGAAAAACACCCCAAAACCCAACAGGAGTTGATACCTGTGAACATGGGTATGCTGTTTTCAGGTCGAAACCAGTTTGTAACTCTCAGAGGCAACTCCATGCTGACACATAACAGATCTCCTTGTAGATTCAATGGTCCCCATGTTGATTTACAAATGGCACAGTTGTGGATTTGGTGAATTTTCTGGTGTTATCTTATTAATATCATTGCAGAACACTTTAGTGCATATATGCTTGCACCTACATCCTAGTGGACAGAGTAAAAAGGTGGAATTGCTTGGGGGTACAGACCTAAACAGAGAACTCTCAACAGAGGAATCTAAAAATGGCTGAAAGACACTAAAGGAAATGTCCGACATCCTTAGCCATAAGAGAAATGCAAATCAAAACAACTCTGAGATTTTATCTTAGACCTGTAAGAATGGCCAAGATCAAAAACACTGCTGACAATTTATGCTGGAGAGGATGTGGGGTAAAGGGAACACTCCTCCGTCGCAGGTGTGAGTGCAAGATGGTATAACCCCTTTGGATATCAATATGGTGTTTACTCAGAAAATTAGGAAACAACCTTCCTCAAGACCCAACAATACCACTTTGCAGTATATACCCAAAGAATGCTCAATCGTACCACAAGGACATGTGCTCAACTATGTTCATAGCAGCATTGTTTGTCATAGCCAGAAACTGGAAACAACCTAAATGCCCCTTGATGGAAGGACTGATAAGAAAAATATGGTACATATACACAATGGAGTACTACACAGCAGAAAAAACAAGGACATCTTGAAATTTGTGGGCAGATGGATGGATCTAGAAAACATCATACTGACTGAGGTAACCCAGACCCAGAAAGACAAATATCATATGTACTCACTCATAAGTGGTTTTAGACATAAAGCAAAGAAAAACCAGCCTACAATTCACAATCCCGGAGAACCTAGACAGTAAAAAGGACTCTAAGAGAGACATACATAGATCTAATCTATATGGGAAGTAGAAAAAGACAAGATCTCCTGAGTAAATGGGGACCATGGGAGAGGGTAGAAAGGGAGGAGAGAGGAAGGGAGGGGAGCAGAGAAAAATATATAGCTCAATAAAAACAATAAAAAGGTGGAATTGCTAGACTAAACACAGATGTTGTAACAAATCCTTAAAGAAAGTTTATTTCTTCCAGCCGCTGACAGCCACAGCAGCTGGAAAACTCCAGTGGAGTCTAATTGCAATAACTGAACAAAACACACTTTAAAAAAAAGATGATTCAATGAAAACCTGGGATTTTCTCATTCTTTATAGATGTCACCTTACGGGAAGCAACATAATAAGTTCTTTTTAAAAATGCAAACAAAATCTACATGCTGTATTCTACATGAGTTGTGCAACTTGAGAAAAAAAGAAGCCTCCTTTTAATAAGCATGAATGATTTGAATTTATTATGTGGCTTTCCAAACACTGTCCAGATTTAAAATGACTTTTTAGCCTCAGAGTAGGAATCTTGGAGTAAAATGACAAAGAAAATGTGATTCAATTAAGATTCACATCAAGTACCAAGATTCAATTATATTATTTGAATTTCCAGAAGATGAAACTATTAGAGAGAGACAGAAACAGAGGGGGAGAGAGAGAGACAGAGAAAGGGAGGGAGAGAGACAGAGAAAGAGAAGGAAGGAGAGATGGGGGAGGGAGAGAGAGAAACAGAGACAAAGAGGGAGGGAGAGAGACAGAGAGAGGGAGCATGAGAGAGGAACAGACAGAGAGAAAGGGAGAGAGAGAAGGAAGGAGAGAGAGGGAGAGAAAGAGAGAAGGAAGGAGAGAGAGGGAGGGAGAGAGACAGAAAGAGGAAGGGAGAGAAATAGAGAGAGAAAGAGAAGGAAGGAGAGAGAGAGGGAGAGAGGAACAGAGACAGAGAGAAAGGGAGAGAGAGGGAGGGAGAGAGACAGAAAGAGGAAGGGAGAGGAACAGAGAGAGAAATAGAGACAGAGAGGGAGGGAGAGAGACAGAGAGAGACAGAGAGAGAAGGAAGGAGAGAGAAAGAGAGAGAGAGAAGGAAGGAAGAAGAGAGAGGGAGGGAGAGAGACAGAAAGAGGAAGGGAGAGAAACAGAGAGAGAGAAGGAAGGAGAGACAGAGAGAGGGAGGGAGGGAGAGAGACAGAGAGGGAGGGAGAGAAACAGAGAGAGAGACAGAGAGAGAAGGAAGGAGAGAGATAAGGAAGGAGAGAGAAAGGGAGAGAGAGAAGGAAGAAGAGAGAGAGGGAGGGAGAGAGACAGAAAGAGGAAGGGAGAGAAACAGAGAGAGAGAGAAGGTAGGAGAGACAGAGAGAGGGAGGTAGAGAGACAGAGAGAGAAGGAAGGAGAGACAGAGAGAGAGGGAGAGAGACAGAAAGAGGAAGGGAGAGGAACAGAGAGAGAAATAGGAGAGACAGAGAGAGGGAGGGAGAGAAACAGAGAGAGAAGGAAGGAGAGAGAGAAAGGGAGAGAGAGAAGGAAGGAAGAAGAGAGAGGGAGGGAGAGAGACAGAAAGAGGAAGGGAGAGAAACAGAGAGAGAGAAGGAAGGAGAGACAGAGAGGGAGGGAGAGAGACAGAGAGGGAGGGAGAGAAACAGAGAGAGAGAAGGAAGGAGACAGAGATAAGGAAGGAGAGAGAGAGAAGGAAGAAGAGAGAGGGAGGGAGAGAGACAGAAAGAGGAAGGGAGAGAAACAGAGAGAGAGAAGGAAGGAGAGACAGAGAG
>LOEQ01000735.1:254125-275455 GCA_001685075.1 Bramus lutescens | reverse complement strand
TGCCTCCCGAATGCTGGGATTAAAGGCCTGCGCCACCACTGCCCGGTTGCTATCTCTTATTTAAGCACAAATGGCACAAGTCATGGAAGTGCACGCTTTTGGAACTTTAAGCAAATTATCTAACCTACTTAAGTAAATTATCTAAAACTGGGTCTATTGGAAATTCAACCATTTTTTTACTTCTTAGAAATGAATGGCAATTTAAAAGAACGAAACTCATTGTTGTATTCATAGAAGCAATTTATAAACAATTCAAACAACCAACAAAACAGAGATAGGCAAATAACCTTTTAAAACACTGAAAACCTAAAAGGATTCCTTGACAGGGTGGCAGAGGGAGCTGAGGGATGTAAGAGTCACAGAACACACTTCAGAGCCAATGCACCCAGTTTCCTTCTGAACTCCGAAGTGCAGAGGAGCTGAACTGCCCCATAATGCACTGAAAAAGCAACACGTAGGACCTGGCACAGCTTCTGAAGTCAGTGAACTCAAAGTAAGGCCTATGGGGCTGGAGCAGCAATGCTAATGTACCACACGCCAGAAGCATGGGACGTCACCACTCATTGTGAAAGTCTCCTAACCATTTGCCATCTTTTGGGCCAATGGGTTTTCCACCATTGCAGAGTGTCCTGTGTGGTAATCTTAACCCTTCAATGCAAGCATTTTAGCTGAACTGCAGGAGGACATAAATGACATAAAAGCCATTTTCTTCCTACTCCTTGTATGGGATGTATGTGTTGACTACTTTTTCCTGCCTGATCCCTTTTTGGTGAAATAACATCACTTAGACTAAAGTGGTCATGGGTGAGCTACTGTGGCAAACGAATGCACCCATCACAGTCATAGTAAGTAATAAGCTTTATTGAGAGGCCTTGTAAACTGATATTTCCCTTATCAGTTTATTCCCAAACAATAACTTCAACATTTTTATTTTCAAAATTTGACAGAGACACACACACAATTATATGTGTCCTGGGGATTATCTGCAGGGACAGATTTTGACAAATTATCCCAAGCATTCATTTTATGCTTTATTTTTTATTTGAAATTCACTTTTTTTCTAGCTATTTTCTGATGTGCCTTACCTATGCCTGCTCTCTGTACATACATTAAAATCCCCTACTTTCTATAGTTTATACTAAAAAGAACTAAAGCTGAACTCACTGCAAAATAGATAAAAAGTAAACCTGTCAGTTCTAAATTGTTTAGATAAAATACATTTAAATATTTAACTAGGCAGGCACAGCCTTCTTCTGTACTAGGAGGCTACTGAGAAAACCATTTATTTAGAATGAAAGTATCCCTTAGTAAAAGAGCACTAGTGTCTAATATCCCACCACCATCACCACCACCAAAAAAAAAAAAAATTCTGTGTCCAGCTCACAGAAATTATTTTGATCAGAATAGCTCAACTATATCAGATTTATTGTATATTACCAACCCCGGGTTCAAGTACTGAGGTTTCTAAACACTCTTTTCATCAATGAAACTCTGAAAGCAATGAGAATCCTCTTAAACTCTAAGAATAGTCTCCCGTGAAAGTAAACACAAGCCACAAAAGACAGTAGGTAAAATCAGAACTCCTGTAGGGACAGGAATGTTCTACATAGCCACTGCACTCATTTTTAAAAGGTAAGGGCCATGTACTGTCTCTCTGACAGCTACCCAAGTATGAGGGCCTAGAGGCAGAACCAGCTTTGAAAACATTGCTAACCAAAATGGTATAAAATGGACTTTTACTTCTGCAAATGATATACCCACAGAAAGGAAAGTTTCTTTAAGGACTGCAGTTTTTAAAGCCATACAACTACATAAAAGGTCAAGTGGCTAGAAATAGTTTGGGAAAAATATTAGAATAATCACTTCCCCTATAATTAAGGATTAAGCCTTAATTTTTCAGCATTCCAAAATATTGGAATCTTAAGTATGGGAAGGTTAAAAGCTGACTTTGTAATGGGAAAAGTTCAGAACACAAGCAGGAATGTTAACTTTAAATTGCTCCCGTTCTTGGAAGTCAGAGCTCAGTTCTTGTTAGAGCTCTGGGATAAGCTGGTCTCTGTTGAAGTTTTGCAATCTGCCTGGATATAACAACTGTATTGGGCTTCCTCGATGCTCAGTGAAGATGAAATGAGCCTGAACAAGGGGTCTCTCAACTGTATGCAATCATGCGATGGTTGGCCATGCCAAGTGGGTGGTAGACCTGTGTAATCAATCCCTTCTATCATTTCTGTGGGTAATTCATCTTTATTGGTGATACGGAAAAGCATTATTCAGGCAGCTCACAGTTGAGGATTACTTAGATGATTAGCTTCTGGAGCAGGAAATATAGGAAGGAACCAAGGTATTCAGAAATGTACGGTAGCAGACTTCTCAGTAAAGGTGGTAAACCAAGAGTGAAGGAAAAACCATAGGAATTCAGCAAAAGATGTTCCCAAAGTCTTTATAACTCTAGGCCATAACAAAAAAAAATCTGTCTTCATGACTTGGTTGCTGTGGGAGAATCGTCTTTTATCCTGTCACTTAATTTGTATTATTTTTAATAAAATGATGATTGGCTAGTAGCCATGCAGGAAGTATAGGCAGGTAAACAACGAGAATGCTGTGAAGAGGGAAGTGCAGTCTGCAGTTGTGACCCAGATGCAGAGGAAACAAGATGTGACTGCCTCTCCAAAAAAAGTACCAAGCCATGTGACTAACACAGACAAGAAGTATGGGCTGATATAAGTTATAAGAGTTAATTAATAAGAAGCCTGAGCTACTGGGCCAATCAGTTTATGATTAATGTAGGCCTCTCTGTGATTTCTTTGGGACTTTATGGCTGTGGGAACCTGGCAAGACAGAAACCTCAGTCAACACTTGGTCAGTACAATCTTTAGCAAAGTGCTACCTCGCTAAAAATCACAAGTAACAGCAGATGATAACAGTCTTTGTTACAGAACAATTAGCTGTTCTGTAGGGACAATGGACTGCCTGCTGATGGCCAGGGAGAAAGCAAGCCTAGTGCTGGGAACAGAGATCTATCCCTGAGCAAAGAGTAGGAAACCCTGTAATGTGCTCACAGGAGTGGCAAGAGCAACAGCAGATAAAAATGGCACTAGTTACAGAATTACAGTAGAAAGATACACAGGGTTTTACAAGAGCACAGGCAAAAAGGTTTTAGTTCTGAATGGGGTATCTAGTAAGGCTGGCTAGAAGAAATGGCTGCTGGGAGTGAAAGCAAACAGCAGAGTATGGACTGAAGGTTGTATTCAAATAGTTAGACAGTGACAATGGTTGTCATATAAATGGTTCTGTGATCTATTAATACTTCTCTACATGCAAACTCAACTGTTAAATTTGCACTCATTTTTAAAACTCAGTTTTGGTCCTCAGACTAGAGCCTTGGGTCTTACACATAGAAAATACCTGCTTTATTACTGAACTGTAGTCTGAGTTCTGTAACAGCTTCACATGATCCTATTCTTATATCTACATTGAGCTATAGCTTTTCAAATGGTACTTTCAAATTATACTTGAGTTTCTATTCTAAATAATAGTTGGCTTAATTAACTACACATCAGCAGGAAGGAATGAGCCATGTCCATATTACCATGGGATTACCGTCCAGATATCATTCTGCAAGGGGTTGGGGTGGGCAAGCATGAGAATGCACATTACACTATTCTATTTCTATACAGTCCATAAGCAGAGAATTCTACCTTGTGATTTTTGAAATCCTAATGACTGTCACATGTAGTAGGGAGTAGACAATGGCTCAAAGTTAAGAACAGCCATTTCTAGTTCCTATTAAGACTACCGTTACAGAGCTGGGATTACAGATATGGCTTTTGTGAATTAGAATTACCTTCCCCTTTTTGATTTACAATGTCCAAAAGGATCATTTTTAATATACACCAGAATGGGTGAGATAATCAAAACACTGTCACAGACCACAGGTATATGATATTTGAGATGTTTTCAAGACAGCAACTTCATTTGCATGCAAATGTCAGAGTTTGTACAAATCAGGGCCATTGCAATGACAAGCAGCCAAAGGACACCCTTTCCTTAGGCAGACATCACCAAGTAATGACCAGCACTTTCTCCAGGAGCCCAATGCAGCTCTCAGTACATCCTCCCAAACAACTACCACTAGCTCCTAACTGACCCTTTCTTATTGCCATCTCTGCCTCACTGGCCCCTCCTCACATAGGGGTGTCTTCCTGGAATATCATTGTTGAATATGACTTATCTGGATTAGCTTTCTCTGTGGAAATGCCTCATTGTGAGATTTGTCCAAGAATGTCTCAGGGAAAAGAGGCCTTGGTCGGCTAAACCAGTTTCCAAATGTATAGGCTCTTGTTTACTTAGCAAGTTACACCAATTCATAAGTTTGGAGAGTGCCTACTATATCATTTCCTGGGCACATACCAGAAGCCAGCCCTGTGTTGAACACCATAGGCATGACTTATTTAATGCGCTTAACAGAGAGATCGTTGCTAAAGGCAAGGTTGTAGAATCTTAAAAAGCGTATGTTGAAGGAAAAAGGAGTCATTTTCTTCATTGGTGGAACCATTGATAAGATGCCCTTGTACTAGTAAATTACCTCCTACCCACACTCCGGCCAGGAACTCTGAACTCAGGGTATCACACACAGGAAAAGTGTAAAAGTAGGAGGGGACTTGCTTAGAAGAAAGGCGGCTGTGAGGTGGAGGAGGATGAGAGAAGGCACTAGAAAGTGAAGCCATCTAAAGTTTTTATATAAATGGAGGAAAGTGTTAAAAAATTAAAAAAGTAAAATTAAAGTAGCTCACTTAGTTTTTTAGAGAAGTATATGATGCATGGAATTCTTTTGTGTGTCACACATTTGGTTGGAAGCCCTAGTAGACCCTGGCTTTGAAGTAGGAGCAGAGTGAAGAGGTGTCATGGCTTCCCCTTTCTGAAGTAGGAGCAGAGTGAAGAGGTGTCATGGCTTCCTCTTCTGCAGCAGGAGGAGAGTGAAGAGGCGTCATGGCTTCCCCTTCTGAAGTAGGAGGAGAGTGAAGAGGTGTCATGGCTTCCTCTTCTGCAGTAGGAGCAGAGTGAAGAGGTGTCATGGCTTCCCCTTCTGTAGTAGGAGCAGAGTCTTCTCCACAGTACCGAAGGAGAAGACGTCATCCTCGTCTCACTTCTCCTGTCAGCAGATCTGCCAGGAGGACTTCATGGGCTTGCTCTTACAAATACCGGCGATCACAGGCACACAATAAGCATTTAGTCAAGACAAGTGGCTGCATTTGTTTCTGACAAGAGCATATTAAGAATCCAGGACTGGTCAGGTGGTGGTGGCACACGAATTTAATCCCAACACTCACACAAGGCAGAGGCAGGCAGATCTCTGTGAGTTCTAGGCCAGCCTGGTCTACAGAGTGAGTTCCAGGACAGCCAAGGCAGGTATACATAGAAACTTTGTCTTGAAAAACAAAACAAAACTGAACAAAAAGGAATCCAGAGTTGCTGGCACACACTCAAGAAGTAGAGACAGATAGGTCTCTGGGAGTTCCCTGCATGCCTGATCTTCATAGTGAGTGTCAGGCAAGGGCTACATAGTGATGCCATATCTCAAACTAAAAACAAAAAAAAATTTAGAAGATATATTAGGAGAAGTGAATTTAGATTTTTAAAACATGAATTACAGATATCTACTTATCTGTATGACTTGTAAAAATTTACTGATCAGAGTTCAGTTCCTGTAGTGGGGTGAAATGACATCTCATCTCATTCCTTTTAGGGGATTGCTGAGACCTTGTTCTCTGCAAATCCCAGCTTTAGGAAGCTATGGGAACTAGTGTGTTGGTTCAGCAGATGAAAACTTGCTGCCAAGGTGATCTGAGCGCAATCCCTGGGATCTGTGTGATGGAAGGGAAGGACCGAGTCTGATGAGTATTCCTTTAACCTCCACACATGTGATCTGCCTTGTGCTCATGCGTGGGTGCATGCTTTTGCCCCCCCTCCCCAGACTCCACCTACACAGATGAGAGAGAGAGAGAGAGAGAGAGAGTAAGAGGAGAGACAGAGAGAGAAAGAAAGAGAAATGTAACTTAAAACCTGAAGTTACACTGGAAGTGTGGCACAGGTCCATCTCACAGTTCTAAGAGTAAGTCTTGGATTATATTAA
Source organism: Bramus lutescens (assembly GCA_001685075.1). Taxonomy (NCBI): domain Eukaryota; kingdom Metazoa; phylum Chordata; class Mammalia; order Rodentia; family Cricetidae; genus Bramus; species Bramus lutescens. The sequence continues at coordinate 269,322 of LOEQ01000735.1, read as the reverse complement.
AGTCTACTACAAATAATAGTAAAATTCAGCTCCATACATTTTCCTATTACAGTCCACTATTAAGCTATCAATCTAGTAGATTAGTTTACAGATACCTATTTCATGTCAAAGCACATTTTAGAGTTTGAAAGATTTTCTTCAACAAAACCATTTACTATTTAAGCTGTGCTATTGGTTCTAACAGCTATTCTTGATCTTACTTGAGCAGAAATGTTAGAAGCTAACAAAACGTTGCCAGCGGCTAGCTGGGGTTAGGGGTGGGGAGAAATAGATTATAGGTTACGCTCTGTGGTCCCATTTATTTAAAAGAGTTTATGGTTCTCCAAACTGGTCCAGTGCCAGAGAGGAAGAAAACAGTGCAATTTGTAGTGTGACCAGAGTGGGAGGGTCAGTGAGTGGCGTGACTCGGGATGAACGGGCTGGCTCTCTAAGGGATGGAGCCCTACCAAAGTCCATGCTCTATTTCCTACACATCTCCAGGGACCATGGTAGAAGGATTGGGTGTAAAACCTGGGAGAGAAGGTTGTCAAGTAAGCAGAAAGAGGAAACTTGTTCTCAGATGCACATGTGAACGGGAGACACTTGGCCTTCTGTAGAGGACAGAAAGGGAAGGCTAAGTAGCAGCTTGCTGAACATGGTTTGTTGATACCACCAAGGAAAACCAGGTATAGCTAAGTGCAGACATCGAGGGAGAACGGTCCAGCAAGAGCAACAGCAGAAACCACGGGGAAAGTTCAGCTTTCGACAGAGCAGGTTTCCCTGCAGCTGTGAGATTTTATTAGCTTCAGTTTTAACCAACGCAATAGCTCTGATGGTACCAAGTTTGATGTGGCATAAGTAACAAATGCTCAGTACACTGTGGCTATCAACCTTATTTGGTTCTCATGCAATTGCTTTAGTAGACTTGAGAACCACTGTCTCTAGCTGGCTGTTGATGCAGCCATCCATTGATCAGGTCCCTGCTGTTTTGGGACAAAGTTGCAGCAGCGGAGAAATTGCTACAGCCAGTAGAGGCTTAGGCCATGATAGAATGCCACTGACTGCAATATAGCATATTTTACAGTGACTTAGTCTAAGTCACACAGCATTATGTAAATCCCTTGACACAAAGAATACGTTCTGTGCCACATTGTAGCGGGGTGACATCATGGATACTTGGAATTACAGTCTTCTGGAGTCTACACGTACATGGATGTTTCACATAAATTAATTACACAGAGTTGAATGATTCACCTCAGATGGTTTTGAAACGCGAGGAAAAATTGGGTACAATGGGGCCAGTCTTATCTAGGAAGTATGAAAACAATTATATACAGAAATTACATCTAATGAGACAGTTAATGAATCACATTGGTGTCATTTACGATTCAGAAAGAATATTTTAAAATACAGAATGAAAAGAGGCTCAGAACACCAGCTTTCAAAAGCGGAAAAGAGACACACCTTATCTCCCTGCCTGCTGATAACCAGGGCCGATAGGTTAAAATTTAAGCAGGGAGATTAGTATTAGGTATAAACAAGGCCTGCTGGTCCTGCAGGTTGAAAACCTTGGGATTAGGGTGGAGTGTAGGTGGCCCTCTCATCCCAGCATTTAGAAGAACGAGGAAAAAGGATGTGAATTTGAGGCCAGTCTGGGCTATATAACAATTCAGGGACAGCAGAAGTTACATACTGAGACCTTATCTAAGAAGAGAAAAGTCAACAAACTAACTAGCCAACCAAACAACTCCAAACATCAGGAGTGTGGGGTGTGTGTATGTGTGTGTGCATTCTTACTATCTTCTGTAACTCCTTGTATTCTCTTAAGTATAATAGAGAAACAGGAGGGCTTTTACTGTATGTGTGTATGTGGCGGCTTCTAACTCAAATGCTCATTTATCAGTAGTGTGATTAAACAGAATAGTCCACTAGAAGGGTAGAAGGCCAATCACTCGGGAATCTGGGAGTCGATTATCAAAGACTTGGAATTTATGTTTCCCCGGTTGTGCTAAGAAACCATACCCACAAGTCCTGCGGTCCTCCCAAATCTTCATTCTTCTGAAGCAGTTCCCAGTTCATGACAAACCCGACTACACAGAGAGGCACTTGACAGCGAGGCATAGCTCAAGCCTAGCTTCCATTAGTTATTGCTACAGTTATGTTTAACAGTACCTCGGCCTAGATCCCTGTCTTTGTAACCACATGGTGCCTCAGCCTGTCCTCTAGTCCCTTACCTCTGGAGATATAGTTGTTTATGCTGTTTTCTTTTGTATTTGCTTATTTAAGACTTGTATGCTTGTGACTGCCATAGCATGTGTATAGAGGTCAGAGAACAATTGGTTCTCTCTTTCCATTGTGTGGATACTGGGATGGAACTGAGGTCACCAGGCTTGTCATCTAACATACTTTACTGCTAAGGCATCTCACAAGCCAAGAGAAAGAACTTTTGGCTGAAGTATCATCTTCAACCCCTATGTATAACTGAACATGTAATAAGAACTTTTCCTCCCTCTTTCTTCCCTTCTTCCCTCCTCTTCCTGCTTCTCTCCTCCTCCCTTTTTCTTGGACAAGGTCTTACTATGTAGACCCACTTTAAAGTGCCCAATCCTCCTGCCTCAGCCTCCTGAATTCTGGGATCACAGGCCTGTACCTTTAAACCTACCCAGCTCTTACATTGGCTTTTGGTAAAGGCTGAGCATGGTCACTGTCTTTCTCACTAGCTCTTCTGAGCATCACTAGGGTACCATTGTCCTTGCTTCATGCAGACCCTATAACCACTGTAGGTCCAGCATTACTATCATCCAGAAGATCTATGTGAGCCTCTCAGGCATCTTTCTAAGAGATAAATGCAAATTCCACAAAGACCTCATTAAATCCTTCATCTGCAGCTTCATCCTCTTTTGCTTAATCTAACAAGCACCAATTGGGTAGACCCAGTAGTAATTTCATGATTACATTCATGTCCCAAAGCCTTCTGTTGCAATAAATCCCATGCTCTGATTGGAGTGGTTGCCAGAGGAACTAACAAGTAAGCTATTCCTTTAGTTCTGATAAAGGCAATTTTCAGTCACAGGGTCCAAACCGTCACACCCCCAGCTTGATGGGGAAGAGCTAGACCTAAGTGCTGCTACATACATGCAAAGAGCTGTCTCAGCAATGCAGGTCCCTGAGGAAAGTACAGCACAGGGTGCTATTTACTAGGAACTTGATCCATTAGAAGGTAGAAAGAGTGTGAACAACTTCAGTTACAATAGCCATATTGAAGACACGCCTGCTTGGGAAGCATTCAGTCCTAATTTGGCATTTCCTTACCAGTCACCAGGATCAATTCCTAACCTGTCAGTCACACACAGCTTTAAAGAGCAAGGAGAGTCTCTTTCCTGATAAGTCTAAGGCAAATTTGCAAAACAGAGACACGAAATAACGCAGATCCTAATTAAATACTGTATCTATCTCTACCTAACTACTCTGTAGTTTCTTGTGAAATGCGTCTATGACTCTGAGGTCTTGCCAGCCAGAGTAAGTTCAACTCAGTTCACAAGGCCCAGAACACGCAAAAAGAGAGTGGCTTGCTAGGGTTAAGGCAGATAGCTGCAAATGAGTGAGTTCAGAGTTCTTAGCTCAATGGGGTCAAGCAACATTCTGTGGGACCGCATGGGCTCTTCAGAGGTGCAAAACTCTTCAATTAGGGGTGTGTCCTAAACTACACGCAGCAGTGGCTGCTGAGAGCAGGAAAGCCAGCTTTCTTCAAGGATGAGCCACCTGACATGAATTTGAGGGAAGATGTGGGGTGGAGGAAGGGTCATGAAAACTGCACTTACATAGGCCGTGAGAGCGGGAATGGTTCAGAAGGGAGCAAAGTTACAACTTATTGCCTAGTTTATTGTTGTTGTTTTTAACGGAACATTTTCTTTTTTAATTGAAAATAGATTTTTTATATAATCTATTTTGATTATAATTCCCCGTCCTCAGCTCCTCCCAGTTCCTCCCCACTACCCCACCCACCCAAAACCAAACCCTTTCTTTTTTCTCTCATATGAGTGCTTTGACTTACATGTGTCACCCTAAATACGCTTTTAAAATATGTGTTGGTATGGGATATTTGTATACTATGTAAAAACATATGCTGTGATTGATTTAATAAAGAGCTGAATGGCCAATAGCTAGGCAGGAAGAGGTTAGGTGGGATTTCTGGAGACAGAGAGAGGACTCTGGTAAGAAGAGAGGCAGAGATGTCATTGGGACTTCACAGAATTCGGTCATATGGTACAGATCAGAGGTAACGGAGCCACTAGGCAGCATGTAGATTAAAAAAATGAGTTAATTAAATTATAAGAGCTAGCTGGAAAAAAACTAAGATAAGGCCAAGCTTTCATAATTAATAAGTCTCCAAGTCATTGTTAGCTGGCAGTCCAAAGGAAAATCCGTCTACATGTATTTATGCATCAAATGCACACACATATAAACATGCTTGTCCTTTCAAATACACACATGTACTTAGTCAAGTCACATTTCATGTGTAAAGCACATGTGGAAAGCTGCTGGCAGGCTTTCCCTAGCCTTCCATGATGAATAGATTGAGCTATAAAGGAACGAAGTGGCTTCTAATACGTAGTCCATGCTCGAAGCAGAATCGAACAAGAATTTATTTTCAGAAACTCTCCAAACTTATGACATGAAAAAGGCAAATGCATCTGCAAATGTGCTCCGGGCTCCTCTTGTTAGGTTTTAAACGACACCCAAGGCGTCACAATCACTTCTAAAAGTAGGTCCATCTCGAGGCCTGCTGCCATACAGACATCTATTAATGGAAGCAATTGAATTAAACAGACGCAGCACATGGCCAAAACAACAAAACAATTCAAGAGTCCTCACCCAAGCAAACCATGTGTATGTTGGAAACGGGTAACTGTGCGCATTCCATGTGCTGTGCCCTCCACAAAGTTTCTAAAATAAAAGATACAGGAAGGGAGATCAGATACCTCCCAAAGCCAACATTTAACAGTGTGAAACTCCACCCAGTCTTAGACAGTGTCCTCCCCTCCCCCATCCTATCAGAGCTCGCATAGGACAGAGTTAAACTTTCTAACACAACTAGAAATCTGAACTTTGGCTCAGGATGCGCCCGGGTGAGACACAGGTGACCTTACTCATTGCCACACAGACTGTAAGGGCTGAAATGATGGAAGTAACAACGGGCCGGCCTTTCACACAGTTCGCAACACTAGCCTCAAATCCGTCTGCCACCATACTCTGGAGAAGAAAACTGCCATCAGTTTGTGGCACACTGAAGCTGTACTCGCCAGATGGCCAATTCTGTAGTCACTAAAAATGCTAATGACACAGAGAGTAGAGGGAAGCAGCCTGCTGACATGAGAAGAACATTAGCTTTCAGATGGACACACTTGGGGTCCCTTCCCAGGCTTCTCTGGAAACAGCGACTTACAAGGCCTTGACCATGTCGTTTTCTTATCAGTAGACTTTTAGATACTCCCACTCCCTGCTTTTAATGGTTTATAATGTTACATTATATGTTAAATTCACGAGTGCTGGGATTCATGAAAGGCCTTTTATGAAATACAACCAAGAAGTGGTGTTGCTAGAGAAACAGGACAACCGTCATCTGTTAAAGTCTTAAGCAGAGGGCAGGAGCAGCATTGGCAACTCTGCACAGCATGCAAGCTAAATTGAAATAAGAGCGAATGAGAACGAGCAAGGGGGCTATAATTAAGTTCTCATCAACATATTAATCAGTGATGCTACATCTCTTTTTCTTTTAAAATACTCAATTATAAGACTAGTCATGCTAGTCTAAGCAAATGTGTGTGTGTGTGTGTGTGTGTGTTTTCGCCTGTGGTCTTCAAGCCAAAATAACAGTTCAACCAGCCTGAAATTTTATGACCTTAGGCGAAGAGAATAAATAAAAAACCAACATGCAATCATTTATTGGTCTGAGCTGTGACGTGATTCAGAAAATTTTATCAGTTCTTTTATTCAGATGCTTACCAATTTTGAACCCTGGGAAAACTGGCTATATATATATATATATATATATATACACACACATTTATATAATAGAATATATTTCTTTATATAAGGAGAAATATATATATATGAATATGTAAAACGCAGCTTTTTTAAATGCAGAACCTCATTTTAAACAAGTTTCCTGTGTGCTATTTTCCCCCATGAAAGAGAGGCTATGGAATACAGAATTACAGCACAAAGTCCGCAGTCTCCCAACTTCTGCTCCTATCTCTTTTACTCTATAAAATAACCACTACCAAAATGTTGAATAGAGCTCCCATGCCCTTTCTCATATAAGTAGAATTTTATATGTTCCAAGATCAGCTTAAAATTTACTTCGCAAAACTGCAGTCATGTTTAAGGTCTGAAGCTCTCCCACTAGGTGATCTTAACTATGCCAGCTAACACTGGAGGTTCCAGACAGCTGGGAAAGAACCAAAGCAGTTGTATTTACAAGTGGTTACTTGTGGTTTGAAGGCTAATTAATAGTTCTGTTCTTTTACTTAAACTAAATCATGCATCTTAATTAAATGAATACACGTTCTTGGAATATGCTTATGAAAGAAGTACTGTAACAGTTTCTAGGAATGAAATCATATTATTTTGCTATGAAGTAAATCAACATTTGCGACATGTAAAGTTCAAATATTTATGGAAGTGAACTGCCACGTTTGGTGGCTAGAGAGATGGCTCACTAGATAAGAGCAGCGACTGTTCTTCCAGAGGACCCAGGTTCAAGTCCCAGTACCCACACGACAGCTCACAACCGTCCCTGTCCATTTCTCCAGTTCTGGGAACCTGACAACATCATGCAAATATAAATGTTGGCAAAACCTGAATGCGAATAAGAATAAATAAAACTCAAAAAGGAAATGTCATATTTTATTACATAGAATTTGAAGAATGAATAGCAATATTGAAGCAACAGGAAACGAAATGCAAAGCCCCACCAATGAACTTGCTATTTTTATTACATTTATGAGAACTACAAGGTTTATATATCAAACTTTTCTCAAGTCATGCTGTAAAAGTGTTAAAGGAATGTTTGAGAATCTGGGTCATAGTCACTTTCTTCTGGAACATGGTGTATCGGGGCTATTCGATAAACAGCCACTGAATGAATACGCAACCCTTTTTATTTAAACTTAAAACCTGTGACACACATTACAAGAACACCAGTAGAATAATTTCAAGTTCCTTTTTTAAATTTATAAAGTTTTAATTATAACAAAGATCGACCTTTTCAGTAAGTGGCATAAAAGGAGAGTGTGAAATACTGTGAATTTGTCAGGCAATCACTTATGACCACACCACAGGTCTGGGCTGACTAAGTCTGCTGAGAGTGGATGGCCGGTTACAATACACATGGGGCAGCAGATAGGAAGAACACAATAGGCAGTCATTGAACGCACTGGATATGAGCTTAAGACAGGTAAAAACCTTCTAAAGGCAATGTTTGGGTTTGGGACATTCCAGAGAAAAGTAGGCAGATTTATAGAAAGTGGGTCAATGAAGTTACGTAACCAAAGCAAGGTGGTGTAGTCAAAAGATGAGCTTCCTAATTAAATAAACTGGAATAAAATAAAATAAATATAAAATAAAATAACTGGAATGAACAAAGGATAAAAGGTAAAATGTCTTTCATGTAAACTCAATTACAAAAAGACAAGATGGCCTAGGACCTAGAATGGCAATATTGCCCAGCTAAGCTTGCCAAGGCTGGTGGAAAGGTAGAGAGAAAGAGATATGTCAAAATTTAAGTAATGGAGCATGAGTATGCTTACACGTGTGTGTATGTGTGTGTGTGTGTGTGTAGAATGATAGAACTGTGTTTACTTTCTATGACACCCTCAGTCTAAGTTACTTGAAGTATACAGTGATCTTTCAAGCTGTTAATCAATATTCTTCGGCAGATGTAAGCTTAACCAGAGATGTTTCTGTAGTGCACAGCTACAGCTATAGTTAGGGATCACTAGCATTTAGTGACATTTAGTTATTACACAAAAATCACTTTGATAGCAACACAATATAGAAGTTTAGAAGTTAAGCGGAAGGACAGAGTCATGAAAAAGTCAATATTTTCATGTGTATTTTGAATCGTGTTTCTACGTGATGGTTTGTCTCATACAACTTAACGGAAGAGCTATGGTCAAAAATAGTCTGTGGCAATCACTGAAACACAAAGACTGACCATGCTAGTAACTACTGCCAGTTGCAATAAATAAATTATTGTCAACTGAGCCCTGGAGCTAAAAATAAGCTTCCATGCTACTTGTTTAACTGAGATCTTTTTTTCTTTTTCACTTATTTGGGATATAAATCAGAAATGTGTGAAACCCACTTACATATGGCTGCTTATGACAGTGGTTTGCACCAGCTAAATAAATTTATAAAAGGATTTTATGCATTTCCCAGTATCTATTTTGTAGGGAGAGGTTGCCAGAAAAGGACCTTGCAAGCATATCTCCAGTTATAAATTTTCATTCAATCAACTCATAGTTATGGAATATTCTTTGAGTAGGGCTGACAAATATTATAAAAGATACATTGGGTTTTTTGAGTTTATTAAAACTCACAGAAATACAACTGGGGGGATTCTTGTTTCCAGTCTATGGACAAGCATTACTATAATAGCAGGGAACAGTTAGCTACCCATGTAAACAAGAGTTAGCTATCCTATGCAAATAATTCATGTATTTAGATGTGAGTTTGTTTGCTTACATAATACATCCCAGGTCTTACTGACTGCCCAATTCTACCTTAGTCTTTGCTTCTATTTCCCTTGTCCAGTGTGACTGTTCCTACATCAGAGAAGTGAACTGAATTGTTCATTTACAACTGTTAATGTAAACAATCCATAATATTTTCCTCTGAAGTTGCCATAAAGAATTCTATAAAAAGAGAGAAGCAAAAATAACTTTAATATGAAGTTTTAAGCGTCATATGTGTATGAGCATATCAAATTAGAATTAGGAAAAAAAGAGCAGAATGTATATTAGACTAAATTGAAATGGACTTATGTTTCATTAAACTAAAACTTTTATATTACCCTAAACATATTAATAAATAAAGATGAGATGACTGGATGGCAAAGAACGTGATGTGGGTTTAGCCACATGGGTTTGTGTTCCAGGTGCTTTTCTATTAAGTCATGAAAGCTTTCCAGCATCATTAATTTCTAACCCTTGCCAGCACCCAAGGCAATCTTTGCAGTACTCAAAAAAGGTGACAAAACACACCACCAAATCAGACGTGAGAGCTGGCAAGCTTTCATTGTTAAAAACCACCACTTTCTTCCCTTCCTTAAAAGTGACTCTTAGATAAATTGCTATGGTCCACAAGGAGTTAAACTTAAACACACACACACACACACACACACACACACACACACACCTTTTTATATAGGGCAGGTTAAGGGGGAAAATAAAGAGTAAGGGAGCTGCCTATTAAATACATTCTTCCCCAAAGCTTCAGTATCACATCTCCTCAGCAGTTACTAAGTACTTGAGTTGTATGTCAGTCTTAAAGGGGAAGAGGGAGGAAGAAGTACGGGGAGTGGGGAGAGAAACACGTTACCAAACTGCCTCCGTAGTCCTCAGGGAACTTGTGGACCTGGATCTCGGCTTCATAATAATGCTCATTTTGAAGAGGGGAGACGGAGAAGGAAAATGCTCAAGTCTTCTGATCAATACACATCAGCTAGCTTGCCACAAAGAAAGCCTTGAAGGTTTTCCAGGGTCAGGGAGGCTGCCTCCTGTCTCAGCTCAGTGTCGCAGGCAGCGGGCTGGCTTTCCTCCTTCATGCCCAAGCCCCGGGCTGTTCCGAAGGGAGTTCCTTCTCTGCCTGCCTCGCCAACAGAGGAACTGGATTTTGAATCGCTTCTCCATCTGGGTCACAAGAGAAGCCAGCTCAGCGAATGGGTCACTTAATCTCCTTTTTGCAATTCCATAACGACGGTCTTAGAGGTTTTCCCCCGTGCACTCACTCAGGTAGAAAAAAGAAAGTGCCTGGCAGCCGGCTGACACATAGAGGGCAAGCTGTCAAGGAAGTTTCTGTTAAGGGCAACCAGCAGCGGGTGGGGGGACGACGACAGACAATGCTCTCCGTGGAGGAAAGGGGGTCGCAGGAGGAGAGCAGCTCGGTGGGCTGGGTGGGTCGAGGTACCTGCCAAGCCAGTTTCCGCTGTGTCCCCTGAGGACTCCGGCTGCAAGTCTTTGTGAATGAGAACTATCATCCAGTCTCACCCACCAGGCAGAAACTATTCCTCAAGGGCTGAATGACGTCTGTGAGAAGGCAGTTCAAAACATCGCAGGGAAGTGAGAAAGGGGGGAAAAAAGCACCCAACAGGGCCTGGTCAATTGCTGACTTACAAAGCAAAGAGGCGGAACTCTGAATCCAGAAGGCAGGAGCGCAAAGAGGCCACGCAGAAGGCAGAGCAAGACTTTCAAAGCCAAGCCCTCCTTTGGAAAAGCAGCTGTCTGAGCTACTCCTGGAAAACCTTCCTCCCTGAGTACCTTTAGAGGGTACGCACCCCTAGCCAAAGGAGTTTTCTTCTTTATCAAATACAAAAGAAACTACCACATGGAATCATGTAGCATTGAGATTTTTCTTCAAGACCAAAGTTGAGAGGATTTGAGGACTTAGCAGAAATTCATTTACAACACATTTAAAAGAAAAAGTCACGCTTTAGGTTGGTGCAGAGATGTGGATATCCCTTGGAAATTCAGCAAAGCATTCTGGAAACAGACTGCCTTGGATGAGGAGCTGATGGGGTATTTATACTGAAAAAAAATCTACTGTAACCTTGGAAGGAAAGTGGCTACGTGTACTCTTGCTATTTTTTAAAGCTAATTTTTTAAAAAATAATGACATGGAAATACCATTGATTTGCACATGCAGACTTAGACTGGCTAATTGTTAGCAGTCCTTCAGTAAAGTATGAAGCTTTGTATCACACACAACTTTATTTTCAAGAACCAAACCTGCCCCACAAGTGGCATCTGAAATAATTGGTGGTACAATGTCAACTGGTGAGCCTTGAAATCATGTACATATAAGTAAGCAATCCTGAATGGAACCAGGAGGTAGCTTTTTATATACATTTGTGCTTATAAATATGTAACAATATTAATCCAAGGAAAAGAATTTGAGAGGGAGTAAGGGAAGCATAGGAGGGGTTGGAGAAAGGGAAGGAAGATATTGTAATTATATTTTAATTAAGATTTTCAAAATATTAAGAAAAAAAAAGAACTCTTCTACTATGGTATCCTCACTGCAAGCTAGTTCCAGATGTTCCAGTGGCTGACAAAGGAACATTCCCTTCGCCTTGTCTACCTCTCCGGACATTTACACAAAGGATATATGTTCCTCTGGGTATGCCAACTTCAATTATATTGGAAGGTGAATTATCAAGTGAAAATAAGCATTCTGAATCTTCAGTGACATTAGCCGTGCCTGGCTTCCCTAGTCTGACGTGAACTTAGTATTTATTTAGCATTTGGAGACAGGATGTTGGAGTGTGGTTGACCCACCCAAACAGCTTGGAAAATTGATGTAGAAAGAACAAAGTCCGGCGGAGACGGGGGCCACTTATTCCAATAACAAACCCTTCACATCTCAGCGTGCATTTAGATTTTGTCCTCTATGGAGGTTCTCAGGCTTCCTAAAGCAAATGTCAATAAACTTCTCACATACTTCTCTCTATAAGCCTTTTGGTTTTCCCTTACCGCCCAGGGACATTTGGACCTTTTCAGTCCCTACCCAAGTCTACTCTATTCCTCATAGTTCCCTGTATTTCATGCAAGCTACCTAAACACATAGCTCTAGAAATTCCAAAGAGGCTAATGAAGCTACTAGTCCAATGTGTGCTGGGGGAGGGGGTGTTTAGGGAAGGTTTACCTTCTTTATTTTGGGAATGCGAAAGTGGCTAAGAGGAGGGAAATCTCCAGCCCGAGTAAAATGAAACAGCTCCCTCCTCATTTGTAAAACCATTTTTCTTGTTTTAAAGTTTACCAAACAGTTTCTGGATGTCGTTTACAAAGACGACAAGGACCAGAGAGCGCAGTGTCTGAGCCTTGTGTGCTAAGCACTCCAGAAGCAATCACCCTCATGGTCTTGGCTCCCCTGAGAGGATACTGTCCCAGTGAGATTACTTACTTTGCTGCCACACCCTTCTTTGCCACACATGCTGCAGAAGTAGCACCAATGACTTACTTGTCTACACTTACCCCCAGAGTCCAAAAACCTTTCTCAGAAGGCCCTACCACCTAACAGGTGGGCCTCTACTGAACACCCAGGTCCAGCCCCATAGGGACTCATGCACATCCTCCCTACCTACCCAGAAATAGGTCCTAAGCCAGGACTCTGAAAACACATGCAACTAACTAGCTCTAGGAACGGCATAACGATTTCGCCAATATAAAGGAGAAGCAATACGTCTCTCTTCAGCCTGCAGAGATCTTTTTTTTTTTTTTAAGTAGGCTTCTACTACTAACAGTGAAGGAAGTGACCGAATTAAGAGTGGTACTTAACTCTTGACTCTTGGTTAAATGCTGTTCCTATCCAATTTTTTTCTCTCCACTGAAATTTCTAAAATACAATTTGGACAACTGCATGCCTATTCCAAATCAAGGGGATACAACACCCCTGTATTACACAATGCGTGATGATGTACAGGTTGGCAAGGATGCCTGGGTAGGGAGAACTGGGCCTTATGAAGCACATGCCTTTGTCTACAGAGTGTGGAGGAGTCACATTGGATGAGAAGTTGCCATTGTCTCCGCTTCTCTGATCTATGTGGTAGCATAGTGTTATATAGCTCGCTTTCTAATTACTTGTTACTGCCCTTCGATAGATTGTTAGGGGTCCCCCATCTGTATTTCACTGAATGAAACCACCATGTAATATATATAATATGATGTTCTTCAAATTTCATTCATTTGGACACTGCCTATTTCCTCCTTCTTAGTGACCACTTATATCACTACTGATATTTGTATCTATGCTAACTCATTTTTAGAATTTAAGCTAAATTTAGAAAGTACTTTCTATCTATTCTGAAAATGGTGATATGCTGGTTATGTTTCCTTCAAAATACAGTTGAACACTAACAGAAAACTATTGTTCTTAAATTACCTAACATCTGTCAAATACAGCTACTAGGACCCACAATGCACTGCAAAACTCTTGAGAGAAATCTCCTGCATTCCAATAGACTGGATGCACTTGCAGATATGGTTTATTTCTCTTATCGTTTAATGATGAGTGGAGCTGTTGAAACTGACATTTGTCAATAACATGAATTAAATATGAGACATTAACTGACACCAGCTCAGGGAGACATTAAGGAGTGATTTTTACCGCCCAATCTAGTTTTTCTCAGATAATCTTTACATTACAGTACCCACCTGTCGTCTGGTCTTCTGCCTTCTCAGTAAACTTCTACTTTCACATTATAGTAGACACCATCCACTTTCCAAACTGTCAAGCACAGATGTCATAGTAGAACCATCTTCTAAGCTAACTGGTCAAGCCTGTCTTATGTAATGAAGCTCTGACCTACAGATATGTCAGTTTACCTCCTTAGGAAAAATGACCATGGATATCCGTTACTACAGTTTCCTGCCATTCGGCACTGTGTCTGAACCTTAATGACCAAGTTACTTTGAACTCTTGCAACATTTCCTTGTTATTGAGAAGAACCATGTCATTTTCCTTTTGTGGAGGGGAATTTTGAGTTGCTACTTATTGGCCTCTGTCTAATTCCATTTACTATACACACAACTGGAGGCAACACAAGAGATTCCTAAATTATCAAATTCCTAGGAAGCCCAGAATACTATATTTTGAAGGCTACCTTTAGACTTCTTGCTTTTTCAAAAAATGTCATTTTATAAAGTTATCAGTATTACATGTCAATTCCTTCCTCAATGCTCAGCATGTTACACTCCATATATTAGGCTTTAGGTAGTGTATATATTCTTAAGAACCTATCACATCCCTTCAAGGGAGATATAAAAATAGTTTCATGCACAAAACCAACCAATAAATTTGTTTAAAAATTTAAGCTAGTTATAGCTTATCTCAAAACTTTTCTCCATGGTGTGTATGTGTATGTGTGTGCGCAGACGCCCGTGCACACACATGTGCCTATAACCACATCTCCTGTGATATTATTTGTGGGGCTACTCATTTTGGCGGAGTCCTGTTTTTCTAGAGCAGGATCTATACCCACTTATAATTGTTTCTTGTGTGAGAGAAAATAGTTCTGGAGATACCAGCGATGCATTTGAGCACAATCGTTTAGTGTTTCTGTTTGCATGAGTACCTTGCTTCCTTGGGCTAGTATCTTTGAATCTGTTCTTTCTGAAAAGAGACGCAATGTAAACTCTTCATGCTGAGAAATGGTAAGTGCCTGTAGATAAGAGCATATTATATACCCATCATTATTTCCTCTTTATTTGAAATCAAACCTCTTCTAAGTTTTATTTGCAGTATCGGGGGTAGCTCAGCCTTCTCCATTGAGCTACCCTTTCTTTAGTTATATCATTGTCCATTTCCTTATGTGTTCATGCATACACACACACACACACACACACACACACACACACACGCACACACTGGTTAGGAATTACAGACATCTCCTAGCTTTCTCAACGTGTCCTTTTTGTTGCTTTGCTTTGCTTTCCTTTGGGGGGGCACTAACTATTACTTTGATTGGCAAAATGAGAAAAGCAAAATCTATTTTCCACTGTAAAAAGTTAGAAACACATAAGAGTCATTTCAGATGGAAGCCATCACTCTGTCTCCCACAGCTTAAGTACTTTAAACTTTTCTTTATCATCCAGCTACATTGGAATCTCAAGTATAGTTCAGCAGCAAACTTCTTAAAGATTTTATTGTTGTTCTTTTTCATTATGTGTGGGAGTATGCATTTACATGTGGGTTTGTGTGCATGGGTGCTGGTGCCTGTTGAGGGCAGGGTTGACAGATGCCCTGGAGCTGGAGTTACAGATGGTTGTGAGCTATCTGGTGTGGTACCATGTAGTGATGAGGTGAGCAGGCCGTGTCCCGCCACCCGGCTAGCTTTACCCGAAATAATTACATGGAAATTGTATTCATTTAAGCACTGCCTGGCTCATTATATCTAGCCACTTCTTGGCTAACTCTCACATCTTGATTAACCCATCTCT
>LOEQ01000735.1:243292-253966 GCA_001685075.1 Bramus lutescens | reverse complement strand
TTTATTAACCAATAAAAGTAACACATAGACAGATGACCCTCCTACATCAGTACCAAGAACTGAACATGGATCTTTGGGAAGAATAGCAAGGGCTCTTAACTCCTGGGCCACCTTTCTAGTTCCTTAATAGTAATTTGTTATTGCTATTTACAGTTTATCTTTTCTATGTACATTGTTCAGTGGTGTTATATACATCTATACTGCTGTGAGGCCATCTTCACTATCCATCTCCAGATATCACATGGCTAACTGAATACTTGTGCCCATTACACACTAACTTCCTAGTACCTCTTCTCATAGGCCCTGGCAACCATCATCTCTTCTTTTTGTTTATAGAAATTTGACTAATAAATATTCTAAGTGGAACTGGATGGGATATCACAGTTATTTTCACTAATTCTCTACCAGTTATTTGATTGACTTTAAAGATGAAACATCTTTGTCTTGACCAATGCTTAGTATTTTAAGACACACACCTCTCCACTATTGTCTAAATATGTGCATTTTTAGTGCATACCATGACAATAGCATTGTAATGTCACCATTCTGAGGCCCTAACTGTCATCTATGTTTAATTGAGTGATTTCTAACTCTTGATATCAGTCACAGAAAATAAAGCAAAAATAACATATATTAAGTAGACTATATATTAGAATAGTATAAATATATAATTGTATTTAGTTTATAGATCATTGTTACAAATGGGGTTCTTCTTTTCTAACACTGTGAGAAAATTTGCAGTTTTCATTAAAATCAGGTTTGAAAAATAACCTATCAAAACTGTTCAAGGAAGTTTCAATGATAATACAAGCCCTCAAGTAATAAGTATGGAAAAAATGTAGGATCCAAACTTTCTTCAGAGCTCTGTAATTCCAGGATGTCCCTGCTCTGGCTAAGGGGAATGGCACATTAGGGTGGTCAGCTCATCCATGGCACAGCTTTCAAGCACCTTTTCTTGGACATACAACATTTGCTCTTTGAGATGATGCTTAGCTATTAGAAAGAGTCTGTCGAATACAGTAAAAAAAATGAAGCGGAGTCAGGCTGTCTAATGTCAGACTCTCCCAAGCGCTGATGTTTTATCTCAAATACTGTTTAACTTTCTCTCTATCCCTGCTGCCTCAGCTATGAAGTGGAGATAAAATAGAATTTTATGAGGATAAGGGAACACATGCAACTTTAGCACAATGCTGGATGTATACTAAGCGCTCAGTTGAATAATACTTGCTATTAAGAATAGGCTTGGGGGGCTGGAGAGATGGCTCAGCAGTTAAGAGCTTTGCCTGCTCTTCCAAACGTCCTGAGTTCAATTCCCAGCAACCACATGGTGGCTCACAACCATCTGAAATGAGATCTGCAGGCAGACACACAGACAGAATATTGTATACATAATAAATAAATATTAAAAAAGAATAGGCTTGGAAAGAAGAACCAATGCAATTGTGAGGAAAACAGGTCTAAATCTTAAAAGGGCATGCTGCTATTTCACACAAATATTGCATCAGTGTTTGGATTAAAATCATTACCTTATGCTTTTATCTTAGTTTATACCCAAAGTTCTGATTACCTTTATAGAATTCATCTTGTATAGTTTTCCCATCTCCCCTTTTCTACATCAAAATTATTTCCCAAATTGAGTTATCTTTCAAAGACACGGATGATACATTACATTTTCTGATTTAAAAAACCATGCATTATTTCTTACAAAGTCCCTTCCATTCACCTTTGTGTAGAAAATTAAAACTTCTACAATGTGCCCACCCTCATTCAGCATAACCACGGACATAAATTTTGAGCGGATGTTTCCAGAAACTAGCTACCTCTCAGATTCTGTGAGGTTGATGCACAAGCTGGTCCACCCCTACACAAACCTTCCCTTCAGATGTGTGTTTGCCCTTCTCTGGCAGGATTACTCTTCTGGCTTTTACCTCTATTCTTCCTCAGGAATTAACTCTGGACTCTCCTCCCCCAGATATCAGTGCTACACTCCTTCTGGAGGATACTCTTCAGAAGCACTAAGTTATCGTCATTTGACCTAGTCACTCGTTGGGAGCTAAGGAACTCGGGCTAACAGGATCTGTCCTGAGGAGATGCTTAGATTCCCGTAATGTTGGGAGTTTCCTGAAAGCAGGCTTTCTTTCTTCACTTTTGTGCTCAGAGTAGCTACTACTGAAGTTACAATTCTACCGCCAGAGCCACTACTTCTACTCTCGTGCCTGGTTCTCAGGTTGGTTGTTTGACAACAGAACAAACCCTTGGTCACCAGCGGTGGATAAGCCTTTGACACATCTTGATGACATCTCCCTGCTCTTGTTAAGGGAAGTGGTGCATGAGTATGGTCAGCTCATCCTTGGCCACACATTTCAATGTGTTTTCTTTGACATACAACATCTGCTCTTTGAGATGATTTCCTTCCTCTGTATTTTCGTAGCATTTGCTTCACGGCTAGAACTAAGCTTCTGAAACTGAGTCTTGTTATCTTCCTTTTCATAAACCTCTATTCCCAAAAATTGCTTCAGTCACCTTTGTGTGTGTGTGTGTGTGTGTGTGTGTGCATGAGTGCCAAAACAGAGACCCTGCAATATCCTTATGATAGAAAATATCCACTCAAAGCAATAGCAATGTGTAGGTGTAGGGCAGGGTCCGAGGGTCATCTAGCTGATGGCAGCATCACTCTTTAGAAAGGAAAGGTACTTGACTAGCATTTAGGAGAGATAGCTTTAACCTGGGAAAACAATTCTTTAATGTGCCATTCAACCAAGACAGTAATAGGGACGTTTTGGAAGCTCAACTCAACAGAATGCTTTTTCCAGGAAGTGCTTCCCTACAGCTTGAAGGACAATGGAGAAGGGACTGAGTATATGTGGGAGACTATGCCCCAATCAAGCATCGATTCACTTACGAACGATGCCTCTGTCTCCATGGTGGAAAGCCTGTATCCCAGTCAACGCTCTCTAATCCTACTTCGAGCTACTAATAATGAAGTGTTCTTCATGGATTAGCATGCCTGCATGTCTATCAACTTCCAGAGAACATTGTAGACATGCTCATTAAATAATGGGCCAGCAGTACTTCCCCAGAGAGGCAAATGGAAGAAGCAGGACAGAATGTGAGCCTTGTCATTATAGAGAGAAAGAGAGCCGAAGACCACAGAGGAACCCTGCTCATCCTAAGCTGACCAGGCTCAGGGCAAGACGCTGGCTGGGCTCAATCTCTTGGCAGACCAATAAGTTTGGCACCGGTATTTCTTCTACCAAGCCACTGAGACAGCTGAAGTCTAGACAATGGTAAGGGGCACACTCATGGTCTCAAATGGAAACTTAGACTCAGTTACCAAGGCCATGTGCAACCTGAGGAAAACTTGAATCTCAACATGAAGACACGAATATCACAGGATGCAGCCTCTCAATGAGAAAGTAATTTTAACTTTGTAATTCTTAATTTTAGTCCATGTAGTTTATAATGAGCAAAGTATAAGAAGAAATAACCCACTATTTGGAAATACTGACTATGAAAGTGAGCGAGTCTCAGGTAAAAATGGTACACTAGATGAGTCAGAATCCCGGCCCTAGTTTTCCCTGGTGTGCTTGATATTGAAATCATTAAAAATTAATTATTTCCATCACAGAAATTGAAACTTACAAGGATTGTCATATGAGAAAGTACATACAGAAATGATTGTGCTATTCAGTAACAACTTTTTCAAAAAGATATTTTACGTTGATTCTTCCCTTAAAATGGCTAACTTTCTATTCTGTTTCTCAGCACTGTCCACAAGACTAGCTTATGATAGTTTTCTTAGTTGTTTATTTGTTCAGAATAGTGTTGGGAAAGGGGCTGCGAACACCGACGTATATACTATTTAACCTGACCTTGTCTATCATTCTGTGCTCTTCTGGAAATAAAGGCAGACTGCTCATTCCAAGGGTTGAGTGAACTCTGAAAACCCACAAACAACACAGGACCGCGGGCTTCATACAAATGGCTCTGGTGTGTCTGCGGCCTTCTTCGAGAAGCTGCTTTCTCTGCTATGTCTGCAGGAAAGCTGAAGCTCAAATGTGGCACTTGGCACAGTTTCTTCGTGGAAAGCTAAAAGAAGACACAAAGCCAAGTGCTATTTTCAGGGCAGAGTGTTATTCCATATGGAGAGCTTGTATGAAGGCATCCTCCCACCCAGCCTGTGGAATTCAAGTCTCCTTTTTAGCTGACATTTCTGTAGCGAGTCAGAGTCCTCCAGGACCAAAACTACTTGCTTTATTGACTCAGAGGCTTCTCAGAGAATGGTTCATTAACCTTTTTCTGAAGGATCACCTTAGGGTAACTGCAAATTATCATCAAAATGCAGTCATTTTAAAGACATACAGTAGAAGCTAGTTTTAATTGCAGTTTACAAATGAGGAGGTCAGGTTTTGACACCGTGTCCTATCGTTGCTCACAGATTAAAATAGGCTCATTCTCCCCCATTATACATTGTTTTTTTCCGTAAGGAAGTAATCTGGAAAAAGACTGTTTAATTTTGTTTTTAAGTCCTGTGGCTACTACTGGATACATATAACTAAGGGAAGTTCTGGCCCCTTTTCAGTCATCTGGCATTTCTGGGAATATCTGTGAAATGAAAAAGTCATCATCCCCCAGGTTTGTATTCAAAAGTAAATCATAAAATTTTTATGAATACTCACTTTCAGTTATTGAAGCCGACCGAATGTTATGCTTTGAACACTTAATGAAACTTCTTCCAGGCCAGTTTTGCAGTTTTCTTTGTATAATTTTGGAGCTGCTGAATGCATCCCTCCCCAGTATTCAGACATTATAACAGGCCAATGGAAAGATCAAGGGCTGCAAGCGTGGAGCCTGAGAGCTAAGGTGGTTGTTGAGGATAGCAAGAGAAGGGAGGGTGACTCGGGTCTGAGGTGTTTCATGTCAGGAGACATGCGGACTGTTTCCAGGTAGCGCTTCCATGGCATTTCAATGCCCCTGAGTTACCTTTGCTAATGAGGTAAAGTAAGGTATCCACTGGGTGCAGGTTTGCCTTTGTATTAGGGATAATTTAAAGAAAATGTTCAGCCGTAGCTGCTACTTCTAAGAGTTAGAAGATGCTGCTGTCCTTAAGAACATTTTGTTGGTTCATGTCAGTTTGTTCATATGCGATTCTGTAGCCTAAGCTGTCCTCAAACTTAAGGTACCCAACGAGACTTTGGCCAAATAGCTGGGATCACAATCATGAATTCCTGTTAACCACAACTATAGCCCTCNCTCTCTCCCTCTCCCTCTCTCTCTCTCCCTCCTTCCCTCCGTCCCCCCTCCCTCCCTCCTTCTTTCACTCCCTCCTCCCTCACTCCCTTCTTTCCTTCTCTCCTTTCTTCTTTCCTCCTTTTCTCCTTCCCTCTGTCCTTCCCTACATCCCTTGCCTCCCTTCCTCTTTCTGTTTCTTACAACTGAACACAGGACATTGCAAGATCAAAGAATCAAGTAATCCTGTTGGGGATATTGCACAGGCAAATAAAAAAGAGGTTTTAGTAAATCCTCCTTTAAAATATTTATCAGCTGGCTTGTGAACTAAGAAACCTGAATCTGGTGGGTGGCCCTGCAGACTGAGTCCATAGGAAAGGACCAGTAGGGCAGGATGATCACCCGTCATCACTCAGTCTCAGGGATGCAGTTCCGAAGGAGGGCTACATTCCTACTGTGTTAAGAGAAAAGGCAACACAAAGCAAATGTGGAACAAGACAAACAGGCTGCCAGCGTTGAAAACTCACTCCCATTCTGCTCAGCTGCTCAATGGATATTGTCGATAGTTTTCTTTGTAATGAACTTTGCTCTCTGAAGACAAAGGGAGTGTGTTGTTTGTGAATGACACAAGCTATTCAGCAGAAGTTGGGATAGTCTATGTTTCTTTCTTTTCTGTCATTCTTCTTAACAAATCCACTATATAATGGAAATACTCTGGCTTTGGTGACGCAAATGGGCTCTTGTCCCTCTGTAAAAAGGGCTGGGCACAGCACAGGTAGATTGTGAGGTCAGATTTCAATGCCTGAGTGGCTCTCCTTACTCAATGGGAACTGAAGGCGTTTTGGCTGCAGGCTCACAGGTGCATTCCACTGAAGGGCTGTGAGTCACTCTCATCATGAGCTCAGCAGGGGCAAGGAGAGGTCACCATGGGCTCTACTACCCTAGGGGTAGTAGAGTGGTTTATATCTGCAGGCACTCTGTCACTGATTTCAGATAATGTTTCTGTGAATGCTAGTATTCAATTTTTGCTTGACATGTAAACGAAGGAAGGGATGGAGGGAAGAAAAATGACTAAAGTCTATTTAATTCACTTCATAGAACATTCCAGCAGTCTTGGAATGATTAAAATT
Organism: Bramus lutescens; assembly: GCA_001685075.1. Classification (NCBI taxonomy): domain Eukaryota; kingdom Metazoa; phylum Chordata; class Mammalia; order Rodentia; family Cricetidae; genus Bramus; species Bramus lutescens. Next base: position 247,607 of record LOEQ01000735.1, on the reverse strand, counting down.
ATTTAGGGACATTTACTGTTGATCTTGGCCTCTAAAATTGAGGAGAGAAGTAAACTGAAACTGTTTCAGGGTCACTTGAGGACACAACAGCATGAGGTGCTTTGTGTAAGGAAGCAAGCAACAGCTCCACACCGAGTTTGAGGTTCATGTTACATGGTCTTAGGGTGGACCACCAACGTGAACCACAAGGTAAACGGTGCTTTTGGAATTGTATAAACTGATGGACCTGTCCAATTTCTTGAATGGAGAGATACTGGGACTCTTATTTTTCGATTTTAAATAAACAAACACATCTCAAGTTGAATGACTGGGTCTAATACTCTTAACACTACCAAGAAAGCATTATTAGCTTGTGGTTATGAACACTTTACATTTATACCACCAAAATCAACAATACCCACTTTGCTCTTACCTCAGCCACAACAGTTGGTCTCTGTGTCTCAGACTCCTCAGTTGTAACATGAGTGAAACTAGGTTGTTTGGGAATTAAGTTAGATTATGTAAGTCAGATGCTTTAAAAAAGTGTAGACACAGCCAAAGCCTTCAGAGCTCTGTTAACTCTTATTGTTAAAGAAGACATGGTAAGGTTGGATAAATGACTCAGTGATTAAGAGACTTTGCTGCTCTTCCAGAAGACCCAAGTTAGGTCTTACATGTCAGCTCACAGCTACCTACAACTCTGGTTCCAGGTGATTTGAGGATGTCCTGTTCTTGCTTCCTTAACCAATGGATCTCTCCCTCTCTCAAACACACACACACACACACACACACACACACACACGAATCAATAAGAAAATAATCTTTAATAAAATAAAATAAACAAGACAGGACCTTACTTTGTTTCAACCACCAGAATTCTAAAGTAAATAAAATCCATCACTACTATAGTGTGATGATTCTGCCTTAAGAAATTCTTTTAGAAGAAATTTTTCTTGTGTATCTCTAAGACTGAGGACCAGGGGCAGTTTAGAAAAAAAATTAAAAGTGGGATCTGGGACTTTCATTAAGAGTTTCAAAGAGTTTTCTTGAGGCCCTACATCTACTAGATACTTTCAAATTTAGCTATCGCTGAAGGCTGTTCAAGAAACCCAGGACATTTTAGATATTGGTAGGAAATGACAAACATTGATCAAAAGTTACAAAATTCAAAACAGTCCCTTTCTATGCATTCACCTTTTGGGTGGCCCTAAAAGTCTAACAAAAAAGCACAGAATGTTGTGAAGATTTTCACCAAGAGTCACCATGCAAGACAGTTAACCAACTTATGTTTCTATAGCTGAATGATGAATGTGTTTAGTAACCTTCTGTTTTACTTTGACAAAAGATTAGGTGTAGCTCAGCTTCTGACCCTTGGCCTAGAGATACAGGAAAAACACAAGGGAATCTGCAATAAACGAAAGCTCTATGGGCTATTGACCAAGAGTGGTGACATTTTGTCTGTGCTATGACAAATAGAGCTTGCCTAAGGACCAGAGTGTGGAGCAAACTACTAATTACCCATAAAGGCAGGGCAGTAGTGGCACATACTACTTGGTGTGCCACTATTTGGGAAGCAGAGGCCATCCTAAGCTACTTGAGACTCATTCAGTCTAAAAGAGAATAACCTAGGTAGGTAGTGATGGTGCACATCTCTAATCTCAGTATTTGGGAGTCACATGCCTTTGATTTCAGCACTAGGAAGGTGGGGACTGGAAAGGATATGGCTGGGCAGAGAGAGAAGGTTATAAGATGGGAGGAGACAAGAGCTCAAGGCATTCAGTCTGAGGACTTGTAGAGACAGGACACCACTTTTCGGCTGAGAAGTAGGTGAAGTAAGAGGTGGCTGTGGCTTGCACCATTGTCTCTCTGATCTTTTAATATTTACCCTGATATCTGACTCGGGGTTTTTATTATTAAGACAATTAGAATTTGGGGCACAGTCATGTGTTGCGTCACAGTCATCTGTGACATCAGAGAGATGACCTTCTCTATCTGGAGCTACCTAGATAGGTATTTGATAGACATGTCCTCATCCAATCCCCTAACCCCCATCACCCTGACTCTAAGGTGTCCAGGTATCTCCCATGTAAGTTGCCTATGGCCCTCGCTGGACACTGAATAACCCATGGTGGTATTAGCTAGGAAGCTCCAGGTCACTGGTTGTAAGGTAAAGAGCCATTTGATGAAGGTTTCAGATAACCTTCTCAGTGTGTTCCGGTTTGTACCTGCCAATCAAAAATTGAGAAAACATCACGTCCCCCATCTTTGAGGATTGTTAGGATGGCTTGCCTTAGAAGTATGCGTTCTTCCTGTACCCCCTCCCAAGGATCTATCAGAAGTAATGCCAGTACAGCAGAGGGACGAGACAGTCAGAGTATGTATGTGGAGAACTCAAACAGGTTCAAAATGACAATAGACATTGATTTATGTTGTCTTTTGTGTCAGAATGATTAGGCCTGATAGCACTGGGGCACACTAAAAATACAAACCTCAATCAAGGCAGCTGATATTTGGTCCACTCTCTCTCTTTCAGCTATAACAGACCAACGTGGCCAGCGTTTCCCATTTGTGAAGCAATGATGAAACTTTTCTGTGTTGAGTGGTGGTTTCATTCAAAACTCCAAACACACAGCCTGGCAAATTCTTTGAAAGCCGAAGAAAATAATTCGGATTTGGGGTAGCAGCTGTGTTACCAGCTTCTCCTCATCGCTGTCTAAAACATGGATGACTATTTCATTCATCTGTAAGAGACTCATTCGAGGGGAGTGGCAAATACGACAGTGAGCTCATGTTTATCTACTCTCTTAACATTTTGTGTTTTAATGTCCGATATAATGAAAAGCAAGAATGCAGCACAGTGGGACGAGTTTGTAATTGCTAACATTTCAGGCTTTCCAGGAGGAAAGTTTTGAGCCAGAGAATGAACTCTGACAAAATTGGTGCCTCCTCCCAGGAGATTGGATTCTGATTTGAAACATCCCTTGTTGATACTGTCTCACTAATCATTAGCCAAAAATCTGAGTCACTAGATTGAGTAACTAGTAACCAAATTGAATGAGCAATTTGGTTGGGTTCAACTAGAGGAGGCGGAAGAGAAAACGTTTATTGAACACCTCCTACCCATTTGGCACTTTACCTGAAGTTCCTTTATGAGGTACTTGGGACTATTCCTTATTTTATGGCTTCAAAATGATGTTTGAAGAGGGCCTGCTTAACTCCTGGTGACTATGCTCTCCCACTAGACAATGAATATATTGATGTTTGCAAGAATTAACTCAGAGGCTCTTACCAGTAGTGGTCAGAAACACACACACAGCATTTTCCAAACAAGATTAAATTTACTATGGTAGGCTAGGTCAGCTACCGATTGCCAATTCAAAGAAAACAATTTGGGGTTGGTAACTGGAGTCTTTCTGCCTTCATGGATGTGCCTGTGCAGTAGCTAGATTAGTATCTCATTTTCTTTTATTCCCCCTAAAATCTAACATAGGGCCAGTTGTGATTAGATGTAATTGGGTGGCTTAGCCTCAGGCCTTTCTTAAATGCAACAGGAAGATCTGATGAGATTGGACTAAGTGAAACAACAGACTGAATGCTTATGGTCACTATGGCTAATACAAACAAAAGAGGAGGTATTTACTTTGGGAGCTTATAATAAACAAAGGGCAAGGGAGTCCCGTGGTAAGGTCTATAACACCCATATATAATGAAATTGTTTATATAAATCCTGTATTATTTATTGTGAATAAAACACAATGGGATATTTTCATGGGTGTTGTAGATCTGTTAAGCTGCTTATTAATCAATAGTACTGAATCCAGATATGTGAGTGTGGTTCTTAAATTGCCAGTCATCTCATCATGGAAATTTCAGGCAAATGGATAGAGCTAGAAAAAACCATCCTGAGTGAGGTAACCCAGACCCAGAAAGACAAACATGGTATGTCCTCACTCATAAGTGGATACTAGATGTAAAGCAAAGGATAACCAGACTATAATCCACAGCTCCAGAGAAGTTAGGTAACAAGGAGGACCCTAAGGGGGACACATGGATAACCCTAGGGAGGGGAAATAGATGTGATCTTCTGGGTAAACTGGGGGTGGGAAGTGCTGTAGAGGGGAGGGAATAGGGGATGAGAACATGAGGTACCAGGACGGTCAATGTGGAGAGCTGCATAGTGCCGCACCACAAAGATGGTGCCAGTTTCTGCCTTCAGCTAGCCCGACAGCGAGTGCTCTCTGTGATAAACAAGTCCTTATTTGGCTAAGGTTTATCAGCAGGCTTGCTTTCGTGTATGTGGGCCTATTAGAGATTGCCACGTGGCTTATTGGGATTG
>LOEQ01000735.1:203654-229365 GCA_001685075.1 Bramus lutescens | reverse complement strand
ACCTTTGGAAGAGCAGGCAATGCTCTTAATCTCTGAGCCATCTCTCCAGCCCCAAATCAGAGATTTCTGTGTAGTACTCTTTACTCTTCTTTCCCTCCTCAGCCCTGGATTTGATTCCAAAGCTAAGGATCTTAAACTGGACAAACCAGTATGACTCTCCTAAACTGTGCACGATGACTCAGGCAAGATAAGAGCTGCACCCGCAATGCCTTTAACTTTGCCTGGACCTGAAAACTAAAAGCCTTTTTGCTTCTGTAGAGTGTCTCAGAAACAGCAATGCGAGGAACAGCTAGAAGTAGTAATGCTTTCTGTATTCTCATTTTTTTATGTTTGATATTAAGTATCTCTCAAGAATGACCTAAATGGCAGTCTGTTAAATAATAGTGCCTTTTCTGTGTCAATATAACCAACTCTTGATTTACATAAACAAATGAAAGACGTTGGCCCCAGCAATGGCCTTTGAGGTAAAGACACTTACTGGCAAGGCTGAAAATCTAAGTTCAAGCTCAGGACCCACATGGTGGAAATAGAGAATTGACGCCTGGAAGTTGCCTGCTGACCTCTGTGTCATGCACATGCGCACACACAGACACAAATCAATAACTAAATGTCATAAAAATAAATGAAAGATAATTATATAGAAAACTAAGATGGCTGTTTTATAATATTTTTAAGTTGGTTAATAGTTTACCTTTTATGCTGCAAAGGGATGAGCATGCACACACACACACACAAATCTGCTTGCTTGCAAAATAAGATGTTTGTATAGGCAGAAAATATTTCTTACTTGAAGTTTGGTAGCAGTTTTGTCTCATGCCAGCTGAACCAATAATTTGAAGCTTTGTTTATTCTATAATTTAGGAAGAGATGGACTAAAGTTGTTCTTTCACATTAAAACTAAACTTTAAAAATATGTAATAAAATTCTGAAGATTTAAAGTGCACCATCCTTTTCTGTTGTGATTCTAGCACCATGCTATCTAACAGACATGAAAAACATATAACACAAATTGAGATGTAGCCAAAATATAATAACACAGTCTGACTTTGAAAGAACTAAAAGATGAATACATGATAACTTAAAAATTTTATAGTAACGAAGTTAATCAACTTCTATTTATTATTGATACATTTGTTGAAATGCTAATATTTGTTTAAGATGAATTTAAGATCTATTTTAAAAATTAATTTCACATTTTAAAAATGTTTTAAAAATGTGGCCTATGGAGCAATATAAGACTGCATACGGAATATGCATTGTGTTGGCATATATAGTACTGAGTTAGATCTTCTACCAGCCTCTCTCACTTGATCTCTCTTACATGATGCCCTGTCCAGCAGATATGGCATGTGGGTGATCATTGACATATATTCTATGATGCAATAAAGCATGTGAGATGTTTGATGTACAAAAAAGCATATAACTTTTATGAGTCTTCATTGCTTCATCTAAAAACAGAAAAACCGAAGGACAAGACAATTGCCATCCCCTGGCCCCAATTCCAGTATATTTAATGGCTTTATAACATCCCTGATTTCAAATCCAGGGATCCAATGAGAGGCTCAGAGTCCTAAACATTCCGGGATAGCCTCTCATGTTGCCAGGACCTGTGGTGACATGTTGTAGTCACATGTACACTCTCTCCCACTGTTGTATTTAGCATTATCCATTATTCTCGGCAGCCCTGAACAATTAAAGAAGACACACATTACTATTTTGCTTAACTGCAGACTCACATTTTAACACAGAAAATAAAATGGATACATGTGCATACATGCATACATAGAGCTGGCTCTAAATGAAGTACTGAAGAGAGACAGAGAACTGTAATATTTTTAAAGCAGAAATGTAAATGTCCGTGTAACTGAGTAGGCCCTGGCCCCTGCAACTACAGATTCTCTACCCTTCTGACAAACAGAATGCGCGCTGTGATTCTGCACTAAAGAGTGCTCCACATTGAGCCATCTTTGTCCTCTTTGAGATTTGCCAGAGTCCACAATGAGCAGCGTGGCTTCTAGGACAGAGGGAAGCGTGTGACTGAGCGATGAACAGTTAGCTGCAAATGAACTCCCTGTAAAAGGCGACACCAGAGAGCAGAGGGGCACTTGGGCCTCTGCTGCCAAAGTCGCTCAGATAGGGCAGGCCAAGAAATGAGAAAAACGGGACCTTAATGACCAGAGCCCAGCTGCGTGTGTTCACTCAACGAAGCTTTTTCTCAACGCAACAATCCACCTGTTACTTTGGTCTTTCTTTTGTTATTTTAAATATTTCTTTTAAAAATGCTTCTTTTAAAATTTTTTCTGGACTCGTTAAATTTATTTTCAATGTATTCTATATTTTGCAAGAAAGAAATGATAAACTGATCTGCCATGCTAGGAAGAGTGCTAAACCTCTCTGCCTCCCTCACACAGAAAGCCAGGGACTCTTTAGTGTCAGGATTACCACAAGCTTCTTAAGTCCTCATAGTCAGAAGATAAAGCGTAAGTATTTTCATGGTGCGTAAGAAGATCAAATGATAAGGAAAACACATTTGCAACTTATAAATAGTCTGCGAAGGCAAAAGACTATGTCATGTATAATCAATCACCAGGGAAGCCTCTTAAGAGCTGAAATCTGGTGAAAGCCAAGAAAACGCATATACAGTGGAAACAGTGTGCTAGTATTAGAGGCAGCAGAGCGTAATACACAAAAAGCTGCTCCTTCACATTGGCTGCACGGGTTGAGACAGACTAGGAGTTCGTGTAGAAAAGGTCATCCACGTGCTGTGAGATTCCAGGCATAGCCCTGTGCCCTTCCTTATATGCTCGTTCAGCCAGTCGTAAAGTGGGGGTAATGATAACACATCACTGACATATTTGTTCGGAGGATTAAATGACTTGGCATTTATGTAACATGAGATTGGCGCTGGTGCGTACGTAGTAGGTATTATATAACTGCCAAAGGCAACAACGCAGATTCTCTCGCACACATTACATCTTGGAAGTATGATAAGCACATTGTGGGAGTACAAAGAAAAGCCGTGTCAATGCCGTGGGTCACAACGAGAGGCAAGGTGAAACGGTGGAACGAATTTGAACTCTACCCTTGGCAGAGAGCTACATTACACGACAAAACAAAGTCCTACCATGCAGGACCTGAGCGCATGCTCGGCTCTCTCCGTTTGCACACTCCTCAGATACTGAGAGAATGAAGAAAAGGGACTGTATTTCTAAAAGCCACTCTCCGGTCCATGATCTCATTCCAAGTTCGGGGTCATTAAAGGTGGACAGTGAACCTTCCACTCACCCTCACAAATCTCTTTGAGGAACGGAGTCAGTTGCATATTTGTTCTTGAAAAAAAAAAATGATCCCTTTGCCAGATATTTTTTTTGGCAGATCTCAAGCCCGAGGTTACTGTTTGAGCCGTCTGGGAGGGCTGAGGAGGGACTGACGTGCTCCCTAGCGCTTGCCGTCCCTTTGCAGGTGGCAGGAACCATGCCTGCCACACACAGCTGTTAGCCATTCCGTCACTGACTGAGTCATCCTGGAGAAGAATGCGACGTTGGGTATTTCACCGAGGAAATGTGAAATACCCCGCGTGGGAGGCGGGGAAGGAGGCTGACTAGCTTGAGCCTGACTTCTTCCAGATCTCCCACAGGCGACACCCCATTGCACCGTGCCATTTGCTGGGGTCAAAGGTGATTCTCCGTGAATGTGCACCGACTGGAAAGTAAGGCCTCGATCTGGTCCTTATTTAACCAGACCCACTCTTACATCAGCATTGATCTAAAGCCAGAAGTGAGGTAGCTATGGCAGTGATGGGAACTCCGTACACATGTTTTTATAGAACTATTGCTAGGAAATCTAGTACCAAACCTTGGCAAGTGCCTGTTAACCAGGCCCCAGATGAATATGACCAGTTGACTTTCTCCAGGAAGAAACTGCCTTTAGAGGTGATGTCATTTGATCACATTTATCTTGTTTGTCTAAATACTAACCAAAATACCTAAATATTTTATGGCGGTGTAATACACTACTCATATGTAAGTCTTTACAAGTCCAGAGCAGTGTCTGAAGATATTGATTTGTATTGTCATGGTAACATGTCAGGTATTTAAAAGCCCCCATGCAAGCATGTCTACATTCACTTTTTCACAGAACAAGGTTAATTTTAAAATTGAAAATCCTTTCAGCATTTGCGTTGTTTGGGTTCCTTCCTTCCTTCTATAATTTGGACTTAAAACTGTAAAAGGTAAGGAAGAGGTAGTAAAAAACAAGAAGGTAGATCCTCACTGTCATTTTGTAAACATATATAATACCCAAAATACATTAGACATGCAAAAATAATTGTGCAGTAACTGAATATCCATGGAGTTTGAGTGGTTCTAACCACACTAATAGTTTCTATTTACATATGGACAGAATGACATCAAACACGTTAAAGGCAGTTGATCAATATAAACAATATTGAAAAGTATAAAATGTTGTCAGGTGTAGTGGTGGACGTGTAGAGGCAGGCAGAGGCAGGGTGCTATCTGTGAGTTTTTATGCAGGAACATAACACTAAACTACCATTTTACAAAATCAAAAAGTAATCTACAAACTAAGTACAAAGCATTATTATTAATAAGTCAAAGGAGCTCTATAAATAAATCATGCAGCATTTTTTTAAAGGTTGGGTATGTTACATGTAAGCCCACAGGAAGAGGGAGTCCTTTAATAGACTCATCACTGTGATTGATGGACAACATAAAACAATTCATGTGAGCATGTCAGCCAAGTATTACTCTTGGGAATCACAGGGACACTTCTGCAATAAGAGATCAAGGCGAAGAACACCCTCTTGGGTTGAAAAGTCCCCCACCCACCCCCAGTTCCCCAAAGGGGAGCATTTAAGTACAGCTTGGCACAGAAGCAGGATGTACAACTAAATCAACTCTTGCTTCGGAAGTCAAATCTGATGGAAAACTGTTGTGCGCTGTGTCCCTGAGCTGGCAACCTGCTCTTCCTGTTTTCATCAGCTCCTACCGCACAAACATGCCCTATAGATGGAGGGGTCTCTGTCTTAAAGTTTTAATGTTCTCTTTCTGCCTGCTGTTCTACTCAAGGGTGCTAGAGAAAAAAATCTGATCTCAGATACGAACATTCACCCAAACCCAAATCAGCATTGCCCTTCTTTGTGTGCATTTGCTCACTGGGTCTTACATTGAACACACCCACAGAAAATGTAAGAAAAATAACTGCTTATTTTCCATTTTGGGACCGAAATTTTAAGCGTTAGACTTCAGAATAATAACATCTAATTTACTAGCTTTTCATGTGGACATTTTTTTTCTTCTGACATTGAATTTTCATATGCCACAAAACCTCCCAATTAAGGCTACTTATTGATACTACTTGAAAGGAATGGGAACACAGACTTGTGGACGCTTCAGGCTATGGCGCTTCTTTGCTCATGCTCACTGTTGTTGGGCGTGGCACACCGTGCTTTCCGATAGAGGCACAGTTTTATATTCTTGGAGGGATGCCTGTATGATGAAGGCAGAACCTTTGTGGGGGGGATGCTAGCCAAACCACACCTACTGTTTCCTTCTTCAACAGTCTAGATTGCCTAGGTCGCAATCTTGAGAGTTCAGCCTTCACCAGTCCATTGAAGAAACTTAAAATATTAATCACGGACACCTATGTGATGTCTCCAGAAATTGTCTGACCTCCCATTAACTACAGAGGTAAATTTACCTCTACGAATTAGTTTATTACTCAATTACTAGTCAAAGTAAGATGACACAAGGGCAGTCACATCAAAACAGTCTAAGATGACAGATACTTCTTTTCTCAGGGTTATGTGGATTAATTTCTTCTGGAGACCTCTGTTGGCTGTTGGTGTCCTCCTCCCCTGTTTTCTTTGACTTTATGTAGTCACGCCTGCGTACTCTTCATGTAAGTGTTCAGGTGACGTATTAGTCTTTTTTTGTAAGATGACAGTCACTGGATGGCAGTCTAGCTAATGACTTTATATTACATCAACAATAAAAGCAATCCAGCCACATCTTAAGATGCTCTATACTGAGATACCGTCTAGTTCTGAAGTATTAGTATTACAACTTAAGCATTTACATTGCAGCCCGCAACAATCATGATTTCTGTATGTCACATATTTTTAAGCCTAGGATGCCATCATTTCCAGACACATTTCGGAGATTTGTAGAAAGGCTATTCCAGAGCAATACTGTCTCCCACAAATCCGTCATTCCAAATACTATATAATCCAAACTTATATTTCCAAGTTCCCTTTCCTACCATTATAAAAAGACCAAGCCACCATGGATTAAAACTTATAGCTTTCCCCAAAGAGAAATGCTCCATCCATGGGACATTCTCCTTAATCAAAACTCAGCTACAAATCCACAGATCACATTCTATTGGCCAAAAGGAGACAGAAGAGGCAAAATTAGCATCTCTAATGGGGATGAACCATCCCTAAGGTGTCTCTGGCAGTGTCATTCTTTGTGGATGAATGGCAGTATTTTTCTTTTCCCCCATGGCTTATTAACTATTTTCTGCATGTGTCGAGGAGAGAGAACATGAGTTGTACACTACAGTGAAAGAACGGAGCCCATGCCAGCGATCACTCGCAAAGTATTGTGATTTGCTTCCCACCGATGAAGATGGCATAGAACAGCACCGGATGTGGGGATCCATATGTTTTTATTTTTGACACTCCCAGTGCAGAAGACCTCATAAGTGTGACCCACAGTTGGATGGAAATGAACTTGTGGCGCCTCTCTCCAGATCATTAGCGGTGTAATTAAAATTCACGGCGGCAATGCTTCTCTTTGGGCTGCAGATTTTGTAATTTGTGCTGCCTAAGGCAGGATTCATTTCTTGAAGAAATGTTGGTATCAGCCCTGCTGTGTTTTAAAGAGTTCCAATAAACCACTCCTTGGGGAGCTTTTTCTTGATCCTTTGGATTTAGCATTCTTTAGCAAATAACCCCCTAGGATTTTCTTCAGGTGATAAAAATTTATCTTGAATTTTAATGTCCTAATTATATTTCATACACATCTGAAACCCTAGGACAATAATTTCCATAAGTAAATAAATAATTTTCTGTCCCCACAACACAAGCAACACAGTTGTTAAAGGGTATATGTAAATCTTTAAACCTGGAGGGATTATCTATGTTGATCTAAAACTAGGGTCCCTGAGATGGGATAACATTGCCACTTGTTTGAATGATAAAGATACCATGAGTTTCAGGCTAGAATATTGGACCCTATTTTAGGTACAATGTTCATAAAACACAGAGGTTACCACGAACTTGATACAGCACCATTCTTTTCATAGATGTCTGAGGACCATGGGAGGATTAGCGACTACCAGAATTATAAGCAACAATATGAGGATTGGATCTGGGAGACTTTATTTGAAGTTCTCTATTTATTTATTAAACGGGAATTGAATTTGCCTGGGAAGTACTTTGGATTTCTAGTTTATTGATCTTATGTTTGTTATATGTACATTGGGAATCAACACTTCCTGAATTCTTTTGGTACCACATTGTTTTCCTTAGCTTTGCAGGAAAAATAGAAATGTATTGATGTGCGCATATCACCAGTCGCGCTTTCTCTTCTTTTCTTGATTCCTGGTATTGAACGCTCACATTTTATTAATGAATTACAATGTTTATCTATCATTCACGGGGGAGAGAAACTTATCTAACCAACTACTCTTTAGGAAGAATGATAGAAATAACCGGGTTCATATCTTGGGATGTGCTTGCACATATTTTTGCAGTTGTTGAAACACTGTTCATTCTGATTTCCAGTTGGCTAATTTCTGCTTAGCCCCTGCTGTTCAGTTGTAATCGTATTTCTTCTCAGAGGTTTGAATTTCCCACCCCCAGATGAACTGGACCCTTCATTTGCTGGCATCCTGCATCTCATTTTGTGTACTTTATTTAATTATGCATTTAAGGGCAGGTTGGTGTGCTTGGTATTTGTCTCCTCCACCCCTGTGTGAGGACTCAGGATGGCAGATCCACGTCAGCTTGTTCTCTTGGCTACTGTATCCTCACAGACCAGCTTCGTCTCATCTCGGAAGGGCACAGGCGCTAAAGAAATACCAATCGTGAAAAACGTGGGTTGTCTGCACATGTCCAGGGCATGAGAAACAATTCTGCTCTTCTTCAGACCCTGAGGTATCCAGTGGATAGGCCAATCAGATATGAAGAGGGAATTAGGAGAACTTGGGGAAAGGGGGAATGGTAACAAAGAATTGCATCTGTTTCATAGCCTTGCTCCAGGTCATGACTAGACTCCAATGTGCATTTTTTTGCCCCTATAGGTAGGCAGCACTGACTTTTTGCAATGAGTTTGAGGTCCATATCTATATTGATAATTTTTATCAAAGGGATAAATAAAAAAAGTAGATACAAATAAAATAATGACGATGAATAATGTCTAACACATACACCACATACACAGGCATGAAAATTTGTTCCTTTAAAGCATATCTTTCTGGGGATGGAGAGATGTCTTGGTTGGTAAAGTGTAAGTCTTTCAAGCCTGGGGAGCTGTGTTCAGATCCCCAAAACCCATGTTTAATAAAGATAAACCTAGACACGGTTGTACATGTCCACCTTGGGAAGGTGGATCTCTGAACTCACTAGCCTGCCAACCAGTCTAGCCTGGTTAGCGAGAGCACCCCTCCCCGTGGCTCTCTCAAACAAGCAAATGAAAAAAAAAGTCTTAATTTGTCCTTTGGTATTTGTATGTATGCACATGTTCACACACACATGCACGTGCACACACACACACACACACACACACACCTCTTTCTGCAAAACAATGTGAGAAATTCCTGAAGATAGAAGTAGAAAAAGGTAGGTAGTAACAGATTATTGCCTTTATCACAAACTTTCTACCACCCTGTCGTTTCATAGAAACAATTTTTCTAGTGAACAGTGGTAGTATTCATAGGAACAATACAAATAGTTCAAGAAGCTCCATAAATATACCCCTAAGCCACTCCAAGCCTTTTGGAATAAATATAGTTTGAAATCTCCTCCATCTGTGTAATTTTGAGAAAATGGTTCATACTAAATGTCTGTGACTGTGACCAGATGACTCCCATCCAGAAGCCAATAATACAGAAAGTATCAAACTGCTGAACACCAACAGGAGAACAAATTTATTCCAGAGGTAACGGGACCAGTAAAGAAAAGCCAGTGTGCTACTTTAAGATAATCGATGTCCTTGTATTGCTTTTTGCTGTGACGTTCAAGAAAGCTAATTTGGTGTCTGAAAGTAGTATCTTGCTGCCTGGAATTGGTACCCACAAGCTTCAAATAAACTATTCAATGAACTTGAAGCTGCCCTTCACAGACAGAAGAATACACTCAGCTCCAAGCCATTAGGGAAGGTCTAATTTCACAGGGCCAGACAGCCAGGAAAAGTGATCCTCAGAGGAACCATTGAGAAACACCCTGCATTGTCCTTTTGCCAAGCGTTAATAAGCTCAATACACCCATTTTTGGACTGTTCTTCTGGATTGTTCTCTCTTTTTTTGGTATATTATTCTATTTTGCAGTGGAAAAACTCTATTGTTACTTGTCCAAAGTAGATATAGTTAACATGTCTGATGGTGACCCAGGCAACTCTGGGTTCAAGCCTCAGCTCATTAGCTACTTCTGAGCTATATAACCTTCAGCCAGTTGTTAGTACACATGACCTCTATTTTCACAGCTGTGAACAAAAATAAAGTGTCCATGGGGATAATAATGTCACTTCTCAGAACTGTTGAGAAGATTGTGAAAGCTACTACCAAAAATGCATGGCCCAAGGCCAGGCCCAGTGCAGGCTTAATCAGACGGCATTGCATCATTCATTTCTTTTCAGCCTTCCCTTCGTATGTATCCCCTCTCCTCCGTGTTTAGGGACCAACTTCCACAGGTCATGGCTGCCCTATATTCTTCTTGCTGAGGCTCCTGGCCATGAGGATGCTCTGTGCACTGGCTGTTCAATATAAGATCGTTCACTAGGGATTTAGTCTGTTTGCTCAATCCTTAGCTCATGTTAGACTGCAAATGTCCTAAGGGGGAAAAGCGTTAATTTCTGTCTAATTGCTTATTTATGCTGCTTTCCCCTGTGCTTGAGGATCAAATCCAGGACCTTGCACAAGAGCCTTATCAGTGACCTACATCCTCAGTGTCATTTTGATAATTTAATTTTTACAATTTTCTGGGAGTAGATTCTACCACGGTAAACGTGGGAAACAAGCTAAAACAAGGCCTTGGTTTGGAGAAGCAAAGATGTGTGCATGGGTTGTGAGAAAAATGGAAGAGACAGAGAGTGAGTATTCAAACCCTCAGCTTCCTGCATCAGTCATTCTAGAGAAGCAAGCAATAATGCGTTCGCTACGCTGGTGGTAAATGAAGCTCGCAGATTCCTCGGATTGCTACCTGGTTAAATTTCAATTTTTATTCAAATCATATTTCCTAAGGCATTAGCATAAGTGAAAAGCATTCATGAATTACTGTGTCTAATGATGATGTCTGCCAGCTCTGCCACTGACAGGGTAACTGTGCTTGCCAGGCCTGACACAAGGCCCTTCACACAGTTGATTCCCATAACAGCGTATGACTCGGTGTTAGAATTCCTTTTTACAGATAAGGACACTGAGCCAGAGATGGGGAGACAGAATAGAAAGAAGGTGGTAGACTCAGCTAATCAGCATTGCGTCATCCTGCCTGAAGGATGAGTAATCACTGAACTCAATTAGGACTCTCCTTTTGTTCCGCTGCACTGTACAGTAGAATTGTGTAACCTAATGTTTTTTTTTTTTTCTTCAAAGGGAGGCTGGGGGAACTGTGAGGAAACAGAAAGAAGTCATGGGATGTTCGCTTAAGTCATGAATGGCAGGGAAGCCGCACCCCTTTGTGAACACGGGCAATCATCGGTCAAGCTACTCAGGGCTTTTTCAAGATGTACGACTGTGCAGGAGCTGGATAGACAGATCAGAACTTCAGAGCATGGGTGGCTCTTGCAGAGAACCTACACTATGTCACAGGGCTTACACCAACCTGTAACTCCAGCTCAGGGGGAATCTGACCCCTCTGGTCTCCTCAGGTACCTGCACTTAGGCACACATGCCGGCCCCCACACAACACATACACATTAACCAAAAATGTAAAGTAAATCCTTTAAAAAAATTCACAGTTGTAAACTGTCTTTCCTTAGCAGCAAGAAGAGATACTGCAGAGTTAGGACTTGGAATAGGCATATGTTAAGAAAAAATAGGAGAACCACAGGTTCCATATGTGCTTCCATGGACACGGTGAAAACAGCTTCTCTAAAGCTTCTCAAGAAGTCCTTAAGGCTGTGTTCATTCATGCCGCATCCCCCAAATGTTGCTTTATCTTATTATTTCCCCCCAAGGCACCTTTCATTTGTTCCTCTCAGCTACCTTGTGGGGTGACCGGAACAATATTCTGGTTTTGTAGAGAAAATGTTGGACTCCAGAGCTCTGTGGGATAGTAAGAAATAAATGACAAACTGGTACCAGGCTCCCAAACCCAGCCAGCAACAATGTCACCGAGGCAAATGGCCTTCTGCACTCTGTGCAGTGGTGTATGACTTTCTTGATTAAAAAGAAAAGTCATCTCAGCGAACTAAATTTGCATGGTGAACACAAGGGACCGGTGACCTCATGCCACAGTTTGGCGTAGCTGAGGAATCATTTGTGTGTGGCAGCTGAAGGAGCTGTCTGTCTGAAGAGTGGCTGTGTTGACAGACTGCATGCCATTGGCTCTTAAAGCTCTTTACCACTGAGCTCAGGCTCCTTTGCTACTCCTGCCTCTGAGGAAGGCAGAGGGCCATATATTAAAGTATGGCAGACATCAACAGGACAGAATCAGGCAGGTGTGTGAACGTGGGTGTCAGGGCAAGAAGAGGTGGGCAGGTGGTTTCTCGTCTCCAGGGAGCAGGCCAGTGATGGGCGAATTCCGAGAAACGTGGTTTCCAACTGAAAAGCTAAGTAACTAAGGCTTGCAATTATTAGTGAAATTCTATTGTCACCTTCCCTGATGGCTTGTTTAGGAATGATTATCTAGAAACATTAAGAAATTATAAACGATGTAAACGGAGAAAATGCTTTATGAGGCCTTCGCACATTAACCAGTATTAACTGCCTCTGTTGACATCTAATGGTGGCGACAGCTCTACCTTGCCATTGGCTCTCCAGACCTTAACCCTTTACTGAGAACTGTAACTCAACGACAAGGCAAGTTCTGATCTTTGACCATTGGAAACTGAGTCCTAGGTAATAATGAATATTAAGACAGGTTACTCTGAGTCACTCTGACTACATGTCATGGATATGAGGGTAACTAATATATGCATCTTGGTATATTTTTAAACCCAGAGCTTAACTGCTTCAATTGAACTAAAAAGCAAGCTATATTAACAGTAAATTATATATTTCTCTAAATATTTTATGTTTTCATGGCCATTTTTTTGCTAATAATCAATAACTGCAATGTAATAAAGCTGACTATGTCTAGAGCAGCCTGGGCTATGGGGAAAGATTGTCTCTGAACAAACAAACAGATGAGAAAAAGCAGGCATGGCCATGCATGTTTACAATGGTAGCACTTGGGAAGCAGATGCAGGAAGGTCCCAAACTTGAGGCCATCCTGGTCCATAGCACATTCTGGGAGCCAGTACAGCCTGGGCTAAAGACGGAAAACTTGTCTAAAAAGCGGAGCAGTGCATTTCAACTATTTCAGCATTTCCAAAGAGTGTTTACAGATCAGATGCTGCGTGTAAAATAAACTTTAAGAGGCACTCGGTCTGTAAAACCGTCTGAAATGCTCTGTGCATCTGATACTGACAGCATTAGCTCATTTTCAAGCATGGTGGCCAGTGTTGTCTCGCTAGACAGCAGAGGTCTGGATGAGCAGCAAGCTTTCATGCAAGCCCATTTTCCTCCACAGCTCCCCCGTGTTTCTTACTCCAGACTCCTGGCATAGTGAGCCATTTGCTGTGTGGGTACTGAGTGATGTGAAGACTTATCCATCAGTTAAGTATCCTAAAACCACACAGGAGTTCTGTGTAAGGGGAGCAAATGCTACCTGCCATGGAGTACCTGACTGCCTCATGATAACCCAAACCACAGCACCCAGAGTATTATTACAATCATTTTGTAAGTAGAAAGGTAATAACAGTGATTTGAAATAAAAAATAATTTCTATAAATAATACTGAATCATGATGATGTACATGATACCTGTCTCGAACTTAAACACCTCACAAAAAGTCAGTAGATATGAAAAATATTTTTCAGAGTGAAGCTACTGTATAATTAACAAACATACACATATAACTTATACATATTATATCCAAATGCATGCAATACATACAGAGATTTGCATAAATGGCATGGATTTGATCAACTTTAAAGGGTATGTTCCTTCAAAAAAACAGCTATTATAGAGAAACAGAAAATTAACCTTGTTTCTTAAGCAAACTTCATACTACTTAACTTCTCTTTGATAGAATGAGATTTAAAGAAATGGCTGTCTGCTACCCAAGCATTGGGGCCTGAATTCAGATCCCCAGCACCAATATAAAAAAGTTGCCCATGGTTGTGCATGTATGTACTGCCAGTACTGGTGGGGACGGGGCAGTGACAGGCAGATCTTTGAACTTGTCTCAGAAGAAATGGTGGAGAGTAATTAAATAATTGATGTAGACCTTAGGTTTTCATATGCATACATGCACATATACACATACATGTGCATATACATACTACATACACACACAGATGTTTGTATCTTATTTTAACTTGACTGTATTGAAGGACAGATATTCATCTCTCAACTCAATTATACTCAATATTAAGTATCTGGCTGCAGAGGCAACTCCAAATGCACACTCAAGAAATTTAACGAATGGCATGAAAGCCTTCCACTGTTGTCTTTGTTTGAGAGGGAGTTTTTCAGTGTTGCCAAGCTTGCCTTGAATCCGTGAGTTCTGTGATCCTCCTGCCTCAGTTATCCGAGTCCCTCAGACTACAGATGTACACCATAATACTCATCTTGGAAGAACTATGATTTGAACACAGGCATCACAGCTCAAACATGAAGCCAAACCACTTAAATTCATCTAAATACTTTCTTTTTTGGTAGCAGATTGCTAGGGAATTTGGAGTTATGCACTTAAAAAGCAACACTCATATTTCCTATGACTTCAAAGATCCCTGGGGAACTTGTAAGGGTATAGATTTATACTTAGAATGGCATTTCCTTTCATTTTCTTTTAAGGCCTATCCAAGTAAAGGTTCAGTCTCAGGGCTTATCTCTGACAAATGCCAGAGCCAGCCACACAGGGTCTCTCTTATCTGTGCATTTCCCCAGGCCCTTTCCTCTGCTATGATGTTGATATTTTGTGGTCTAGTAGCTTCTATGAAATGAGAAACACCTTTTTCCTTTGAACTGTCAACAACGAAACAAGGAGCAGCTTCTTTGTGTAACTTTTATTAGGACAGCTTTTTCTTCTTGTGTATAATGGAAACTTTGGAATGAGCAAAAGTATCTACATATTTGTTTGGGTCATGCCACAGAGTTTAAGTTATGAAAAGGGGTACATTAACCAGTTGAGCTCGTGAGGAAGTAAGTAGCTAATTTAATTTTTACATTTATCCCTTTCTAGAAATCCTAAACATACAGACACACACACACACACACACACACTCACACAGAGAGAGACTTCATTTTCACACCATTCCTCATTTTCTATAATTCGTTTAAAATATTTCATGAATAAATACATGTATGTTTATGTGGGGTATAATGTTTTAACACATGTATCCACTGTGGACTGACTAAAGCAATCTGGTTAACATACACATCAACTCTTATATTTATTCTGTGGTTTGAACTCTTATATTTTCTTAGTGATTTTCAAGGACACAACATATTGCTATTTACTACAAATACCATGCTTCATAACATAGTCTTCCCAACTGATTCCTCTTGTCTAACTGTAACTCCTTTTGACCAGTGTCTCCTAGACCCAAGATATATATATATATCACCATTTATTCTATGCTTGTATGACTCTGATTCTTAGCTCTTACATGAAAGTGAGATCGTACAAACCTACTTTCTTCACTTATGTTTACTAGAATTCATTCAAAAGAATAATGCCGGTGGGGCTGGGGACGTGGCTCAGCAGTTAAGAACGCCTGGTGCTCCTGCAGAGAGCCCATGTTTGCATCCTAGCACTACATGATAGTTCACAGTCATTTGTATTTCGAGTTCCAGGGCATCAGATGCCTCTTCTGGCCTCTTCTAGTACCAGGCAAACAAGTGGTGCATATATATACATGCCTAGGCAAGCACTCACACACATTATATATATACATACATACATACATACATACATACACACATACATAATATACATACATACATGCATACATACACACACACATATATATATATATTAGTGTTAGTACTGTAGTCACTTATGAAATTCTTTCATTCCCAATTTAAATAATATGACTCACAGTATATGGTATAAGCTTTGGAGTTTCATCAGTATACCAACTTATACAAACCCAATATACATTTGTTGCATGAATAATTGAATCATGTATAGTTCACTACAACCTTGACATTGAACCATCATTTGGTCTTTCCTGGACATGGTACTGATTTCATGAGTACATGCTTTATATCTGGTGAAACATTTAGGCACATGTTGAATTGTCTTATTTTTTTCCATGATACTGTTTCTAAGAGGAGGGAATAATGGTATAATATTAATTTGAATTTCAAATGGGAAGAATAAGTTTTTGATAAGTTAAATCCTTTGTCATCAGAGTGGACATCTGCTTAAGCTATCTGATGCCCTTCCACTAAGCACTAGTAGTTTTCTTATTATGATGATCAAATGCAGGGGCAAAAAAAAAATGGATGCTGGCACTTCACTTGTTTAATGAAGAAAATTTATATTGAAAGTAAGAAATTGCAATTTGTATGGTCAGTTACAGAGTAGTACATGAATGAGCTCTCAGATTGGATTTGCATATCAAAACCATATACCATTTTCACGCAATATATAAAATAGCCTATAGGGAGGATTTTCCGTAGTCTAATAGTTAACTTTCTGTGCACCTAACTGTGCGTGGATACACTATCAGTCAAGGGAAGAAAAATGATAAACAGAGCCAAGCTCTCCCCAGATCACTGACACGGTAATGTGTGAGTGAACACGTTTAAGGGGGCCTGTGCTCACTAAGTGATCCCATTTTTAGCACAAACTACAGGATATCTCAAGTGGCACAGGATGGCTATCAGAAGGAAAACGAATTCTTCTCGAGGCATGGCTGTAGAGCTGCTAGGTGGACCAGAATTCAGACTCTGTCTCTTAAACTCTTACTTTAGCTGTCTCTGGGCTCCTTAGGCAGAAGCCTATAGCATTTACAGAAAACCACAGTTTGTCTGACTAGTCTTCTTGTGAGAAAGCAGTTACTCCTGAGGCCTCATTAGGGACATGTCAAAAAAGAAAGTTAACATTCTCCCCTACCATCCCTTTTCTTGTATGTTTTTATGTGAATCTTTTTTCCTCAATACCAACTTCTTAAAATACTTTCTGTACACAGAATCAGAGGGAGACATTAAAAATATGTAGCTCTTTAAGCACATGAAAAATGATTGATTTTAGTGGCTAGACATTTTACAAGTACATTACATTATGTTTTTTGTCTATTAATGAGAATTAATGTTACTTTTGGACTCCACTAAAAAGATGTCAATTAATTTTAACCAATTTCACACACAGTCAGTTATTTGTACCAGATGTGTAAAATGTCCTGCATCTGAAAAACTTACTTTATCCTCTGTATCCTAAATCCTGACCAAGGACGGGACCTAAGGATCATCCTGGAGCTTGCTGTGACATGGCATCTCAGGTGTTAACTGAGATGTACTCAATCAAACTCAGCAATTTAACAAGCTTTCTGGAAGATCCCTGCCCACGATCATGTTTGAAAAACAACAGCCTAAACCACAGGATTCAGCACTTTTAATAAACTGTCTTATTCTTCATAATATGTAGTTCTCCATAGCTCCTCTGTCAGATATCCAATCAAGCACATTAAATGCTTTAAAAAGAAGAAAGGAAAAGTCTTCCTAAAGTGGAACTACAGCCTGAAGAGACCAGGTCTGACCTGTTTGCGTACTCTGTTTTCTAACATTTTGATTGGCTGTTGGTCACATCACTCTCGACAGTCTCAGATTTAGTTTCCCATGAAGGTCCAAGTCCACTGTGTCAAGTGACCAAACCGGTCACTCAGTGAATACAAGGCTAAGGGTCTGAGGAGAGGACCTTCCTCTCTGTTTCTCTCCTCTCTTTCAAATGAAGATGTTTGGAATCCCTTCATCCTGTGCTCCAGCTAGGGTAATACTAAGGGGAATTGTAGACAAGAATGAATCAGTTCTGCTTTTCTTTAGTTATTTTGCTAAACAACTTAGTGGCTGGAACATAACTTAGATATTAAGCCCTGTGAGGCTGTTGGGATAGCCCAGGCTTGTATCTCTAGCACTTTGGAGGATGAGGCAGGGGGATTACATAGTGAGAACCTGTCTAATAGTTAAAAAATAGTTAAATAAGATCAATTCTGCAGATTTTAATTTCCCACATCATAATTGTCACCAAGGAAACCATTAGCTGTTGAGACCACTATTTGAAAAATAATAGAAATAATTTAACTTACCAGAAAGAATTAACAGGGCTTAGAACTAAATCCAGAAAATTAGATACCAAGGAATGTTAATCACGAAGATTACCTTTTTAGGAAAACCTCATTTGTGAACAATCTAAAGGAATAAATAAAATGCAAGAACACCACCCAGACATCTCCCCAAGGTGGAAATTAAGAGATGATGTAAAGAATTATTAACTAATTTCTAAATTGCTCCTCCTGCAGGAATCACATACTTAAAAGATGAATGTTTCGAATAATCAGTGTGTTAAAGGTAATATATATTACTTTGCGTCATTAAACCTCTAGAATACATTTATGCTGCCTTGATGTTGCTATTAATTCCTCAATATACCATGAACCGGGAGGCCACAGGCCTCCATTTGCTATGGTTGGCATTGGGTCTTTTTATGCGGCTCATAATTGGCTTGGAGTTTCCACCCCCTGCTCCACTGTCTCTACCCACAAGAGCCGGAGTTACAAGTGTACATTAGCACACTCAGTTAGACCAGAGTTCCAGGTGTACATTAACACACTCAGCCTAGAGTTAGGACTGGACTCTGAAAGCCTCAGGAAACAGGACCCAGAGTAACAACACATGCTGCTGTCAGACACCTACAGGCATCTATTAGAAACTGATGATCACATTTGGTATGCTATAAACTGAGCCTGTGTCAACATGCTTTACTTGATAGATAATGCCAGAAGCCAGACTGGGACCATTACTGGGGTGATGATGAACTGGAGAGGAAATGACATAGACAGGAGGGTGATGTCGCAACAGAATCTTGATACTGAAAAATAATAATGACCGTATCAAAAGATGAAAGATAAAAGAGTAGAAAGGAAAAAGCTGCTTTGCACACATGGATAAAAATATTTGGAAAGGTAACACATATTTATTGTGCCATAGCACATTTTTTATGTATTCACTGATGTGTCAAAAAGGGTTGAGGTTGTTTAGATCAAGTCTAAAGCAACTTTTTCAAGACAAAAGTAAAACCCTTACTTAACCTGGCTATGGGATATTACAGTTAGAACTTAAAGTCAGAGGCAAAACTTATAAAAATAAAACGAACTATTTCACTATTCTTGATAATTAGGATTCTTGATAGATTAGGAAATAAATCTAAACACAATGTAAAATGTTATTCTATGTTGAAACTGAGTGTAATGGTTAGTTTCAGTCAACTGGACATAATTCTGAGTCATTAAGGAAGGGAGTCTCAATGAGGGACTGTAAAGATCAGGTGGGCCAGTGGCCATGTCTGGTGGGAACTGTCACGATTGCATTGATGGACATGGACAACCCTGCCTACTGTGGGTGACACTGTTCTCTGGACTTGGGATCCTGGGAATCCTAAGCACAGAAAAACATTGAGCATGAGTAGGCACGCATGCATTTATACTGTTTGTTCTTGGATGGGTTGTAACTAGCTACGTGAGTTCCTGCCTCACCTCTCTCACATTTATGGACAACAAGCTGGAATTATAAGCAAAAATAAACCCCTTTTCCCTTAGGTGATTTATTTCTTTTTTGGTTAGAGTATATTATTATAGCAACAGAAATGAAACTAGGACCGACTGAGTATGGGCCAAAGAGAGGGAAAATCCTACTTTTGTAAATCCAAACAAGTCTTTTCAATATAGTCGTTTTTAGTCAATAATGTACTATTCATTATGAGGAGACATGAAGTATAAATGGATCACTGTTACCCATGCTGTTCCTGGACAAATATGAGAACACTTAGCTCTATAAATTGAAAACATAATAGAGTCATTCATTAAAATGCTCACACGGACAATGAAAACCCACATAGACTATACTTTGTTGAGTGTATAGAAAACCAGAATAAAACTTTGGGGACTATAAAAATGTTGCAGTACTTTGAAATCTTGTTTGCCAGTGTCAAGAAATACATGTAAGACCTACAAGTGAGACATTCTATCCTCCAGAACATACTCTATTTCTGTGTATGTACACAAACTTACACAAACGGTGAGCATATCTGTTCTTAATTATTTGGTGCAAATGCAGTCATGAGGCCTCAATCTGGAATGCACAAATATTTATCAATAATAGGATGGATAAGTGAATTGTTTTTAACTGTTTTGATGGAATACTGTTACAGTTAGAAGAGCCTACAGCCATACAGAGCAAGGTGGAAGAAACTCATGAATGCAAAATTGATGAGAAAAGGTTCAAACCCTCAAAGTTTGCTGTGGTTATATAATTGTGTTAATGTAGAATTCATTTTAAGTGTGTTTGTGTGTATCTGTATGCATGTGTATGTGTGTGTGTGTACATGTATGCATGCATACATGGAGGCGAGAGACACAGGAAGTCTTTCTCAATTCCTTTTCCATCTTAGTTTTGGAGACAGAGCCTTCCCCAAGTCTGGAGCTCTCAGTTTTACCTACACTGGCTGGCTAGGGAGCCTCAAGGACTTCCTGTCTCTATTCACCATGATCCCTCCAGTGTGTAGGCTACAGGTGAGCACACCCATGCCCAACATTGTACTTGGTGGCTCGGGATCAAAACTCTGGCCCTCATGCTTATGAATTATGCACTGAGCCATCTCCCCAGCCTTCATGTCGAGTTCAAAACCACTCACCAGGCAGTGATGCTATTAGGAAGTCTGGGTAGCAGCAGGTCTCTTCTTGATGTCTAGAGCAGATCCTGAGGAGGCATCCTTGGGAGAAGATGTCATTTGGTCTAGATTATGGTGTTGTGCTGCTTGTGTGAACAAAGACTTGTATGCTTTTCTCAAGAGTGGTACAGTTGCATCTCACAGATAGTGAAGGGTCACAAAATTTAGTAGGCAAAATGCTTTATAAAAAGAAAAGGCAGAATGAAGATGAACATTAAGCTTTTGAAAACCCTCATTTCCTATCCAGTCATTTCCCCCATTCCTTTCTCAGTGTTTCTGCAAGGTGCACCTCCCTGATGCTCAGGTTGTTTCAGTCCACGCAGATTCGCTTTGGGCAGAGAAACTGTGTGCTGCTTTTCCCCATGCATGTCAGAAATCAGCACAGAGCCCAGCAGTTATACAAGGTCCCTTGTTCTCCTCAGAAGGGGAGCCTAAGGTCATAAATGATTCCACCGCGAGAGTTAGGGTCCCTGACAATCTCTTTACCACCCATGGTCAACAGGCATCTCGAATGTTTTAGCAAGGAATGAAGAAGCAAAGTTATGGCGGAGCCCATCTCCTCGTTTTCCAAGGACTGTCAGACAGACATGAGACAAAGTTGCTCTCTGAGTATGAGTAAGGAGATATTTCCATCCCACAGTGCCGAGATCAGAGCAGGCACCCTTCTTGCAAACAGTCGATGAGGGCTTTGTGGCAGGTCTACCCAGAGATGGCAGGAAGGCATCTTTGTCTTCTGTTATGTTTTCCTCTCTCCTAAAGTGACCACTCCTTCACTAGAGAATGCACTTACATCACCAAGTTAATGTGACTGCTCAACAGTTCATAAATCTTCCCTTTGGATGAAAACATGGATCAGGTTCAGTTAATTTTTCTTCCTCTTTCTAAACAATGCTAGTATGCAAAAAGAAAAAAGTTCCCCAAACCAAGAATATTTTATAGACTTAAGCCTCTCCTCTCAGTCAATCTATTTTGCTTCCCTACATAAACAGGCCACACCACAGCATTTTTTAAGCATAGCAATGTTCAGTGGCTAATCCGCAAATCAATCAAAGACAAGATAACTGCCAAAAGGGATCAAGTGACAAGCCTTAAGAAGATAATATTTATAGGCTCCAGGCTGAAAATGTATGTGTTAGAGAAGTTTGCTCTGGCCAGCTCCCTTCTAATGCAAGATTTAAAACTTGTATGATTACTCCTTCTCCCCCCACTCTTTTCTTGGTGTGGAGACTCACTAAAATTCTGTGCAGATTAGGGTGACATGGAACTCATAGAGATCTGACTGCCTCTGCCTCCCAAGGGCTTGGATTAAAGGGACCCATGGCCCTACCTGACTTGCATGATTGCTTTGGAAAATGGATGATTCATTACTTCATTGCCTTTACACTGACGTCTATGTTTTGCAGAAATAAATGTGCAGAAAGAGCTAACAAGTCTCAACCTCTAATACTATAGGCTCTACTGCTGCTGTTTAATTTTAACTTATACGTTTTTTACTTTAATATTTCTACACGTGATCCTTTCAGAAAGTTATAAGAAACAAAGTAGCCAAAGGCACGTAGGAAATTTTTCCTCTCCCCACCTCCTCTTCCTTTGTTCTTTTCCCTTCTCTTCTTGTATTTTCACAGTGATGGAAAAGCAAAGACATATTCATTCATTAGGCTGCAGCCTGATCATTAGGCTGTATTACAAAGTCAGTAATGAGGTTGGTTTCCACACGGTTCCATTGTCATGGTACAATTAATTCTGAGTCACAGGTTGGATGCCAGGGACTACAAATGTATTCACGGATGTATGGAATGAATGTTTTGATTGATAGTAAAATAAATGATCACTTTCTTGGTGAAGGCTTACTGACTTTCAAAGCAAAACCTCCTATCTCGATTCTGTTTCTTTCTTTATTGTTAATATGTTCATTTCCTATAGAGACCTCATCCATTTTAACCCCTTACTACAACACTATTGTAGGAAGGTGACTGTTTCCAAGGGTTAATTATGTATCAGGCATAAAGGTGTGCTGAAATTGTCATCATAGTTGCTGAGAGCCATTAAGTTTTAGGAATATTTATTAGTTAGTATGAGCAGAAACTATTAAAAATTACAGAAAGTGGCTGGGCAGTGGTCATGCACATCTTTAATCTCAACACTTGGGAGGAAGAGGCAGGTGGATCTCTGTGAGTTTGAGGCCAGCCTGATCTACAGAGAGAGTTCCAGGACAGCTAAGACATCTCAGAGAAAGGCTGTCTCAGAAAACAAAAACAAAACAAAAACAAACAAACAAACAAAACCCAGCAAGTTAAAATTGAATAAAATATACTAAAATGACAATATATATTCAACATTCACTACTTCTTAATAACTAGGCTAGCCAGCACTATCATGTGAGCTCCAAGTATCTGCCCTGGCTGTCTGACTGAAGGTATCAAGTTAAATGCTTTTGGATTGAATGGAGCTGACACACGGGACCCAGCCTATGGGTTCTTAATCTATCCAAGAGAACAGTCAGGCCCCATCATCACCAACCCTTCTTTACCATAAAGGCAACAGAGAGAATCAGAGTGCCCCATGCTTAGTGGAGGGCTGAAAATATTTCCTAACAGTTTCATAAACTCAGTGCATATACCAAACATTGACGGTGTGCCAACCCTCCCCCCTCGCTCACCCCCAGGGAGTGGAATACACAAGAAGAACAAACAAGAAAAAAGTCTTTTCTATGCAGAACATATGTCCTAGAGTTAATAATAGTTAGCGTTCACCTTAGGGCTGTTTATGTAAGGGAACTTTTACGCAGCCAACACAGTCCACACTGCAGTTGGCTTTAAAGAGGAGGAAACCAAGGCACATGGAGTTAAGCAAATTTTCTAATGTTAAATAGCTGTCTGTAAGTAATGATGTGGAAATTTGAACTTCAGTTTTACAGCTTTAGTGCCAGCTAACTTCTGTGACTTCCAAGGTAAACTTGTATGAATGTGCAAAGTGCCTGGAAGCACACTGTTTCTAAGTCAGCTGTGTTATACAGAAGTGGTCCCAGGAATGGCATCTAGTCTCTAAACATATTTGAGGAGGGACATCACAAAATTCATGAAGTGACAAGGGACGTGTAGAAAATGCTATAAAAGAGGTGGCAGGAAGGCCTGTCTCTGGGCACATATTTTCGCTCAATCTGGACAATGACCTTATAAAGTAGGTGTTTTCATTTTCCATTTATAGACATGGCATCGGCTTCTGGAGCCAGGAGAACTGCCCAACTGAGAAATCAACAGAGCTGCCATTTAAGCCTGCCTAGTGTTTGGCTCAAAAGCCAAAGTCACCTAGTCTGTGCTGTGCCTCCCCATAATGTCAGTGATGGATTATACTGACGTTTTTATTAAGTATAAATGTTAACTGGGGGTGATTGATTTTTCATTGTCAGCTTAGTAAATATACTCACAGTTTAAGGTCCAATAAGAAGACTAGTTTCATGATCAGGATACGCTTGCTATGGATGATGATGCTAGTCTCTAACTGTTCTCTTGATCTTTGAGCAGCTGGCCAAAGAGCAACATTTTTGCAACAAAATTTTACAATACGACTAGAGGTTTTTGTTAGATGAAAAAGTCAGATGAAAGTCCAAGAAAGGAAGAAAAAAAACCCCTCAGGGAGGAAACAGATCACATAAAATCACAGTGTCATTCTCTCCCTCCCTCCTCCCTCGGTCCCTTCGTCCCTCCCTTCTTTCCTTTCTTCCTTTGTCTCCCTCCCTCCTTTTCTCCTTTTCCTCTCAGGTGTCCAAGTTGTAGGATGGTGTGCCAGAGTTCATCCTTAGGCAAGCTTTTACATACTGTCTTGCTTCATTCATAAAACCAAGGTGACGCTGAATCCATGGCCTGAGGCTCTTTTGCAGCTCTCCGGATATGAGATAGTGTACACCTCTGGGAAGGGTTAAGCACCTGCTATAAAATGAGCCCCTATTCTTCTCCCCCAACCCCAAGTCAGAGTTTTTCTGTATAGCCCTGACTGTCCTGAACAAGCTCTATATACCAGGCTGACTTCGAACTCACAGATTCGCCTGCCGCTGCCTCCTGAGTGCTGGAATTAAAGTCCTGCACCAGCACACTCTGCTGAGCTCCTATTATTCTTGGTCCTGACTTCCTGAAACTCCTCTGTGCATGTCCTTGATTTCCAAATCCCCTCTTCTTCCTCTACTATTTGACAGCAATTTTACCCATTCCCTTTACTTAACTCTAAGGAATTAAATGAGATGAGTCGGGATCACTAGAAACAATAGAAGCAACCTGAGAAGCTTCTCCTTGCAAGAGCTATGGAAAGCAGTGTTCCAGAGCTCCTGATTGGCTGCTAGCTCCCTCTTCCTAAGAGGAGGGATGGAGCCAGTGTTTCCAGGCAGACACTGACAACTTTGATTCCATAGTCACCGATTCCTATCTATTTCTTCTTGGATATAATAAGAGGCAAAGAGTAGCCACAGACCATGTGCTCTCTTACCAACCTTGCTTACACCTGGGGCAGTGAAACCCACAGGTCATAGAGACAGATTGGTATCAGCTTTTCAGAGTCCAAGGGGATACCTTCAGATATTAAAGTTTTCTTACTTGAGCAGATATTACTTTTTCTTTTCATAGCACAAGACCCCATGCTCCAGGCCGTGCATAGCACTTTGTGTCACTGTGTGGTGGTGAGATTTTACTAGTCCTGGGACGGGGCTCCAGTGCACTCAATGTGTTTAAATGCCTTGGCAATTCTGCTAAAACTCTGGGGAGGTAAAAAAAAATGTTGAAACAATTGGCAAAATCAAGTTCACCCTATTTTCTGAGAATTTTAGTTTTGCAGAGTACCTCATGACCCCTATTAGTACAGGAGGAAGGAAAGTCGGAAGGTATTTTCTGCAGAGACGAGCTGTAAAGCAAAGGCTATTGAATCTAAAGTTCATGATCCTAGGGAAGCTAAGTTACAAGGTGAACCCTGAGAAAAACCCATAGATCCACCTGGAAAGGGGAAACAGGTAAGATTGCTTGACAAAATTGGGAGCGTGGAGGTGGGGGGGAGTAGGGAGGGTGGAAGGGGAAGACAAGGGAAGAAGGGAGGTGGGGAGGAGAACTTGAGGGAGTAGATTAGTAGAGATGGAGGAAGGACAGGAATGAGAGCAAGGAAAGAGATATTTTGATTGAGGGAGCCATTATGGAGCTAGCAAGAAACCTGRCACTAGMGAAATTCCCAGGAATCCACAAGGATGACCCCAGCTAAGACTCTAAGCAATAGAGGAGAGGTGCCCAAACTGGCCTTGCCCTGTAGTCAGACTGATGAATATCTTAAATATCA
>LOEQ01000735.1:189408-203506 GCA_001685075.1 Bramus lutescens | reverse complement strand
CTCAGCCTAGCTATAGTAGGGAGGGCCTTGGTCCTTCCTCAAAGCAATGTGCCTAACCTTCTCTGAGGAGTGGATGAGGGTAGGTGGAGGGAATGGGAGGAAGGGAGGGAGTGGGACTTGGGATTGGTATGTAAAATGAAAAAGAGATAGTTTGTTTTCTTTTAAAAAAAGAAAAAAGATGTTAGTTGCAAATACATAAAATAAAACAGTCACATCATTTTCACAAATCTAACATAGTCTTCTCTCATCTCCAAAATAGATGTGAGAGGCCGCTCCAGAGAGACTGGTCTTAAATGAGTGGGTCCCAGCCTAGGGGAGGCTGTCAGTACATGTCCTTGGAAACAGAAGTCACCTTCTCAAGCAGCTCCCTGCTGCTGACAGGGATCTTATGGCTTTAAACACTGTTGGCACTCCACTGGGAATCCACAGAGGAAAGGTCGGTATTATGTAATTCCCTCCCTGCTCCCCTCCCATGCTCCCTCCCTTCCTTCGTTTCCACTCCCTTGTCCTTGCCTGCCTTTTTTCTTCCCCACTGTCTTTCTGTTTTTCCTTATTAAAAGCCTGTTCTTATTACATTTATCTATTTATGTGGTGTGTGTGTGTGTGTGTGTATAGACAAATTTAAGCAGTTTCTCCCTCTTCCGTGTGGTTTTTAAGGGTAGAAATCCTTCAGCTTTAGCTTTCTCTTTTTGTATGGACTCAAACTTACTTTAAAAATCTATATATAAAGTCGGGTGGTGGTGGTGCACGCCTTTAATCCAAGCACCTGGGAGGCAGAGACAGAAGGATCTCTGTGAGTTCGAGGCCAGCCTGGTCTACAAAGTGAGTTCTAGTATAGTCAAGACTACTATACAGAGAAACCCTACCTTGAAAAAAAACAACAAAAACGTTATATATAATTATTCTTTTCTTTTCCCCAAATACATGTTGCTCACAAAAGACTTGACACTACTGAAAATCTAATTTTCAGTCTATTTTGAACACTGCGTAATGAAGAGTTTCTTTCTCAAGGGCCACCATACTCACCACATGCTTTTCCAGCCCTTGGACAAATCAGACCCAGGAGCTGAGTTTTGTGTCTTACAGACAGACGTGCCTCTCCTTGAGCCCACACGCCACTGTGGAGCAGAAACTTAGCCACAGAAATGCATTGAGCTTAATGCTCTGTGTGCTACCTGCATCATGTGTCACTATCCGTTTGACAGTCAACGAAAGCAGCAACACCATACTAGGCACATTGGAGAATTATTACAGCATATATAAATATAAACATATAAATATAGTGCCCCAGAAAAACAATCTTACATTGTAGAAATCAAATGAAGAAATACTGGCTAATGGCAAGGTTCTTCAGTTGCTTAGTGGACTCATATCCAACACCTCTTAAAGTCCAAGAGCAGCTTATTTTAGTCATGTTTTAAAAGATATTGTATATTAAAAAGAAAATGAGAAAGTTTGTAAAGTGTTTGAAATTAAAGTAAGTTTTGAATGTTTTCAATAAGCAGTTTATTGCTTTGACTTCCAGGCATGCTAGATGGTAGTCAGAAGCTAACTGTGTCATGTAAGTATATATATACATATGTGCTTGAGTGTGTGTCTGTGTGCATCTACAGATCTATCTATCTATCTATCTATCTATCTATCTATCTATCTATCTATCTATCTATCTATNTATATATATAATGACTTATAGTGTACTATCTGCTTCAAATGTAAAGATACATGTTAGGCATGATTTTTTTCATTCTCGTGTATCACTGTGGCTGCAAGTATAATCTTTTAGAGAGTGAGATGTCCCTGGGTCCCTGGGGGTAGTCAACTGCATTCTTATCTCCTTGGCATTCCACTCAGTTTGAATTGTGAAAAGCCTAAGCATAAGAGTAGGTTACACACAGTATCCAGCGATGTTCTAAGGAAGTCTCTGACTCCAAAGGGTTTTGCATTCCAGCTGGGAAGACAATGTAGGACCCACAACAATGAACACAGCGTGTACAAAAGTTCAATTCACCCTAATGCTAGGAATTGCTTCAAATCAAGAGGAAATGAAGTGTTACAGTTGCTCAGTTTTCCCAGAGGCCCTTGAAGGCTATCAAAGATACTATCGTCAACCTTTCAATTTATCACAAATAAAGCATGCAAGAATTAAAGAGTGGGACACCAATAATGGAGACTCCTTCTTCACTTACATGGATTTGGAAAGAACCAGAGCGTGGCCAAGGAAATGCCTGTCTTTGATAGAAAAAAGAGGCACCTTTCATAAATTATTTGTAAATCAAGCACAACTTCAGCACTGCATTTCTTGAAGGGATCTCAGATTCTTCAGCTCCCTGAGTCACAGCTTCCTCTCATTCTATCCACTCATAGGAAGACTACAGAACTTGCTTTCGGACCTGAAAGGTGAGAGAAACCTAGAAATCTTGGACACATGCGCATCAATATTTAAGACTCTGTTAATAAGTTCTGAGCCTGTGATGACACATAGCCAGGTGTAGGATGCCAATGATAAATGATTTGGTTGCACATGATTTCTAACATGCAACCAAATGTCTTCATCAATTAACGTCATTAAGGCAATGCTTTTTTTTAATGGAAGTTAGTGAATGCACTATCTACATATTTTGCTAAGAGCCTCTTTATCTCTTGTCAATGTTTGCCTACAGACAAAGATATTAGGTCTTTGTAGTTTGATTTTCCCAATTTTTATAGTTCATCAAAAAAATTAAAGGACAAAATTTTCCTTTCTGATGAGTCAGAAATATTCTATTCTTAAATAATGTCAAGATTATCCTATTGTATATGTTCTGACTTTTTACATAAGAATTAATACTAGGGAAAATACAATTTATTTGACAGCGAAATTTTTTTCCTTTCTGGTTTTAAGCAAATTAGTCATTAATATTTTAATCCAAACTTAAAATGCATTCTCTGGAATTTTAGAGGATGATTTAACTCAAAAATAGTGGATACTTCTATATAAGCCTGGCACTTTCTAAATTTGTTGTTGCTGACCTAAATAACAAAGACCCATTCTTAAGATTATGCAAACAATTTCACTTTTGTTTGCTGTTGCTGCATTTGCTTCCAGCGGTACAGCCAGGTATTTGGTTAAAATTAACTAAGCTTTGCTGGAGAACACTGTTGACAATTTGTAGCAGGCATGTGATTGAGAGTTTTCCTATGATTTCCAGGGGGAAGCATTAGAAATACAGTATTATATAAAGCACTAACTTGGAATTTCTGTTATCTCATTCTGTGGGGCAAGTTTTAAAATCTCCATGTGGAGAGACTTAATTTCAGCTTTTCAATGTGGGCTTTAACCTGTAACTTAAACGTCTGTGGTTTTGTAGCTGTTGTTTGCTTATTTCATTAACTCAGACATCATTCTTGGTAGTTAGAGCATTATCTTACAGTTAAGCAAGGAGATCTTTCAACAACAGCAATTGATTTGGCAGATGAACACATTGGCTTTTATTCTAGATCTGAGTACTGTGACTGGGATGCTTGGCCAAGTTAACCTCTCAACTCTCAGAAGTTGCTCTCAGAGTGAGGCAATTTCCTTCAGCTTCAGGAGGTTCCCACATGCCACACACACCGCTGACCATTTCGAATGTTTACAATAAGTCAGCTCCTATTTCAAACGCTGACAATTAAACCTACCTTGCGAATTAAGTGGGCCCGCAGAGTGTACTTGCAGGGGACCCATGGCAGATGAAAATAACTCCCCTGCTACCAAAAGGAAATTGCCGTACCTGTAGGACTTTGAGAACCGCAATCTTGTTCTAGTTCTTGGAGATGGTCCTGCCACTGTGACTCCCAGTGGATCCCAAACAAAAGCCATTTGTAAAGAGGGTGCCAAGATCCACAGGAACAGTTAGTTGAACGTCAGAGCTAGGACAGGACCCTGGGGCGGGAGGGCCCTCCAAGCTGCAAGAGGCGCTTGTGGCTGACTGAGAGCATTTCTTCGGTGTGGTGGTATGTGCTGACAGAGAGGTGGCGGGCTGGCTGAGGCAGGGCTGGAAAGGGTGGCCAGCACTTCCTGCTGTGTGACACTTGCCCTTTGCGACAGAGCTTGCTTCACCCAGACTTTCTCTCACTATTAGTGTCAGAGACACTCCCTTGAAAATTTGCTTTTAAATATAGCCCAGATTAAATAGCACGGCCACACGCAGCTCCTGAGAACTGTATCACAACCCACACAACACACCAACCAGTAGATATGACTGAAAGGACCAGAGGGTGTCATTAGAGAAAAAAGTAAACAAGTATCCGCGACTGAGAAACTTGACAAGGAGTATTAAATTTCAAAGTTAGCTACCAAAATCATTTCCCTTATTCCAAATTCTCTTAGATATATGGATGAATTGTCACTATTAGCAAGCCTTCCCCAAGGATTTAGTAATTGCGGGGAAACCATCACCTCCCTGCCAGTCAGTTAGTGTGAGAAGAAAACAGGCAGATCACTTTCAGCGCCTCTGGCAACTTTTCCCTCAAAGAGATGCCGCCTTGTCACCTTGCAGAGTGAGCTGTGAGTGACTTTGACAACAGAGATCAATGTCTTGTCTGTCTTCTGTTCCCTAGAAACAGTTCTTCACTCTTGAACAAATCCCTTAAGGCAACTCTCAGTCAAGACACATACATGATAGAAGCGGAAGAGGGTTTCGCGGCACAGTTTACCAGCCCAGCATACGGCGCCGAGACTTCTGTTTCAAGAGGTCTTCAAGGAGTCAAGGGACCCTGGTGTCGTCATCACCTCTCACAAGTCAGTGGTATTTAATGTTGACAACACAGCATAATTCCATCGGTCCCTGTCTAAGCATTGCCCTGCCTGTGACCTCGATTGTCAACCAAGGCAGAGTTCCACTTGTCTAGGAAAAGATCAGAGAAGCTTAGAGAACTCTGGAAAGTGGTTAACCCCCTCCGAGTGGGACAAAATTGACCAATTGCCCTAAGGGATCATCTCAGTGCCTGCCAGTATGAAAGATCCCTAACACCCGTTCTTATTGACCAAAATGCTTACATGATTTCTGACAAAGCGATGGAGACGTTAAACAACGCGATTATATTCATAACAGCATCCAGCACAGCAGGGAAATTCTGTAAGAGCTACATGCTCTGGAGATGTGCAGTACAAAATATTTGGACAGTTGCATGCCTTTATTACCTGACCTGCACACTCAGAGAGTAAGTGAGAGGTAGCTGCCTGGTATATTAACAACCTTGAAGCTAAGAGCTCCAGTCTGAACAAACTCTGCTGGAACCAACCTGCTATATTTTATTGACGAACAAATGGCCTTTGTTCTTCTAGGGAAGAATTCTGATTTCATACTGGGAAGGCAGGTCCTGGGATTCTTAGAGGGGGCCAAGGCCTAGGCCATCTGTCTTTTCATTGTGTGAAATTCCACAGTTGCCACTCTGTTCCCATCAATCTATTTTTCTCTACGCAGGGGTAGCTTTTAGGCAGTGCAGCTCCATTCCTAACGCAGTACTACCTAGACGGACAACTTCGCATTTAGCAGAATGGCTCTGTATGATACTAAAGCAAGGAAGTATTGGAAAACCGGTTGACTTTTCAGGTAAGGAGGGGTCCTGTAGGGCTCACAAGAAGAGGAGACTGGATATAAAGGGAGAAGAAGAACACGTAGAAATAGGAGAATAGAGCTGACACTTTCATCTCTCATGAAAAACTGAAATCTTCTTCCTTACACGAGGTTCTACATTTTGCAGGGCAAACAGCGTCATTAGTGTCTGGTACTTACAGAAAGCTTTTGAGGCTCCCCAATATTACCTGTTATCATAGTCTTACTTTTATAATTAAAAATGCATTAATTTTGTTTGCATACATGAGTGTTCTGTGTTTGCGGCACACACATCAGAGGAAAACAGGTAGGAGGAAGTTGGTTCTCTCTCTTTTCACCATATGGCTTGTGGGTACTGAACTCACGTCACCAGGCTTGGCGAACTCACAGGGCCATGAGGTCAAATTTCCTTCCCCACAGTTTCATTTACAATAAGATAAACCCTATCTTTCCATCCAGACCAAGTCTCCCAAGCAGATTTTCACTAGTAATTTGTTTCCTTTGTTTTCACACACACTTCACACACACACACACACACACACACACACAATGTAACCTTGGCCTGGAACTTGCTATATAGACCATGCTATTCTTGAATTCACAGAAGCCCTGTTTCCTAAGAACTGGGTTAAAGGGATGCACCACCATACCCACAATATTAGGGACTGGCCATTACTCTACAGACACGAGAATTTAGGCAGATGGAATGTCAAGCCACAACAAACAATGTTTTCTAGAGCACGCCTTTGCTGTATTTATTCTCCAGCCAGCAACTTACAATTTTCACGTCCTATGTTTAGAGGTAGAAAGAGAACAGAAAACTTTAAATACCTGAATTAATCTCATGAAGCCAAACTTTTCCCCCTCTAGTTCTTATTGTTACATACAGTACTCATGTATGAAATTCTAAAAAAAAAATAATTAAAGGTTAAACTCATTCCAATATAGGGAAGATTGCAGGAATCCCAGTCTGCCCCAAATCTCCTTCAAGTATCCCAACTCCTGTAGCCACTTAGACCTTATATTCTGCAGAGTTCTAAATAAGGCCTGCCTCTTCTTTTTGGTCTCTTGAATAATTCTCCTAGTTTTGTTCCAAGATTCCAGATGCTGCAAATGACAGATTTGGGTGTTGGGGTCTGACACAGAAACTCGGGATTTCCTTTATAGGAGCCAGCCACCTGAAATTAAATCAAGACTCGTGGGTATAGATTGGGGAAATTAAAACATAAGCACATGTGGATTCATTTACTTACATACTGAGTCATGAGTGAACAGGATCAGAGAGGGTTAGTGCATGTGAAGTAGACCAGAGAAATAGAGTTACATTAGCTAGTGGGGCTGCGCTGTGTTGAAATGTATTGCCTCAGGAAACCAGAGCAGTCAGATAAAGGGGTTTCAGGATAATGCTTCGTTTTGAAATAGTTGTTGGTTAAAGACTCTAAGCTAGAAGTTACTGAAGTGAACATTCGCTGCTAGTTACCTTTGATGAGAGTAGTATTATAATATTTGGATTTTCAAGACCCGAACACTGATAATAGCGATAGATACATTGATGTGGAAGAGGAAAAACATTCTCATGGGGTAGGGGGTATCACAGCCCTAGTCAAAGAATTATGAGCAAATACTGACTGCTACCAGAGGGGACATTAGCCTCTCTGAGGTGAGCCTCTTAATCAGCTCTCCAACACAAAGTGGTGAGCTCTGAAATCACATACACATAGGAAAAGAGTCAGAGCTCAGCAGGTTACACTACGTACCTATGCATTTTTATATACATATCAACAACGGAAAAAGTGAGGCCATCAATTTGAGAAGGAATGATGGGTGAGGGGACCATGGGAGGGGTTGCAGGAATGTGTCATGGGAGGAGCTGAAGGGGGGAAAATGAGGGGAGAAGTGATTTAATTATACTTTAATTAAAAAATAAAATCATAAAACTTGCATTTTAGAATGATCAATTATAAAGGCATGTAACAAAAGGAAATTTGACAACTATCTGGTACATTTATTGAAACTAATGTCCATTTAGGACCAGTTACTGTGGTTTATAAGAGGCTTTATTACATTAATTGCTTGTGATAATAAATGATAGATTATTTCTGTGGGTGGAAGTTTTTTCAATTCAAAGAAGATCTTAGCATTATTTTGCAGCAGACACTTCACTTTCATTTACAGAAATAAACTACTTTCATTCCAAGCCTTATGTGAGTTTAGTTGATTTACACATCAATAACCCCATGTTCTGAAATGAAGACCAATTAATTTATGTACTGGAATGCAGTTGAAAGCATTAGGATAGCATGATCTATATTTTAATCAGTTGTAAATATATCCACTCTCTTATATGTCCCAGGATGCAAATAAATAAATTACCACTGAAATGTGGTTATCAATAGGACATGACAAACACAATAAGCAAAGGCATCTTAAATATAAGAATAAAGGATCAATTCAACTGTGGACTGTGGACCAAATGCTTTACTTAAGGTCTCCATCTATAATGAAGTATATATAGACATGATTTAGAAATTTGAAAGACAATTAGATCAAGCCTTTGATGGAACTCCTAAATACTTAAGTTGGGTAGGAAGAAGGGCTGGAGTTACAGCTTAGCAGTTAAAAAACACGTGTGTGTGTGTGTTTGTGTATGTGTGTGTGTGTGTGTGTGTAACTTTAATTACCTTCCCTTCCATGAAAAATAAAAAATAATAAACAAAATAACGAAGTCTGAAAGACAAGCATCACTTTTACAAGCAAACTATTATTACCAAAATCCTTAAAGAATTTTATTTTAAAATGAAACACCATCAGGCAAATGCATAGGAAAGGGGAATTCCAAGGAAATAGACATTAGAGCTATACTGTGTCACATGACCTTGCTGATTTTCAATTCCTAACACATCCACTCTGATTACAGGGGTTTTGCAGAAGTTTTGAGTAGAAAAATGGTAATTTACATAAATGTATCCTAAACACACACACACACACACACACACACACACACACTCCAGGTACCACCATTAACAATGTAACTCTTTAAGAGAGGAGAAGGGACTTTTATCCTGTTAAAAGCATTTTCAGTTAAAAAAAAAACTTGCCCTTTAAAAATGGTTACTTTTTCAGCATCTAATGAAATGATCATGTGTTTTTTCTCTTTTAGTTGTTTAGATAACTTATATGGTGGATTGCATTGACGGATTTTCTTGTGTTGAACCATCCCTGCATCTCTGGGATGAAGCCTACTTTGTCATGGTGGATGATTTTTCTGATGTGTTTTTGGATTCAGTTTGCCAGTATTTTTGCATCAATGTTCATGAGGGAGATCGGTCTGTAATTCTATTTACTTATTGTATATTTGTGTGGTTAGGGTATCAGGGTAACTATAGCTCCATAAAAAGAGTTTGGCAATGTTCCTCATGAATACAAGGAATATACCTAAACATAATAAAGGAAATATACAGTAAACCAACAGCCAACATCAAACTAAAGAAAGAGAAGCTCAAGACAATGTTGTCCACTCTCTCCATATCTATTCAATATAGTATATGAGGTTCTAGTTAGAGCAATAAGACAAAAAAATCAAAGGGATACAAATTGGAAAAGAAGTCATGCTTTCATTGTTTGCTGATATGATAGTATGCATAAGTGACCCCAAAAATACCACCAAGGAACTCCTAAAACCGATAAACACCTTCAGTAATGTAGCAGGATATAAGAGTAACTCAAAAAATCAGTATCCCTCCTATATACAGATGATATATAGGACTGAAAAAGAAATCAGAGAAACATCACCCTTTACAATAGCCACAAATAACACATCTTGGGGTAACTCTAATCAAACAAGTGCAAGACCTGTATGACAAGAACTTTAAATCTTTGAAGAAAGAAATTGAAGAGGATATCAGAAAATAGAAAGATCTCCCATGCTCTTGGATAGGCAGAATTAACACAGTAAAAATGGCAATCTTAACAAAACAATCTACAGATTCAATGCAATGCCCATTAAAATCCCAGCAAAACTCTTCACAGACCTCAAAAGAACAATACTCAACTTATATGGAAAAACATAAAACCAAAGATGATCAAAATGATCCTTACAATAAAGAAACTTCTGGAGGCATCACAATACCTAGCTTCAAACTCTACTACAGAGCTACAGTACTGAAAACAGCCTGGTATTGGCTTAGAAACAGGAGGACCAACGGAATTGAATGAAAGACCCGGATATCAACCCGCACACCCATGAATATCTGATTTTTGACAAAGAAGCCAAAATTATAAAATAGAAAAAAGAAAGCATCTTTAACAAGTGGTGCTGGCATAACTGGATATCAACATATAGAAGACTGCAAATAGATCCATATCTATCACCATGCACAAAACTCAAGTCCAAATGGATCAAAGACCACAACATCAAACCAATCACACTGAACTTCATAGAAGAGGAAGTGGGAAGTAGCCTTGAATGCATAGACACAGGAGACTACTTCCTAAATATAACTCCAGTAGCTCAGACACTAAGAGCAACAATTAATAATTGTGACCTTTTGAATCTGAGAAGTTTCTGTAAAGCAAATGCCTTGATCAACAAGACAAAATAGCTGCCTACAAAATGGGAAAGGACCTTCACTAACCCTACATAGGACAGAGGACTGATCTCCAAAATGTACAAAGAGCTCAAGAAACAACATCAAAAGAAAAAGATGATTCAATTTTAAAATGGTATAGAGACCTAAACAGAGAACTCTCAACAGAGGAATCTCAAATGGTTGAAGGACACTTAAGGAAATACTCAACATCCTTAGCCATCAGAGAAATGCAAATCAAAACACCTCTGAGATACCATCTTACACCT
Source organism: Bramus lutescens (assembly GCA_001685075.1). Taxonomy (NCBI): domain Eukaryota; kingdom Metazoa; phylum Chordata; class Mammalia; order Rodentia; family Cricetidae; genus Bramus; species Bramus lutescens. Next base: position 193,075 of record LOEQ01000735.1, on the reverse strand, counting down.
GTCAGAATGGCCAAGGTAAAAAACACTGATGACAACTTATGCTGGAGAGGATGTGGAGTAAGGGAACACTTCTCCATCATAGTGGCAGTGCAAACTTTCATAGCTGCTTTGGAAATCAGTATGGTAATTTATCAGAAAATTAGGAATTAATCTACCTCAGGACCTGGAAATACCACTTTTAGACATATACCCAAAGGATGCTCAATCATACCACAAAGACATTTGCTCAACCATGTTCATAGCAGCATTATTCATAATAGCTAGAACCTAGAGACAACCTAGATGCCCTTCAACTGAAGAATGGATAAGGAAAATGTGGTACATTTACACAATGGTGTATTACTCAGTGGTAAAAAAAATGACATCTTGATATTTGCAGGCAAAGGGAAAGAACTAGAAAAAAAAACATACCGACTGAGACAACCCAGACTCAGAAAAACAAATACAGTATGTACTCATTCACAGGTAGCTTTTAGACATAAAGCAAAGAATAACCAACCTACAGTCCACAACCCCCCAGAACCTAGACAACAAAGAAAACCATAAGAGAGAAATACATGAATCTACCTAGGAAGGAGAAAAAGACAAAATCTCCTGAGTAAATTGGGAGGTGGGAGGGGCAGAGGGAAGGGTGGACAAGGAGAGGGGAGGCAGGATAGGGAGTGGGGAAATGTATAGCTCAATTAAAAACAATAAAGTATAAATAGTTACTTCATGAGCAAAATACTACTAGATCTCTGTTTCTTCAACGCACCAAGGATTAGCTGTGATTGGTAATTTAGTTTCTCTATTTGTTATCTTTTTTACCTTAGGTAAGAATAGAGTGTGTCTGATTAAGTTTTAAAAGGTCAATATTTTATTTGCAATACTAAAATCCTCTGTATCTTATTTACAAAGACTGAATAAAAACAACAAAAGAACAACAACAACAACAAAACCAGATACTACCAGAATGATGGAATGTTTCCCAGTTGTTCAAATCCCATGCTTCAAATGCAGGACTATTCTTGTGTTTTTGGTTTTAGTTTTTTTTTTTTTTAGTTTGAAACCTCTTGGGATCTGAAGACAGGTTGTTTAGCTGGTAAAGCATTTGCAACACTGACCACAACTATGCTTCTGAGTTGTTGATCACACACAAAATAAGGCCATAATGGCTCCTTCCTACTTTTTATAGCTATGTTAATAAACAAGAAAACACAATTCTGGAATTACCAGGCTGCGAAGCAAATTGCTCCCTCAGGAGTAAGACAAAAAGAGCTCACATACCAGCAGTCTCTAAATAACAACAATCCCATGTGCTCAGTGTTGGTGGCATGACTTTTTTCCATGACAGTGTTTCTAAAGCCGATGGTCATAAACTTTCTTATTCTTGATCCCTCATTGATGACCTGTCTTCACCCTGATGTATTGGGCATTGATTGAGTGATATACAGACGTCACCAGAATGTCAGAATGACTTTTCTCTGGTTCCTTATCCTACCATCATGATTTCAATAACTAATTTCTGCTTATTTTGTAGTAAGAACATGAGGTGTGTTATATAATCCATGGTAATTGTCTTGCTTTCCCTTACTTTTATTCTATTTTATCTCTGTGGGAATGGAGGTTTATGAAGTTTGAGCAATTTGTTCCTCTGAGCATGAAGCTAACAGGCAGCAGATACGCAGTTAAAACTAAGATTCCTTTCACTGTAAAACCTACCTTTGTGGTGTCTACGGAGTAAAAAAATAGGAATGAATGGGACAAGGCTCCTCCTGAAGGAACAGTAAATCATGGAGGAAGCTTAAGATTTTTCATAGGGAAGGACCAGGTATCGCATATAGCAGTTACCTAAATATACATAGCTGGACAAGTCAGCTGGCCATTATTATCAATACTTCCTAAGTGGGGAAACTGAGGCTCTGAGAGCTTTACTAAGTTTCTGCTATCCCAGTGTTAACACATGGCAGATGCATGAGTACAGGTTGTTCTCTTTATCTCTAGAGCATGCTTTTTTCTCTCACTGGCAAGTGCTCTTTAAATCCCTAACTCCTGGGGAAAGACTGGGAGCTTGGGGTGGTACTGAAACTGAAGGAAAAGGTTGAGTGGCCCCAAATGTGAAGAGCCACAGAGGCTGAGAGCTGGGAGGCCTTTGGGAGGAACGGCTGAAGAAGCAAGCAAGCATCAGCCTTGTGTGTACTGCTCAGTGCCCTGCATTTTCAATGGGAGTGAAATAGAAACACCTTTTCTAGTCTGTGTAGCCAAGAGTTGCAATTCACCAAAGGCCAAAAGAAGGCATCTGAACCTCTGATATAGAGTGAAATAGAATCATTTATTTTTGTGAAGAGTGAAATAGAATCCTTTATTTTTGTGAATTTGTATTCATTTCATCACAGGGCCAACAAAACTTAGAGGGTGTTTTCTAGCTTCCTCTCCAAAGCACCCAAGAGATTTACAACAGACCTGATTGTGTCAAGGGTAGCTTCTGAGTTTTGTTTCCCATGCTACTGCTGGTTTCCCTTTGTTCAGAATAGTTTAAATGCCTTTCCTCCAGTGGATGAGTGGCTAGCAGCAAGGCCTTGATGAAAATCCCAGCTCTCTGCGAAGTGTTCAAGAAGCCATTTCTATTCATGTCATAAAGACTCCCTCTGCTGAATTACTGCTGTGTATTTCAGAAAGCAGGTTTTCAGATCACCAACACTAAAAACAAGCTCCTGGGTAGGACAAACACTTGCCCCTGACAGACTTAGCTTAAAAAAAACACATTTAATTGGGAAAAGCATGGGAGATACATATTCACAAGTTTTTATTTCAGTCAGCTTGAAGTTAATTCAATGCTATTGGCTGAAGACCCAGAGACCTGGTGCTCCTTGAAGACACTTGAACCCAGAATCTCACCTTAGGGAACGTCTCTAAAACACAAGATGGCAAACTGTGCACCATCCAGTACCATGCCACCATCAGCACCTCCACCACTACCACTATCACTACCACCATCACCACAGCCACCTCCATAGCCACGGGCATAGCCACTGCTGCTGCGACTACCACCATGTGAAACGAAGCAATAAAAAGTGTCAAAAGGGCTCACAACTAAACACCTACATCTCGCTCTTATGAGTAAAGCAACAAATGAGCATGCCATAAGTGTGGCTAGGAGGACCAGAGCAGGTTAGAATAAGCTAGGTGGTAGACGCCTTAAGTGGGAGCTGATGGAGAGTGGGAAACTTGTGAAAACCAAATATTTATAATATGGTTCGAAAGAGAGATTTATTTTACAAATTAATTCCATGAGAATATTCAAAAAACAACAAAAACAAAACCAACAGAACAGTTAAAGAATTTTCCTGGGTGTATCAGTGAATTTAACTCTTAAACTCCATCTTTAGGAGATCATTTCCAACAGGTAATTATTATAGTAGACCTGAGTAATAAGAAGCTTAGTGTTATAACAATACATACGGTGGTTTGCATGACAACACCTGCCATAGGCTGATGTTTGAATACTTAGTCCCCAGCTGGTGGAACTGATTGGGATGGATTGGGGGTGTGGCCTTGTTGGAGGAAGTGTGTCACAGGGGATTAGCTTTGAAGACCAGCCATTCCCAGTTAGTTCGCCTTCTCTTCTCTTCTCCCTCTCTCCTCTCTCCTCTCCTCTCCTCTCCTCTCCTCTTCTCTCTCTCTCTCT
>LOEQ01000735.1:153818-185207 GCA_001685075.1 Bramus lutescens | reverse complement strand
CCCCCAGCCATAAAATTAGGTCATTGCTACTTCATAATTGTAATTTAGCTACTGTCATGAATCATAATGTAAAATATCTGCTATTCAGGATATCTTATTCCCGAAAGGATCACAACCCACAGGTAGAGAGACTACATTATGAGGTCAGGATTTCCCATCCCGACACCACTTCTCCATCAAAGATGATAGAATACATCATACAGCTTGCATCTTTTTCAACATAGGTTTTTAGATGACCGTATTATTGCTATCTTTTTAATTCAGCTAAGCCTTTTGTTCTTATCATAGAAGCTAGCTGACATCATTTGTTTGGAATGGTGCCTCTGGAATTGCAAGTAAACCTATTACAGGTGTGAAAAGCTTAGGCCCATTCCCTTAGAACTACATAGCTGTAAGTGCTGAACTCAGAGGAGGCTAGACAGAGGAATGCTGCTGTTATCTGGCGAGACGCAGGAATGAGAAAGAATTAGCCATGCATCTGGTGATTAGCAAGTCTTCTTTGCATCTCCAGTTAGTTTCTTATCTAGTGTAATGAAGGCATATTACAGTCTTAAAGAGTGTGTACAGAAAGAACACACTCTAAGCTCACTTTTCTAGTGGGCTCTGAACTTCCTGTGGCCTTGATTCCCCGGGAGTGCCCTGCAAAACGAATCTCAATAAACTTGTTTAATTGATTCTTTCCGGGTTCTTAGAAGACAGCCTCAAGAAATTTCATTATTGTGTTCCAAATTCTGCCTTCCTTCATGGGATGAATATTTAATTCTGTCTTCCAAAAAAGACTTAAGGCTCCTCCATTTCCTTTAGCAATTAGTTTAGATAAACTGGGTTACCCATCTGCTTCAGCTACAAAGTGGACAGTACCACATGCTTATTTATAATTTTCATAGCTCTAGCTGTACTTCAGCATGGTCAGGAGCATTTCATAGAGAAGAACATGCAGCTATCACTTGAGGGTATAAATATATATTCATAATACCCAACATGTCTTTGAAAATAAGTCCAAATGGCTGCTTAAATCAGTCATTTTATCTTATGTCAATTCATTCAAACTTTTAAAAGGGAGTGAAAAAAATGCATAGAGTTTAAGACCTTAGAGATACATGAACAAAGGTCCCTGGAAAGAGGCTGGACTTCTGGCTCAACCTTCTGAAAGGTGGAGGAGCTGACCAAAACGTAAATGACTGTGGAGAGTATGGAATGTAACAAACCCAGAGCCAAATCAGCTTTGGCTATCCCCAGCTCTCTTAATAACCATTTATTGCCAATCTCTGTGCCTGACCTACCACCTTTCTGACAATTAGCTAAATAATTTTTTTGGAATGTTCGAATGAACACCTAGCTGCCACAGACCTAAGGCTAAGAACGCCATCTGTCTTTAGCTCTGTATTTTTATGTGGATGGTTACATGATGGAATCAGCTGGCGTATTGGTTACACTTGCAGTGCTGGGATAAAACACCATGACCAAGGCAGCATAGAGAAGGAGGGGTGTATTTGGGGCTTACAGTTCTAGAGAGTTAGGGTCTGTCGTGATGGGGACAGCCATGACAGCATGAGCTGGAAGCTGACAGCTTAGGGCTCACATCTGGAGCCACAGACAAGAAACAGAAAGAACTAACTGGGAATGGAACATGACTTTTGAAACCTCAAAGTCCAGTGGTAGTCTTCCTCTGGCAAGACCACACCTCCCAAGCCTTCCCAACAGTGCCAAACAAATGGGGACCAAGCATCCAAATGCCAGAGATTTCCTGGAACATCTTTTTCAAATTTCCACATCTAGGCAGTTTCTGCTCTAGCTTTTCACTGGCTCTTCGAACTGTCCAGTCTTCTCAGTCTTTAAAACATTCTAAAGCTTCAAAATCGTTGAGCTCTGAAAATGACTTTTAAAGAGTTCTATATATTTAGATAGTAATTCATGTTGCTTAAAAAGCAAAAACAAAAACAGTTGAACCAAAGCTTGCCACAACTTTTGCATTGTGTCACACAGTATTACAGCATTTACCAGGGTGATTCATGAGACTTTTCATCATCTTTGTGCAGGGCTAAGGACTTTCGGACTTGAAGTCCAATTTAGCATAGTCCTTGGCTGTCCTGCTGCCTGTCTTCAGGAACCTGCATCCATACACAGGGAAAGGCAAGGGTAGAGCATGTATTAAATAAAGGAAAAGATACACACAATGGGAGAGAGGAGGGAGAGAATAACGGAGAGGGAGTGTGAGGGACACAATGGAAGATAAAGGCGGGAAGAGAAAGATAGGGGAGAGGGAAGGGGAGAGAGTGGGAGAGGAACAGAGGGGAGAGACAGGGAGCACAAGCAAATACTGTCTCTCTGGGCTACTTCCCAGGACTTACTGCAGAGTACAGGGACAATAAACACTGGGTATTAATCCTGTAGGTCTTTCTAGCTGGTCCTTGCTTTTCTTGTCTCTCTGGTCTCTGGTCCCTGTCATGGCTTAGCGTACGATAACTTCCCACAATATTGAACCAAGGACAATTCTCTCCTTTCTGGGATTAGCAAGTTGATTCTTAAGGTGTATCTGACTTATCTGTATGATGCATCAGAGATACAACTGTCCAGTTAAATAGTTTCTGATTCATAATTCAATCATACACCCCGCTGCTTTTTTTTTTCAGCACTGACCTAAGAATCATGTCCAAAAACAGAGGTTGGAATGCTAAAACAGGCTTCTGTTTGAATAACACATATTAGTCCTATGCAAATGATGAATATTCATGAAAGAATGTTCAGAAAATACAGAAAAGTGAGCAAAAGAAAAGAAAATCACCCATACCCAGAGCTAATTTGGAAATCTGGCTCATTTTCATTTTTATATAAACACATGAATCTATACATCTAATTTTAACATTTAATTGAAAATTTTAATGTCTGTTATTGATTTCAGCCTCAATTTTAGTTTATATTTTACAAGAGGTGTTTTCTCATATTATCTGACTTTATTTAAAAAAATAATTTATGGTTGAAGAAATTCCATTGCCTTTCTATAATGCCAACATTTATCTAAACATTAGCTCATGTAGGATATTTATAATATATCTATTCAATCTGTGAGAGCCACAATTACATTTTAAGTTTTAATTACTGTGCCTTAGAGAGCCATGAAACAAAAATGTCTGATCCAAAAGCCTCTTGCTCAAGGACCGAGCTGAAATGCTGAAGGCTGTTGTTTATGGGAGATAACAAGCCACGTGTTTTCACTCCCTTAAACAAGTATTTTTTTTTCACCCTTATACACTCATGTGCTTGCCCACATGTGGGCGGGAGGTTCACAAGCAGGAAATATGTTGGGATGTACACTTGCCCCTGATTGGATGGAGGCTAGAGGTATGTCAGCATGTATGCTTGCCCGTGATTGGACGTGATGGAAAAGTCTTCAGACACTGTAAATGGTGATTCGGGGCCATTTCCTGGGAACCTGGGTCCATCCTTCTGACCAGTATTTAATTAAAGCTGGCTTCAAATTTGACTTTAAATTGTGGTAGTGATCTTACTCTCAATTGGTGGAATTAACAATCAATAGTACAACTAATTCTGGATAAATATCTTTAAATGCATATCTATCTTCTTAACATGTCAGAAGACCTCTGTAATCCTAATCCCTTTAAATAGAGTTAATAAAGCATAGGATTATTTTTGAAGCCTGAGGCAAGTAATTATTTTTATTCATTTTCCTAAGGGAAAAAATACCTTTAGTTAGTTCAAATATTAAGGTAACAAATCACCTATGTATGCACAATTTGGGCTTTAAATTATTTGTAAAATGATCATTTTAAAATAACTTGTAATGTGCTGCATCAGAGCAATTTCACTCCTGTAAATTTAGTACCTAAAACAACAGGCCAGTGATGCCACTCTTATGAGATAGGAGAAAGAAATTCCACCATCTAAGTAGTTAATTTGGACCATATTTTATACAAGGCCCAGAGCAATAAAAATGAAGGAGAGAAAAAAAGCCAAGAGGTTATTATTAGAGCAACACAGAGTGGTCAGCCACTGCCAGTTCTTGTGGTCACTGAGGTCATAAGAGCTGCAGACCAGCATTTCAGACAAATTATGCCCATTGAGGTCACAAGGTTCTACTTGAGGCCATTTTCCTAATTATAATGTTCTGTTTACAAAAAGGCCTTGACTTAAAAGTATCCTTTTGTGCCCTCTAGTGTTTGAATTCATCAAGACTTCTTAGAAGTTCAACTCTGAGAGTTCAGAGGGACCACTTTCATTGTGGGTTTTTTTCCCCCTCTATATCTTAAAACCTTCATTTCAAAGAGAACACGAATTGGGGCATTATTATGGCACAATTCTTGCCATGTCTGCAACCTTTATTTTGATGAATAAAGCTTTTTTGGCACACAAAGTACACACCTACAAAGGATTGTCTGTGGACAACTGCATTTTCTCTTCATAGTAGAGTTGAAAGCTGAATTCTGAATTGATGATGTTAAAGTCTTTACTCTCTATTTGCACCAACTGACGATGACTTGGGCCAGGAAATTCAATATTAGGTTAGAGACTATAACATTTTAGAATGTTTTTAAATACCATTCCTTTCTGTTGACTCTCAGGTCACTACTTAAAACAGGTAGCTCTAAGTCAGTCAGGTGGTATTTGCTCCAATGACCAACCTTTAACTTCCTTAATGAAATCAGACTTGTCCTAGCTTGTGTAATATGTTCTCATTGAGATATCATACATTTGATCCTGATGATGTGGATATGATTCCACCAGAGGGAACAACATAAGACCTAATAAGATGCGGCCTCACCCACTAAGACCAGAATCTGAAGAGCTTTGCACAGTACCCAAGATAGCCAGTCTAGTTCGAAGAGTTCCAGGCCTATTGTGGCTTACAGTTCGGAAAGTTCCTAACCATCCAGTTAGCCCTGTTGCTTTGGGTGAGACAGCACACACCACAGAGGGGTGCTAGGCAAACAAAACCACTCACTTAATGGCAGGAAGTGGAAAGAGAAAAGTCCTGAGGTTCCAGCATCCCCTTTAAGGGTGTATCCCAATGACCCAAAGAACTTTGGCAGGGATTTAGCTTTTAAAGGTCCTACCACTACTCTCTAGATCAATCAAGTCTTTAACACAATGGCCCTTTGGGGACACTACAAACACAAACTGTAGCACCAATCTATTATTGATTAGCCAGAATGCAACTGATCAACATTTCTATTTTAATGCATTTCAAAAGAAAGCATTATTTTATGTTTAGATACATACACGGCATTTCTGCTCTATAGTATATTGTCTATAAAAAATACAGAGTGTATTAAATTTGTGTTTGAGTCAATTCTTATATGATTGTTTCTTTTATATACTAAGGGTATAGGACACCATGAAAAATTAATAGCCCTATGTGGGAACTTAACTGGATACTCCACTTTTGTGATTCAAATCTCAGGACTCCCTTATGCCCTAGGGATATTTTACACTCTCTTTTCCTGTGCCTAGTACCTTTATTGAAATTTTCTCTCCTTACCCGAAATAATCATTACATATATCATTCAGGCTTTTTGTAATGTTTCTCAAGAAGGAAGTCTATTTTCTCCTTCTAATTTAAATTTGATTTCCATTGCAATCCTGGTCAGCATTCTTTTTTTCATAGATACACAGAAGCAACAGCCTGGCCAGACAATTTACTCAATTCCTTAAACACAAGCCCAAACACAGACACGGCATAGACTTACACATAAAGCCTCTGAACCAAGCAACATAAACCAACAATATAACCTCTGAAGTGCAGTAACAACAATGAATTTTGTGTTAACAGAATTAAAATAAAATTCATGATAAATTAACACCATACCTCCATTCCACGAGGAAAAAAAAATAAGTATCCAAACTTACCTACAAAAGAAAAAGGAAAGCAGTCAATCTCAAATGAATGGGCACTTTAATTTTAATATTTTTAATAGATTGCATAAACTTTATAACAATGCAGTTAGTTCTTAAATATCACTGTATACATTGTTTTCTGTAAACCACATTTTTTGGCTTTGGTCAATGCCAAAACAGCTGGCAATGGTATTCTCTAGTAGCCAGGTTTACCAGTGGGAGAACTGTGAGAACCGTTAAAAAAATATCCAGCACCTAGCTCTGCATTGATGAGAGATGTAGGGAGGCTAAATTCAAACAGTGGAAAAATAATGTGTTTTATAGTCAGACTGACTAGATTTAAATCCCAGATCTTGTATAGGCCTGATGCTTCAAGTCATGTTAAAACCTTTGAGCCTCCATAGCCCCATCTGTAAAACAGGAACATCATATTTACTTAACTGGATCACAGCATACAGTTAAGTAAAGCCCTCACATAACCTCAATAAAGGTCGGTGGCCTTGGTGGCCTGAAAGCTTGATCTCATGCTAATGCTTTGTGATTTAATGTACGGGAGAGCTTTATGGAATTGAAGTGAACATAAAATATAATGTAATTCTGCATTTTTTTTCATCTTCTTCGTAGGATAACCAGGGTGGTTTTGTAAAATATCAGCTATCTGTGTACTGGGTGATGTAATTTTCCTGTGACAATTCAGCCACTTCACCCTGAGTTCAGTTAACTCAGGATGCAGTAGACTCTAGCAAGGCCTTGGCATCTCAAAAATCACACTGTTTCCTTGACAACGTCTGCTTTCTCCTCCCTGTAGCCTCTCTAGCCTTCTAGCCATTGCAGAAAACAGCAAAGCTCTTCCAGCCAATCCCCTTAGATCCCCTCTCTTCTCTTTGCTGCCTAATCCTGGGTGTCTTCCAGCCTCGCTTCTGGGCAGAGACTGCTTATGTCTTTCTGAAAATTCCTAGGGTCCTCCCACCTTGGGCATTTAGCTCTTCTCTATTTGCATTACATTTTCCATGTATTTATCACCCCATAATTAGATGTATTTATTTAACTGCATTTATGAGTTTACCTGTCCTTACATAAGTTACACTAAAAGCTACCTTCCTAGACAAGCTACACAAAAACTGGGGTTTCTCTGTGTTTTGTTTACTATTGAACACCCAGGACTATGAAATGCAAAAGAAAAGAAGCTGCTCAAGAAAGTCATATCTTTAAAGAATGGATAAAATAGCTATGAAAAAGCCAAGCATATTTAAAACAATAAACTTTAATTTATCTGAAAGCATACTATTTTATTTCCATACCCTACCATATTTATCATACAGACACATATTTAATTAAATCACTACCTAGAAATAAATAATTTTATCCAAAAATGTCCATGAGGGTTATTGTGGTCATGATTAGAGCAGCTGTCTCTAAAGGGACCAGTAGAGACATAAGCCACCCCAAGACCAAGTTCTCAGCACAAGGATCATTGATTTACCCCGGAGGCACAAAGGCAGGGAATAAGAGACAAACAGGAGATCAGAGGAAGACGGCAAAAGGGAAAGAAACAGGGGAGATGTGGAGAGATATTGTCTTGGAGGCGTGGAAAAGGATGGCTTCCAGTTAGAGAAGAGACAAATAGCAGCTTAGAAAGGTGAAAAGGGAAACCCTGTGTTAGGATCAAGAGCTCAGTTTTGATTGGGCATGTTCATTAGGTGAGCCAAAGTGGGCTTTGGATTACTAGACTTCAGTACTTTGATAGCTGGACGTTGGTGGTCAGACTCAGGAGGAGGAAGAGGTCAAATAAGGGAACAGACCTTGGTGGCCAGCTTTAGGAAGGTAGTCGGATGGTTTTTTAGCAAAGCCGAGGGAATGGGAGAGAAGGGCAAGCCTGCCAGAGCAATGTTTGCCATGCTTGGGCTAGCTAGAGACTCTACGGTCTCACCCTTTCCAGGTTTCCACTCACTGCTTCAAGGCCCTAGTAACCCTTTTGTAGTTGACGCCTAGAGACCAGTTCTGGCCCACAAAGTACACACATCATTAAGGAGAGTTGCTGGTTTAGACACCCTGCTGTCCTGCCTCCATCCCTCTACTAGCATAACTAGCAGCCTTTTGACTTCAGTGGGCCACCGTAGAGCAGAGCTGAGCTCCAGTACCATGAGGCAACAAAACCAAAATGTGACCTGGGGAGATTTTCCGTGGGGAGAGGACTAGTCCTTCAAGCATGAGAACTTTAGTTCAGTCTTTCACACCGAGCTAGACATGGAGCCCAGCACAGTAATGTTTGCACCTAGGGAGGGAGAAGGCAGGGGAAGGAGGCTCTCAGAGATTCAGGTGTAGTGAGAGAGCCTTTCTTAAGGGAACAAGGCAGCCACTGATAGAGCAGGGCACCTGGAATCCTCCTCTGGATGTCACACACAGCTAAGTACACTGGGGTGCTCATTCACATACATTCATGTGACATACACACACACACACACTCACACACGCACATGCACTCACACACACACATGCACTCAAAAGATAAGACTAAAGGAAAAAGGGAAAAAACTCCACCCTTTTCTTGTATATGTTTGGGTGATGGGAGGAGATGATAAAGCATCTAAAACCATGAGAATGAAATTGAGTCAAAATGGCTCAGGAGCTACCAAAGGAGAAATGTGGACTTCAGTCATCACCTCTGAACCCAGAAAGTTACGATGATGACTGGCCTGGCCAGACATGACTTCAGTGCAGTCATGGTACAGATGTCACTGGAGTGGCCAACTACATTCTGAGTAAATTTAGAGCTTGCTCTGAAGGATGAAACCCCTATCTGGCCCCATTAGACAGCTGAGAACCTATGGCTGGGTTGGTCATAGGTCCGAGAAGAGAGCCTCCTGCTATTGTCCAGCAGGGGGTATAGTGCTCCTCCCCAGATTCATGCCAAACCGTCTCGCCCACGGAAAAACCTGTAGCTAATGGCTAGCTGAAGGAGAAGATAACACTATTGTCTAAAGTCTTCTCCATCGTGAAGCCTCTGAGGGGTCAGTGAAGACTTCACTGAGTCTTTAATCCACTTCCTCCCATCTGTGATCCTGGCAGCATTTCCCTATGACTGCGTCTGACACCAAGCTCTCTTTCACCCTCTGCTTCACAGCACCCTACACTATAGGCCCCCCTCATTTGTCCTTCCATCCCCTCACAACAGCTCTCAGTGTGTATCTGTTCCCTTAGTCTTCAGTCACTCCAACACCATGGCCATGGGAAACAGACAGTGGGTATTTCTGTGTGGGGCTGTGGGTAGGGACGGAGGCAGATGCCTTTCCTATTCCTACACGCTTTGGTTTAAACCCGTATATTCAATTAGAGATAATGCGAGCATATGTGACCTGCTCATTACAAGTAAATGGAAGAACACATTTAAAAAGATTGTTGATGCAACAGCTCTTTTCTGTGAGTTTGAATTAAAAACCATTTTAATAAGCAGCAAAAGTGCAGGAAATTACCAATGATTACATGGAACGTTTATCTCTCAAGTCTAGTTAAATAATAACAATATCCCTCCCCCTCAACCAGAGAAGAGAAAGTCAAATAATGGGTAAGACACTGGCTTGATAATTAAAGTGTTTTTTTTTCTTCTTCTTCTTCTAATTGTTAGACTTTTAAGACCTTTGCACATGCTAACTGGAATGTAACTATTCTGGAAGATGAGAGAATTTCTCTGGAACAGACTTACCTTCTACTCCCACATCAATCACATAGCAATCAAGCAGCTTTTGAAATGCGCTCTGGGGCTTGCTGCCCATACGTTTAAAACAATTTCACACTAACCTCAGAGCCTCTGTAACTCCTACAGGCTCCTTGACCTTAGCCAAGGAGGCAGAAGGAATTTCTAGTCCCCTGAAGAGCAGCAAATTGAACTGGGAAATAGTGTAAGTTAACCCAGCGTCAGGTGAGAGCTTTCTCCATTAGAGCTAATTGCCTGCTAAATTAAAATTCATCATAATATTTGAATCATGATCATTTAATGTAAAAACGTTTCCACTCTAAGAATATTCTGTACTAGAAGGCAATTTTTCACCATCCTGAAATTTGTTTAAGCAATGTGCCTACATTTTAAGAATCTAGTTCTGTATTTCTAGTTCTGTATATGAAAATGTTCTCTGTGACTCACCTCAGAAACTCTGATAACAAATAGAAAGGCCAGGTTTTGAGATGTTTAAGATAATTTGAATATGGTATTTTCTTCCTAGAGATTTAAAATATTTATTCACCCAGTGAAAGACTCTGGGAATATTTCTGGTGATGTATCAGCTTAAGTCTGTGAAGCTGAACTCAATTGATCTGGAGTCACTTTTCATTTTCATTCCTCACAAGGGAGGAAAAAGAAGACAATCTTTCATTAATACTAAAGAGTTAAACAGAGCCTCATATTTCTTGCTAGATGAGTTGCTTTTGGGGAAGGCACCCAATGTCTCTATAAAAAAAGAAAGTAGCAGAGAGCAGGTAGTTTGACAATTCTGTTTGACAATTATATTATATAGTGTTCCATCTGCATGCATTCTTGTATGTCAGAAGAAGGCATGAAGTTTCATTACAGATAGTTGTGATTGCTGGGAATTGAGCTCAGGACCTCTAGAAGAACAGGGAGTGCTCTTAACCTCTGAGCCATCGCTCCAGCCCCCAAATACATGATTTTGATATTGGCAATAGCTGTACAATCTTGTGATGTGCAACATGGTGTTTTGATATCCAGATACATTATAGAATGACTAAATCGAGCTTGTAAACAATTGTATTATGTACTTAGCCAATGTTTAGAATCTACTCTTGGGTCAATCTCATGTATAAAGTAGTTTAATAGTGAGTCTTGTTGACATACAATAAATGTCTAGAACTTCTCCCTTGTCCACCTGAAATTGCATGCCCTATGGCTAACATCTCTGCTATCCCCTAGTTTCTTGTGGCTATCACTTTACTCTCTAATTCTGCCAGTTGAACTTTTTAAGAGTCCACATAAAAAATAATCCCACACAGTATTTGCCTTTGCATTCTTGGATTAACTGTTTTAATGTAACTATTACTAATTTTATCTACATCAGTGCAAAAGACAGAATTTCCAAAATTAAGAAATTAAGACAATAGAATAAAGCACAATTAATAAAAGCTCGGAGTGAGAAATTTGGATTCAACCTGAAGAACTGCAAAGCAAAACAACCAGCAATTGGCTCTTACCTCGACCTCAGTTCAAAACGGGGATCCTGCCTCCAGGAGTCTCAGAATGAGACTGACAGCTGTCTCATCCTGTCTTATAATCCTCTCTAGTTCTGGTATTCAAAGCATCTACCTCTACTGCCTGGTTTCTATGGCAAGCTAGTATATCTACTGGGATTAAAGGTATGTGTTATTGCTGCCTTGTCTATAACGTTGGCCAGTGTGGCTGTTTTACTTTTCTGATCCCCAGGCAAGTTTTTTTTTATTAAAATACAAGTGAAATGCTATACACAATAGCAAATAAGCAATCTAAAAATGGCCAAATGACCTTATTCATGCATGAAATCTAAAAAGTGTAACTTGTAGAAATAAAAGATTGAGTTGGATTTATAGATGCAAGGGAAATTAAGATGAAGATTGAATCTGAGACTCTGTAAAACAACACAAAACAAGCAAAACACTCACAAATTTACAAAAGAAATAAGTTCAAGAGATTTGTTTCACACCCATACACACAAGAGAGAGAGATCGAGAGAGATCATTCAGCATTCAAACTTTTAGAAAAGAAAATTAAAAGAAATGCTTTCTTTAGGGCGGAAAAGAAAGGAACATGAAAGTTTCTATTGACACACACGGTAACATGAGCCCATTATTGAGAATGCACCATTGTTGGAGTCAGGAACAAAAGGAGACCAAGAACATAATTTATAACTGCTTTGATTCTGCTTAGGCATTGAAATAGTACAGCAAGGATATTTTAATCAAGTAATCCATGCATTGATTTATTTTAGGAGAGAAATGTGAGTATGAGTTTTGAGAATGAGGCACTGAGCGTAAATTTTAATTTCGCATCTTCAAGTCCTCTTCAAATCTTTTCAATTTCCCCTGTATATTCTATAAAGTGCGCAGACTGAAAATATGAAATCTGTCAACAGGTTCATAGGTGAACTGCAAGCGGCTGAGGAAACCGCCAGAGTTATGCAAAACTGTGGCCACATTTTCCTCTTCAAGAGGCTGGAGCCATACACTTCACCAGCTCTTTAACCACTCCAAGACAACTAACTACAGAGAAACACGTTGCAAGGATTCTTTATTTCTGAGTGAGGAACTCACTTGGCCACAAGATGGCTCTCTATAATCTTGGAATGTGAATTTCAAGTTTCTCAAGAAGCATTTTTCAATATCTTCTTGTCCCTAAAAATAATCTACTTATAACCAATGATTACCTATCATTATTTGACTTCCATACTTGAAAATCTTGTAACAGCTAACAAATTTTAAAATGTTACTACCTACACACATACACAATTACATTAGTTTTCTTCTATTCTACGAGTATAAATGAGGTGAGGGTGGTATTTTTATTTGTTTAGTTCAATGTAGCTCCTTTTTCAATAAACAGTGTGCCTTTAATAGACTTTTTAAAAAAAATCTGTATTTTTATGTTAAAAACAAACCAACCCAGAAAATCTATCGGTCCCTGTTTTCACACAGCCACCTTGCTGAAGAACTCCTAAGTAGCTATCTGCCCACACAAAGGGTGGGTCTGTTCTCTCACTGCCTTTAATATGCCAGCTGAAAGTCATGAAGAGGACTGACTTGATTTGGCTGAGTGCTGACCTATCTGTTAGTACCTGGCACCCAAATCCAGGCATGACTGCATGTGAACCTGCCTGAGCCTAGCGTAAGAATGAGGGACAGAAGAAGCGAAGATTGGAGGAGAGTTACTGGAACGTGGATGTGGGTATCAAAGGTCCGAAAAGAAGAATAACGGAAATCCCCTCCACCCGTTGCTTAGGTGAATCCAAAAGGGGAAGTTGAGGATCAGGTAAACTTGGGCATGGTCAGAAAACACGCACCCGAGAAGAAGCTGGGCTGAAAGGCCTAGATGGAAAGGTATTAGATAAAAGGCAGACTTGGAGATCAAAACTAGAAATGACGGCTTGATTCTGAAAGCGTGCCCTCTACATGCTTCTTGTAGAAATGTACTTTATGATGGGGACCACTTCAAGAATAAAATACAGAGAAAAAAGATTAAAAGAAACAGAGAAGAAAGAAGATTGGGAATTACGGAGAAGTTGTTGGAGAGATGGTAAAGGCAGACTATCACACACACAAAGGAGGTACTCCTACACGAACACACGCTAATTATCCCGTGCGCTGACACTGCACTTGCACTCCATATGAGGCCTCTCCCCTGCATTCTAGATCTCAGTTCACCTCAGTCAACAAGGGATAGCTTTATACCTAACAACACTGATATTAGTACAGGTTATCCCATTTTGGTTTTGTTTCTGGCATGTATTTTTCAAACCATATATACTCTGTGTGCACCCCTACAACGAAAAGACACTCATTTTTAATCCAGACATCATAAAGAACTCATCTTGTCCAACAAAGAGCCCACACTGGTAATATTTCAAATTCAGTTAAGGTTTTAATATTCCAAAAAAGTTTGCACTGTAATTAAACGTAGAAGGTAATTGTGATAAACTTTACCTTGAGCTCTTTAAAATACATTTAGGCAATAAGAGTTGAAATTTTTATTTTCTGTTATTCACTGACATTGGTTTGCGGGGCTTAACACTTCCGAATTCAGATGGGTATTTTTGATCGAAGGTATCATAGATGTTTCCCACCTTTGACATTCTGGAGAGTTTCCCTCGAGTTATGAAAATACAGTCTGTCATAATGGCTGCCAAAGACTAGCCAAGATCTACTACTATTTGTATTGGCAGATAAATGACGGCAGATGGAATCAAGCGTGTGCCCGGTCTCATCAGAGAGACTGCACCCTCAGCAAAAGAAATGTGCCCCTGCAGCATTGTGCAGGCTGTTCCTCTGTCATTGATGTCACTGTCACAATCGGCAAGATGGGAATGGGAAGGCACTATATGCAGAAGGCAAAGGCCACCCTCATTTCTTCTATAGGCATACTAGCTTCACTCACAACTTCTTGTCTTTTTGCCTACAACTGGCTTCTGGGCTAAGGTGTTTTGTCAGCCTGAATTTTTCTTGGCCCAGTGTAGAGAGATAATATTATCTTGAAAACTTGTATTGTCATTAATATTCATTCCAGTGGGGCTATCAGCTGCTAAAACATTAACATAAAAGCAGATCAACAACCTTTCCAGCACAGACCATATTGTAGACATATTATATTGTACAATAACACCTTTTAAATTAGTCCCACTGAAATAATAAAGACAAACCTATTTATATGACTTACCAAATACAATGCACCACTAACAACTTTCCTTGGGCTTTTTCCTTCTCCTTGTTTATTTGTTTTGTCCTATTCTGAAGTGTTGGTTCTGTTCTATTTTATTATTTTATTTTATTTCTATCTCTTAGAAGTCTGTTTGTTTTCTAATTGAGACAGAAAGGGGGTGGATCCTGATGGGAGAGGAGGTTGGGGGGAACTGGAAGGAGTAGAAGGAGAGATAACCGCAATCAGGTTATAATATATGAGTTAAAAATTCTATTTTCAGTAAAAGGAAACAAAAGACAAAAGCACCATGAGCTGGTAATGGACATTTAAGTGAAGAGGTACGACAGTCGGACATCCTGTCTGCTGCTAGGTCTTTCATGACCAATCCACAGTCAGTACATAAACCCTACATGAAAATACAGTGTAGAGATCCTTCTAAAAAACACAAGGCAAAACTCAGAGAGTAATAGGTGAAGTTTTCAAAGCTTTACAACACATGCATTATTAACTCCCTTTTAGACACAAAAGAACACTTTAATAGTAGTTGTTACTTATAGTAATATGATGGCCATAAGAGATGACATTAATATTTTGTTCATTCATTGTCTTCATTAATACCATGTTAGACACCACATATATGTTATGTAAGTGTACACAGATACACTTTAGACACACGTATAAGTCTGGAATCACCTCTCATGATATCCCTGTGAATGTGACGTCATAATGCTCATTTAGAAATGAACAGACTAGATACTAGAAATAACAAATAATGCTAATAACAGTAGGTGCAACTCATATTGTAGGTTGATGAGGCGTATACCAGCAAGTGCAGAGGTTATCTTAGTCCACATAGATGCTGACATTATCATCCTTCCCCCTTTTTTGTTTTTTTTTTGAGATAAGGTTTCTCTGTATTACAGTCCTGGCTGCCCTGGAACTTGCTTTGTAGACCAGACAGGCCTTGAACTCAGAGATCCACCTGCCTCTGTCTCCCAAGTGCTGGGTTTAAAGGTATGCACCTTCCCTTTTGAAATGATGAAATTCTAGGATTTCAAGAACAAAGAGCAGTGACATGCTAAGTCTTCATATCAGATACTGAGTTGAACACGTGGTCCGTTTGATCACTGTGCTAGGCAGCAAGCAATCTGCTCGAGAAACACAGGTGAAAGGAAAGCGTTGACTCGAGTCAATGCATAGAGGGGCAGACAGCATGTTGAGCCTGTTGGAAACGCAATGTGTTCTGAGGACCCACTATGTACAAAGCTGGCACTACATAGTCATCAGCATGGTCCTAAGGACCTCAGAAGGGAGATCACATCTATGGGTAATGCTAGGGCAGAAAAGGAGCAGCAGAGCTAGGGAGGGACAGGTGAGATGAACTGAGCATGGCAATACTAAGTTTATGGAGAAGAACTGTGAGTATTATACTGAAATATTTCAGGTTTTCCCTGACTTTGTCTCTTTCCACTGAATTTCGTTTGCTGACGTTTCTCGTAGGGCAGTGGTTCTCAACTTTTCTCATGCTGTGACCCTTTAATATGGTTTTTCATGTTGTGCTGACCCCCAACCATAAAATTATTTTTGTTCCTTCATAATTGTAAAATTGCTACGAAATGTAATGAAAATATCTGTGTTTTGCAATGGTCTTAGGTGGCCCCTCTGAAAGGGTCATTTGACACCCCCTCCAAGAGGGGTCACAACCTAACAGGTTGAGGACTACTGTCTTACAGATATTAGCTTCTCTGTGTAAAAGAAGGATAGTGAGAACCTGACAGCATTGCTGCTGTGGGCAGGGGACTGAGCATTGGGGACTCTGTTTCCTCCATTCCCAACACACCTGCCTTTTAGGAAACCTGGAAGTCAAAGAAACAGGTTTCACTAGCATGACAGCAAGTCCTTGTTTTGGACAAAGCTTCAGACTTTTCTGTCAAAGCAAAGAACACTCACAGGATATATTCTGCCAACTACTTACATGCCAAAGAGACTTCTTGAGGCAAAGGCAACTCTGAAGTTACGAAGGACATTCTAGGCCATAGAAATGAAAAGTGTTGAGGCACAGAGCTAAAATAGAAAGCTAAACTCTGCAAGCTATGCATAGAAAACTTTCTCTGGTTGGATTCAGTTGGATTTCCTAAGGAGGATCACCCCAAGTATGGGTTCAGTAAGTCACTTGATACAGTGACTTGTTTGTGTCCTGGCTATTTTATAGATGTGTGCTCACTAGTGCAGAGACTGGAGAGCAGGTTCTGACCCTTCTTGGAGACCCAATAAAGTTCCTTTTCCTTTGGCTGTCTCTTCCACAGTGATCCCTGAGTCTTAGGTGTAGGAGGTGGATTATATGGAATTCTCCTTCCTGAGGACTAGCTTGCACGGTGACTTCTGATCATGGTTACTACTCACAAGTCATCTACAGAGGTGAACTGAAACCGAGTAATCTAACATCTGAACCGTGCACCCTGCTGTCAACTACTACAAACACATCTCCTAGACTATTCAGTCTACTTGGTTTGGTGTCTTTGTCGTCTCCACCTTCTGAAACAACTTGGAAAAGTGGCTTCGATTTCTTTTAAAGTCAGTAGATAGTGTAAAGCATTCCTTCTCCTAAGTTATGCTGGTTTAGTAAAGTGGTGGTTCTAGGTTCTTCCCAACTGAGATTCATGACCTCACTAGCTCTGGGTGGTTGGTTATATTTCCAGTACCACACATGACTTCCCTCTTATTGAGTGGGCCTTAAGTCCCACTTAGAGAACTGTTGGCTACTTTCAAGATATGTGTGCCACTCCTGTACCCTTAGGTTATCACACCATGCTGTTTCTGGGTTCACAGGTATTAGAGCTGAATATGACTATCAGTTGCTTCGTTCCTCAGTGGCAGAATATTTATCTGATATATATGAGATCCTGAATTTAATTTCCAGGAAAACAACCACAAAAAACATTCTCTATCTTTGTACCTAAAGATACTAGATTTACTTAACCATATCAATGGCTTCTGGTGAAATAACACTGTTCACTTTTTCATGAATTAAATAACAACTGTTGAATATCTATTTCTTGTGGGATTCTTGTTTCCTCAAAGGACGCAAAAGAAATCAAATGAAACACCTGCATTGAATGATATTTCATGGTAGGATAAAGACAGGAGACTGATTTGACAACCTGTGACAGATTTTTATTGGGTGGTCTAAAATAAAAAAACAATGTTGTCAATTCCTTAGGGGTAATTTCTAAAAAACACATAAAATATTTTCAAGGGATACTAAAATAGTGCATGTTTTGCATTAAATGTGATATTTTCTTTTGTTTTCTTCATTTCTAAATATCTCTTTTGATATTCAGTACTTAGTTACTAATAAAGGATGCTCTGTATTATATTGCTTGGCTAGCATTGCATTTCAGGGGATATAAGGGGCCAGCTTTCAGGTGAAGAACAGGAAGTGAAAAATTAAAGGCTATTGGAAGGACTTGTCCCTCAGCATCTGCACACAGTCTGCCTTCTCCGTAGGGCAATGTGGGAACACTGTGCAGAAGACAGACCTCTTCATGGAGAAGAACCAAGGCCATTGACAAAGCTCCAACAGAGCTTATAATGGAGCCCAGGCTGAGCTGGACCTTGACTTTTGACTTGGCAAGCACATGAAATCGAAGCGCTCCGCCTCCTCCCTTGCTCCTGTAAGGGATTGAGCCCTGGGAAAAGGTTAATGTTCAACCTTAACTTGGCCAATACAATGAGTTTGCTACTTTAGAATAGCAAATACCCACCATACCAATCATACGCAGAATGAGGATAGAGAAAAAGTACAAGGTCATCTTCTTCAGAGACAAATTAACCCAGGCCTTCACAAAATATGACAGTCCATTTTCTAATCTCAAGAATTCATAGCCTTTTATCCATAGAATTGTCTATGGATAAAACTCTTTGGCCTCCTATGACAATAGGTAATTTTCTACACATCTGAAAATAAGTTTCAGATAATAGTGCATTTAGTCATGGTTTTCTTTATTTTGTGTTAAGCAATGAAATTTTCTATATTTTGGCATGGTTAATGCTGTAATGTCCAGATACAAACTTTAACTAAATTTAAACTTGTCTGATTTATGTGAGGGAACATTCAGAACAAAATTATTTACCTCGTAAGATTTTTCCAAGAGAACGCTGATCTGCAGCAAAATCTTATTACTCAGCATGTGTATTAACTAATTGGATTTACCAACTCTCTGTTCTTATTCTTTCATAGGAAGAAGGATTCTAGTGTCATTTGTCTCTCCAGACACTGAGTGGCCCAACAAATGACCGCCATGGCTGTCTTATTGGAAGTACTCGTTATCTGTACCCCAAGCTGCGGAGTAACCTTCTAACACCCATCTCTCCTTCCTGCCTCCCACAATCCCCGGATACAATACTGCCTACATAAAGATGGGACAGGTAGTTAGTAACATACTGATCCAGGCAATAGATTCTCACAGATGCGACATATAGTTAAGAAAGAAAAGAAGACAGAATTGGGAAAGGCACTAGTTGACAACCCTTTAAGGTGATATGACTTTCAAGATCTGGACTGATTTGGGAGGGATTCATGCTTTTGAAGACTTAGTTATTTATGAATAAAATAGAAACATTATCAACTCCCTCACAGAACAGTGCTTTCATATGAGGCCCAGAACCAATGTGTCCACAGTGTTTCTCCTTTGATATCTATAAATTCCCCTGGATATACATGTGCACAAGGGGTCACCATTCAACTAAGTGCCAGCTATTACTCAGACACTTGTCTGCTGGTTTGGAAATCAAGCATATTTTGGATAGTGGTCCAAATGACACTGTCTTACAGTGAAAGATGTTTCCAAAGCTGCATGTTAAGTACCCTATGACTATACTGCACACAACAGAAATCAAGCATGCTCTCTAGATCCTCCTGGAATGCCACATACATTAATCTTAATAGTGAAGACCCTCCTACAACTTAAGTTTTGGAGACCTAATTATGTAGAAGAAGAATGTGAGTCTCAGAGAGAGTAGGCACTTCGGTCAGGAAAAACAAGGTACCAGACAGATTCATTTGGGCCCTGAGACTGGATTCCTTCCATTAGTCAGGCAATTCTGAATTTTCAGTATGTTGGGGTATGCCAGGCTTCCAGATGCATCACTGCAGAGTGAACTACACCTTAAAGACAGCAAGGCATTTGGGTAGGTGGAGAGTAGAATGAATGGAAACATTCTGGGAGAGAGATGTCACAGCAAGGTACAGGGATGGAGACAGAAGCATTTTAATAAGACAGTCGCAAACAAGGCTGTCTAGAATGGCACGTAACAGGCCAACTATAAGGTTATGGCTAGCATTTGGGGAAATGGTCAACGTCAGGAGCTGGAAGCAATAAAAGAGAAGCTGGGCATTGCATCTTTCAGGGCAAGGGACAGAGTGGGGACTGTAGGGATGGTGACTTAGGGAAACACGAGATGCTGTTGTGAAATGCTCCCAGAACAACTGTATGAGGACAGGCTAGGATAGGCTAGGGAGAGGAAGACAGGCACCATGGTACCTTTACGACTTTGAGTTTGGGGAACTGGAAAGACTACCCTCATGAGGACGTTTAGAGTTAAAGATTGTCGATTCCAGAAGGAATGTGAGCTCATTCGACAGTCACACAGTGACGTCTGCACGATGCTAGCAAGCTATAGAACAGCAAGAGACTATATTTCTATAGTTTGTCTAGTCTCTACCACCTTTACAGATTCAGATATGAGGAATTTACTCCTGATTGAAACTTGGTGGTGACAGAGGGGCAGATGATAAAATCAAATATATGACAACAAAAATGATGATTAAAAAAGGATAATTTCTGATGATGATATGTATTAACTATTTTGTATTGGTATTATTTCATTTAATTTTCTTGGTAACATTATAATATAAATGCTATTCTTATCTTAATTTTATACAGCAGAGAACCAAGGTATAGAAAGAGAAAGTTATTTATCCAAAGTAACACAGTGGGAGTCAGGATTTGAGTCTAAGCCCTTATGGGATGTCCAGTATGACAGTCACTTATCATAGAAGTCTGAGGAGAACTTAGAACAAGGCTGAGCTTATAGTTATTCAATTTTATTATTTATAGTTAAAAAGAATAATTGATTCTCTAGTTTGAAAAACATGTAAGCATATTTGAAACACATAGGTAAATGAAATTATATTTCCAACGACAAAGTTTGTGAAATTGAAGTATAGATCAAAGCAATGGGAAAGATAGCATTAACATGGATTAAAGTTTTAGAATAAAATACAAATCCAGAGAGGCAGAGTCAGTGGCTCTGATATCCACAGAAGCACAAGAGCCTGAACTCGATCCCAGTAGGTGTGTAGAAAGCCTAGTGCAGTGGCCTACACCTGAAATCACAGCACTGGGTTGATGAAGATGGGAGGACACTTGGGGCTCCCTAATCAGCCAGATTAACCTCCAAACTCATTGGTGACCACTAGGTCCCCCCAAAATGATCTTATCTTAAGAAAACAAAGGCGATGGCTTCTGAGAAATGATGCCCCAAATTTACCTCTGGTCCCATACATATGTACACACATGTATAACTTCACCTGCACATATGCATGTATCATTGCACATACCTGCATGTGTGTATGCACGTGTGCATGCATACACACACACACACAATTTCAAGGACAGTATGATAATATACTAAATACTTCATTAGTAATGGAATGATTACAAGTTGACCTGTTTTTTTAATTTCAAAAGAACTTTTAATTAAAATATTATTACATCCTTTTTATCTTCCCTTTCCTCTCTCTAACCATTCCTTTCTCCTCTTTATCTAACCTATGCCATGCCTTCCTAAAACTGATGGCCTCTTCTTCTTTGATTATTATTGTTGCATATATACACACATATATGCATGAATATGTGGATACAGCATACTGTGTCTATTGAATGTTGTGTATGTGATTTTAGAACTGAGCATTTGGTATTGAATAACCAATAAGGGGTATCATCCCCGAGAAAGAGCAATTCTCCCTTTCTTGGCAGTCATTACTTGCCTAATATTTTGATATTTTTATGTAGTTAGTTTCACAACTATTTGTCTGTGAAAGTAATTACACTTAATAATTTTATCAAAATATTGTAACAGAGTATAAAAGTATAGACATGTACACAGTGAATTTAATGTCTGCCTGCACTACATGTGATCATCTCAAAAATAAAACGAAAAAGGAATCAAACAAAACAAAATATAGTTGTGGTTCACATCCTGGTATTGGCTGCATTGTTCCAAATAGTGAGAAATATATAAATGAGAAATCAACTGTTTGGCAAGGTAAGTGATGTAGCCTGTGGGACCTTCAGGGCTGAGCCTGTTACTCTGCCTGCACCTCATGTCTGGGAGAGCTAGCACAGCTTTCATAGCTAACGGCAACTCTGGTGTCCTTTCTGTGTATCTTATATTTGTTTATCTCCTGAAGGGGTATCATGTTATCTCTGGCTGTTTTGTCTTTGAGCTTTATAGTGGTTTGAAGGAAAATGGTCCCCAAAGGCTCATAAGGCTCATAGGGAGGTATACCATTAGGAGGTGTGAACTTGTAGGAAGTGTGTCACTGGGCTTTGAGGTTTCAGATGCTCAAGCCAGGCACAATGTCTCTTTCTCTTCCAGCTGCCTCTAGATTCAAATGTAGAACTCTTGGCTCCTTTGTCAGCAACATTTCAGCCTGCATGCCACCAGGCTTTCTGCCATGCTGACAGTGGACTAAACCTCTGACTGTAACCAGCCCCAATGAAATGTTTCCTTTAGAAGAGATGCTGTGGTCTTGGTGTCTCTACAGCGACAGAAACCCAAACTGAGACAGGCCCCAAGCTCTGTCCTCAGGTCAATCTCTATGTGGAGCCAGGTTTACCAGTGAGTCCCAAGAGAAGGTTCTGGGAGATCCTCTTCAATGCTGCTGAGAAAACGGTGAGTAGGAAATTGGGAACTGTTTCATCGCAAAGTAAAGACAACACTGCCTGGGTTTGTGTCTGTGAAGGTCTCTAGTCTAGTTGTGAGCTCTAAACAATGTTGGAGAATTGTAGAAAATTATCCAAATGTTTGATCTAATAGCTACGTTCATGATAATTAAAAAGTTTTAACTGAAGAATGATAGTTAAATATTTGAAAATTTTTAGGTATTAGTAAAGCTAAGGAAGTACCAAAGGAAGAATAATATTCTATCAGTCTTCAGGCTTTTGGTATATACAGGAAATATGCCAATAACTGACTCATTTAAATGTATCTTTGTTTTCTTCATTGCTGTACTTTGAACCCAGGGCCTCACCAGGCTAGGCAGATGTTCCATTAAGCTATATCCTGGCCTCTAGACAGTTGTTTTCAATTGACTGGAGTGAACATATTACTAATCCCATAGTTATCACAGTAGTAGTGTTTTCCTCTGCACAAGCTGTCCTGACAGACTTGGCATCTATTCTCAGAGTAACCAAGTCATTGCCCTGACAGTCAAATGTCAGTACTTAGATGTTAGTAAAACTATATCACTATAGTTAAATGATATATTTAGAAAACAGATACACCAACTTTTATGAATGTTACATGGGAAATTAAAGTGTAGAAAACACAGTGACCTACTTTACCCCTTTAAATGCCATTATTTTAAAGTATCCATTATAAATTCCTTTATACAATTTCCTATAAAAATATCTTGAACATTGGGTTAGGTACAGATCTGTATTTATAGATAGTCATATTAACACATCCAAATTATATATGGTACGCTAAAGTGCCATCTTGTGCAGATTATAGCAATGAGGTGACCATGTCTTAAAGGCAAGTGATAAGTAGCATCCTTGGCTCACAGCAGCAGAGAAAGGATAAACAAATCCATTAGAGAGAACACTAAATGCATTTGAGACAGCCTCAATAAATCCCCAAGTTCCTAGGAAAGCAATGTGTCTAACTACTGATGAACCTGCTTTCTGAACCACTGAACAGGAACAGCGAAAATGCCTACTTTTAGCCAAACAAGACAAATCCTGTAACTATTCAAGTTGAACTAAAAAAGTATTTTAACTTATTGCTTAAAAACAAAACCAAGACACCTAATAGAAAGTGATAGAACACTTGATCTTGGGCTAATTTTCCCTGTGCAGATGCAAGCATCCATTTTACCAGTGGCTGGGTAATATCACTTTCTGTTGATGGCTTATTCTTTGTTCTCCTCTATAATTCTAAAATTGTATAGTTCTATCGTCATCATCATCAAATTCTAGTCATTATTCAGGCTCCCACTGATATCTGGCAACTATACCACTCACATACTCTTATAGAAAAAGGTAAGTGCAGAGAAAATCATGACTGGACCATCT
Source organism: Bramus lutescens (assembly GCA_001685075.1). NCBI lineage: Eukaryota > Metazoa > Chordata > Mammalia > Rodentia > Cricetidae > Bramus > Bramus lutescens. The sequence goes on along the minus strand of LOEQ01000735.1, from coordinate 161,600 downwards.
TCACCTTCCTCTCTGATATGTTTGTATTCATCTCTTCCAAACTCTTTATTTAAACCCTCTTAAAATCTACCTCTCCACCAGTGAGTCACAACATAGCTCACTGCCAAAGTTGTGCCTGTCCTGGATCTCTATTTCTGATAATTTAAAATATCTTCTACAAGAAAGTTGGGATTTATTAGGGACCCAGGTATCAACATAGAGCTAACACTCTTTCCTCTTTTAAGCATATTGTGAAGTCCTGCTAATCCTTCCTCAGTGTCTGAAGCCAACATTCTCTCCTAAAGGCATTTCTTACCAGACACACTTACTTGCTCTCTCAGAAACAAACACAAATGCCATTGCTTTATCCACATTTTCATATAAACATTATGGAAACTATAGAATGAACAAAACTAAAAGGTTATATTATAACCCATCACCTGTTGTTGCTGTTTCTTTGTTAGCACAATTTTTCATCTAGAGGAGATTATTACTGTCTGCCTTCTCATGGATCATCTCCTGTAGTATTCTGTTTTTGGTAACTTCCACACTGTGCTTTCCCATAAGACATATCTTCCTAGGAGTACATCCAATCTTAAAATATTAAACTTTACGAGTGAGGCAAATTAGTCTATATCTTCACCGAAGCTACTTGATCTTTTCTTAAGCTGGTTCAAACACCTGCAAGCATCACCTTGCTTTGGGAAATATCGACTTCAATATCATGACTTTAAAACATAGTCCACTTTTCCTTTTCAAATCATCCTCCATGGCTGCTTCTCAAACCTCTTTAGTTCTGGCCAAACAAAATTTGTCCCTGTAAATGTTCATTTATTCTGACACATCTATAACCTTGACAGATTTCTCCCAGTGATGAGTGTTAACACATACACATGCACATGGATACACACGCAATCTTCACCTTTGCATGTCTGAGCATAAACTAACTTTGCCCATGGAGCATTTGACAGTATCCCTCGTTAGAAGTCATTAATTTTCTCAGAAATACCATGACAATGGCTTCTGCTTCTTCATGGTGCTTAAAGTAACATAGAAAACAAAATTCACAGGCCAACAAACTGATATCAGTTTTATCCCTTAATGAACCTTATGCCCTGGAACATGATTTATGGGCCACCATGACCTACGATTTTCATTAGTTGATGCTTAAAACAAATAGATGACAGATGAAAATCTACATTACAACAGGGCCAGTGCTCCTCAGGGGAATGCTTCATCCTCTCGCACAACTCACTACACCTGTTATGAGAAGCCCAAGTGATGGCTTTAGTTCTATGTGCTTCTAGAAGATTATGGGAATCTTCATGTGGTTATACCTTTTGTCTCCTATTTTTTTTTTTGCCTAAGTAGTTACTTTATGACCTTTTAAAAGGCTTAGAATTTGTCTTTGTATTCCTAACAGACATCTTTGAACTCTGATCCTGTTCAGTCCATTCTGGATGAACAAGTAAATGCACAAGCAAGAGAGAACATGAATGAATATACTGACATCTGAACCTAACAGCAGATGCTTAGTATTTTCCATCTCTCTTTAGAGTGGGGTCCTCATTATTTCCTTGTCATTTTATGTGCATGATAGAACTGAATGTGTAGTGGAAAGGTAGCCAAGGTGGGTTATACACTGGAGTTCTCCTGCACACAGAGCTTTTGTGTATGACTGACCTTTCTAGAAGTGCACACAATCATAATACCTTCAACTTTGTGAATGGACCGAATTACGTTTGCACAGTTACTGTCACAAGAAGAATGGTATTGTAAATTAAATTGTTAAAGTGTCTGGTTTGATGGTATGTTATTAAAATGTTTATTGATGGTTCTTATTTAGACACTGCCAACAGGAGCCCTGAAGACATAAGTATAAGATAGTGTATCTTACCATAGACAGTCCCTTAGGTCATCAGACTACAAGGCTTGATGTTGGCCCTATGACAGACTCAGTGGGAAGACAGACTGAGACATGAAGAGCTGCTGATTGACATTTTGTACTTCCTGCTTAGGAGGGCATGTAGTTCCATCACAAGCAGAGGCAGGCGGAGAGAAGTGTAGCTGTTTTATGCAAATTTCCACTCTCACCTCTGTCCCTATCTTGCCTAGAATATGCACTTGAATTTGAATTCCTAAGGGCATGGATGGTGCCACTCTAATGAATTGTCCTTTCACAGGGCAAGTTAGGGCCTCCTTTGTCACAGCACATGTAAAATCCCTTTGTAACCTGGAAAGATTAATGGGTCTTAGAAACCTCATTATCCTCTGAATGACTTAGCTCTAATCACCTTCAGAGTAAGTTGAATTCATGGGCAGTCTAGAGTGACAGAATCAAAATGCCAATTTAGTTTTAAGAAATGCCAGCGATGTGAAGGCTAACTGTCACCCTCTTATTCCGTTTCGGGGTTATTTTAAATGCATACTGGAGTCAGACAAGGGCCATCTCAAGGTTGAGATGACCTGCTTCCTCGGGGCTCATCACAGAGCATTCAGGCATCTATTAGCCTTGGGAATCATAAAGCATTTTCCCCTGGAGGGAAGAAGACTTCACCAAGAAGAAAAACTGAGCATCAGCAAAATCTTTTGCCAGGCAAAATGTCCAAGAACTCCTTTCAAGGGAGAGCCGAATTCCACTAAAGGAACAGACGCAGAGAATGGGATTGCCTCTCTTCCTGCCATAGCCGTTGGAACCCTGACACTCAACAAGGCAAAAGAAAGGAAGCAAGAAACTCTAGGAGAGTAGAAAACAGCTGGCATTCATAATGTTCTTGTTAGAATCAAAATGGATTACCATGGTAACTCGAGCATCATATCATCTACGGGATATCAGCATGTAGTGTAGAGAAATCACAGGGAGCCCAAAGTACATATTTTAGTCGTTCAGAGGGGTGGGGGGCAAGAGGGCAATCTCAACACTCTACATTGTCATAAGGACCAGTTGAATAAGGTTTCCTTGTTGTACAGATTTGAGACTTCTCAGTCCATGTGCATTTCCAGCTTTTGCCAGAAATAAAAAATCAATAACTAAATGCCATATCCTCCTCCTATCTCCCATAGAGTATGGTGAACCACTGGCCAAGTGCCATAAACTGCGTTACTATACATTCCCATGGAATCATAAGGTTCGATTTCAGGAAATTTCAAGAGAATTTTGAATCTTTTTAACTATAAAAAAATCAAGCAAATTCATTGCGAATTTAATAAGTATCTTCCAAAGAATGTAGATTAATTTACTTATTCTAGTTACTTTCACATTCCTAACCAGGAAAGAAAAACACAGGATTTTGTTTATTGGCTGCTATGTATCAGGTCCTGTATGAAGCATGGGACAGCCTGAGGTTTTAGAGTACAGGCTTACGCTCTCTTCTCAGGGTCTCATACTTGATGTGGGAAGAGATTGAGGGCCACAAAATACAGGCATATGCTATTACAATAGCGAGAACTGCTCAACAGCCCCTAAAGAGGATATTAATAGGCACCTCGCCTAGTCTGAGCATTTGGGGAATGTCTCCCTAGAGACCACAAGGCCTGGGGATGAGTACTATCACTGCCCTTGAGAGCCCTGTGAGAGAAGACATGACTGTCTTTTCATACGCAGAACACATAGCACCTTCTCTGAATTATAGGTGGAATTATATGAAGGGATTATCTGTTCTATAATACCCTCCTCAACAAATTCTTTTTCTTAGGGGTCTTTGCTATCATTGGCAAAACTGTCTTCCTTGACAGATCAGCCTTTCTTGTAGGGTCACAGAAAAGGCAATATCAATTCCAGCTCTAGAACGCTGGTTTCAAAGGCCATCCGCAGAATGATTGCCCATTGTCCTTTATTTACTTGTGTTTTCTGAGAATTTTATATGTGCATATAATTTGATCAAATCTACCCCTATTCCATTCACTCTTATGTATCCACTTAATGCTACTTGTGTGTGCATGGGCACAGGCCCATCTACTGTAGCATTAGTAGTTTCTCAAGGGCTGTTCCCTTGACGAAAACTGATTATTCATCCACCAGCAGCCATCAATTGACAATAGCTCCTCAGCTAGGGTCGGGGTGGCACAACCCTCCTTTCCTCAATCCCTTATCCACAGTGGGATTTTAACTAGGTTGATCTAGTCCAGGTGTGGTGAATATAGTCACAGCCACTGAGTTCACGTGTGCAATGGCCGTGTCATGCCTGGCAAATACTGCTTTACTGAAGACATCTACTATGTTTGGCTCTGAAGTCTTTCTACCTCCTCTTATATGATCCCCTAAAGCCTATGGAGAGAGTAGATGATACATATGTCCCATTTAGAGCTACGCATAAAGTTAGTTTTTTTATGTTGAATAATTGTGTGTTTCTGTTTTAATCATTATCTACTGAAAGAAAAGATTTCTGATGAAGGTTGAGAGATGCAGCAATCTATGGGTATAATAACAAGAATTTAGGGGTAGTTGATGCCTATGCCCATTTAGTTGAATGATAGTCTTAGGTTCTTCTCTGAGGGATAGATATAACCTAGCCAATCATGAGTCTATGACTCAGTTAATAGTACCAGTTGTGGGTTCTTCCTTTAGAGTGGCCCATAAATTCAATCAGAAAGTGATTAATTACTTCCATAACATCTGTGTCACTACTAACCCAATGGATATATCTTTCTAGGGCAGTGGTATCTGTACCCAGCAGGATTCATGGTTGAGTGAGACTGTTGTTTCTTTTTCTCCCCCAGGAGTGTGCACAGCACCTTCCATCCTAATGAATGCTAGGCAGTTGGGTGAAAGCTTGAAGGTATGTGCCAGGTTGATTTTTCAGTCTTGCGACTCAAGTATGTGGCGTCTTCTGGAGGAGTGTCTTACCATTAAGTTCTGGAGAGTATCCAAGAACAATAACAATAACCTGTAATGGTTGGGAGGTCTGGGTGATCCTGCTGACCAATAACTGAAAAGAAATAACCCACAGCTGGCACTATCTAATAGTCTATGGTGTCTACAAGAGAGTCTGCCCTCCTATTATAGAGTAATTCTATTTAAATTGCATCAGGGAAATGCAGATGAAAATGGCTCTGTGACTTCATCCTATCCTAGTAATCACGGGTAAGACTAGAAAGGAAAATGACAACAAATAATGCATGGACATGGAGAAAGGAATGCTGTTCAATGCTGGTAGGAGGGCAGACTGGAATATTCGCTATGAAAATCCTCAAGAAGCTGTGATCTCAACTTTATCACCCCTGGGCATATTCTCTAAGACTCTAAATCTCACCACAGAGATGCTTTCTCATCTATATTCATTGGTGCTCTATTCACTGCTGAATGGATAACAAAAACATGGTGCATATACACCATAGGCTAGTATTCACTTGTAAAGAAAATGAAATGAAATTCACAAGTAAATGAATGAACTAGCAATGACCATCCTGGATGATGTAACCCAAACCCAGATAGACAAACATCATATGGTCTCTGTCATATATGGATGCTAACTTTGAGTCTTTAGATATGTCATAAGGGTGCTTGATTTGGGATCCCCAAGGAAATGTAGTAAGGGGTCATGGAGGCATTTCAAGAGGAGAAGTGTGAACCCCAGGTGGTACGAACAGAGAAATGGAACAATTGAATGTGAGATATTAAATGGTATGGGGGGAGGGAGGGCAGGTAGAGGAAGGAGTAGGAAGTCAGATAACTAACACTAAAGGCCTTTGAAAAAGTCATATGTATGCTTACATTTGTAGACACTCCCTAAAATCTATACATATGCATATGCAAAGGGGGCTGGAATGGAATTACCATATTTCTGTTTCTGTTTCTTCAGACTCTCTGTATGAGCACTGTAGGGCAGTGAGGGGCTATGGCAGCTTCATGACTTTCACTATTCGCTGCCTTCATAAATCCCAGCGGGCAAAGGAAGGGCGAAGGCAGACTCCTCCCTTGGTAGTTCAACTTTATGTAATAATTTTGTTTGATATAGAAACAAGGCTATGGAAAACTTACGGCTTCCAAGGGGGTTAAGTAAATTAGCATCTAAGTGGTTTAACATGGGAAGGTCACTTTTATGTGGACTTTCCTTTTATGGCTCTGGTAGTAGACATTCTAGGCAGTCTCTCCTGGCCTGTTGCTCTGCTTTCAGCAATGCAAACTCTGTGCAGCTGGGGGATGGGTGAAAGCTGAGCAGACGTAGCACAAAACTTTGCCATTTATGACTTGTTATTAATTCTCAGCCATTAGGTAGATTAGAAATTTGACCTCTCTTTTAAGTTCAGCTGAAAAATATTACTTATCATGTACTTTAAAACATTGAAATAATTGCACAATGCACAAAGAATATGATTTAAATTATATTTCAGATGAATATATTAATAAATCAGGTTATCACCTAATGTCTTTCCAAAATGAAATATTTGAATCATTCAGTTATTTTAGAAGAATAATATCCTCTACCTGACTGATCTACTTTCTGTTTTTCTTGTCCTTCCTCTTTTATCATGACATCATATTTTTTAGCTTAGCATTTGTATCATGGCTTCATTTACAGAGTTCTCAGTGTACAGTGTTACTATTCATCCCCAGGCCTCATCCTTAGAGTAACTATGTTAAATAGTGTGTGTGTGTGTGTGTGTGTGTGTGTTGGGTCTCCCATTTTTTTTATTTTGAGCAGTTCTCAAAATTTCTATCAAATATCTGGCTTCCCGTTCTTATTTTAATGAAGTTTTCCTTCTTAGGATTTCACATTGCTTGCTTCTAGGGATATTTTCCATTCCAATTTATGTTGTGTACCCTTGCCAAATTCATCTCCCTAAAACAATAGTTTCCATTATACTAATCTAAAATGAGAAGACAGAAAATGTACTCATAATTGGAATTTGCTATGATAATGCTGCAGTATAAGAAAAAGAAAACAGTAAACTAAAGGTACTACTTCAATTTCAAAATTGGGACGTAGGACAGACATGTCTTAATGAAATGGTTTGTAGCATAAGCTACATCAAAAAAATGAGAGAGAGAGAGAGAGAGAGAGAGAGAGAAGCTCTAGGCCAAAATAGCAAGTCATGTCTTACACTTAGAATGCAGGGTGTGTGTCAATGACCCCAGGCAATTTACAAAAAATTATTTAGGAGACTATATCACGGTTCTTTTGAGCCTGCTATTAGTACATACATGAAAGCTTCATGATAGTGTTTTAGAAAATGAATCTGTGGGGTACAGCTAGGGAAAAGATGCTAACAAAGAAATCAATTATGTAGCTACCCATCTTTCAGGCAAGAAAGGATGAGGATGTGATGCCAATGGCAGCCCTGGGGATGCCAATGGTAAGAGAGGGTAAGCTCGAGGATCAAGTATGCGCCTGACTCCAGTGGTAGTGAGTGGGAGGGCGGTGAAGTTGAGGAAAGAAAACACCTTGGAGGCCTCCAGAGTCTGCAGCATGAATTTCTAAGGACATAGGAAACAGTGAATGTCCCAGGGTGATTTTACTTTCACACAAACAGATGAACTCTGAAATGACTGGTACTAGGTACTCAGCTTGAGCACTGGGGACAGAATGAGAAGCTAGAGATGTGTTTTTTTAACAGAAATGATTTCCACCAATATCTTACATCCAGATTTAGGAAGGATGAAAAACTACTGGTTTTCAGAAGTTTTAAAGAGAAAAGAAGGACCATTTATTAACAAAAAAAACCTTCTCTTGTCTCTCAAAGGTTGCCTTCTCTTTGCTGTTAGATCGAACTATTTATGATGAAAACACCTGATGTAGGAGGGTCATCTGTCTATGTGTTACTTTCATTGGTTAATAAAGAAACTGCCTTGGCCCTTTTGAT
>LOEQ01000735.1:140244-153637 GCA_001685075.1 Bramus lutescens | reverse complement strand
GGTATAAGCTAGCCGTGCGGGAGCCGGGCGGGACGAAAAGCAGGCCTTCTCTCCTCATTACTACAAACACCCACATGGCTCACATGGTCACCGTCACAGGATCACACATCCAGACACCAGAACAGATATCGAGGCTTTAGCAAAGCTACACACACATTGGTCAACTTCATCTCCATTATCTCCTGTGCAAGTTTGCCTAGAGTTTTTAACTTCTCTTTGAAAAGTGGATCATGATTTGGCACTTAGCCTGGAGCTACAGGGCTATATTAGATCATTTATTCAGCTTTCTTTAATGAGATCTTAGTAGAACCTCTACCGAAGGAACAACAGGTCCTGGAAATGCAATAAAGCTGCTGATTTAGAGGAACCAGATGACAAGACAGCTGAGATTACTGAATATTTTTCTATTTTTAACCAGATGAAAAGAGCAATGGCTTAATTGATAACCACACAAAAGATGAGAAGTGCTGCTTTTATGAATTCATAAAATACATCAATTTTCTGGATGCAAGTAAATGTCTTCAGAGAACTCTGAGGCACACCCAGTTCAGCTTGTTGATAGCTCAGTAATTAGTTATTGTAGGAAGGTTGTCTGGTTATCACAAGATACTCCTGACCTTTTATACTGGATATAGTTAACCAAGCAATCACACCTTAAATCATGGTAATCAAATATGTTCCTAGACTTTTCAAATGTCCTTAGGTTGGAGGGGAATAAAGTGATCCTACTGAAAAACAATGGGACACACACATAATTAATCTAATGTCCCCTCCCACTCACTGAAGTACTACACAGAAGGAAATGATAATCTGAGCATCAAATGTTTATCTAATGTTGTCAGAGTAGTTATAGAGCCTAAATTAAATTTCTGATTGGTGAAGACTGGTTGTTTACAATGTGTACTTGTTTTCTTCTGGTGCATAATGTGGGGAATATATACATTTCCAAGTGAACTTATCTCACTTGGAGTGATAATGCTCCCCTCAAGAGACATTGACTATCTAACCAAAACCCCAGTACCAGGCATGAGAAACTTCCTTTTGAGTTGTTGGCTGGGGGAGTCAAATAGATCTTCAAAACATTATAGGGTATTGAACCTGCCTTTAGTCACCTCCTAGAATTTGAGGTAAGCCCTGCTGCTGAAGATACTACATATACCACATACTTTGAACATGAGACTTGGAGGAATTGAGCTGGAACAGACCTGGAAGTCTCCTTTCTGAAAACTAGCTCTCATAGCATGGGAAAGGTACTATGTAAACTGCCAAGAGAGAAAAGCAATCACTATTCTTACCCAACTGTGATGCCTACGAACCAGCACAATGACCAGCAACACAGCAAGACAGCACCAAAGGCACAGTAGTAGCATATACATCTTGGGGTAGTCAACAGCTTCCGAATTAAGGCCTGGACTTAAGGCTTGCTCAATAGGCAGGGATTCAGTCTCAATACTATGAACCTATCCACCCGTCGCTTAGGGGAAAGCCTACTAGTAACACTTTCCTAATCCAGTATAACGTCTAAGTATTGTAAATACTTCTCCTTCATCAAATAAGCATAGCTCTTACCCATTATCAAAGAAGTTTCTTTTTGCAGTAGACAAGAGCCCGTTACAGAAATTTACAATTGGTCAAAAGGCAGAAAACAACTGACTGTGGGATACTTAGCCTTAGCTGACATGCTTATAACCCAACCTATATGCTTAAGAGAGCATCATGCAGAGGGGACAGAAAGATTGTAAGAGCCAGAGGACCAGGGGAGCTGCTGTGAGACCATGTACCCACAAAATGTCAACAATATCATTACCCAAGCAGGACCCAAACAAGGGACAACACCAACTGACATGGCAGTGTGGGCGGGGAAAAGTTCACAAACATAAAACCCCAAGGGGAAGACTGTCCAAGAAAAGTGATCTTCTTACCTCTCTATCCATTAAAATTGAAGGAACAGATTTTTTAAAAAAAAAGTTTTATTTTTGTAAGTTAAAAATAAAGTACTCTAGAGTTTGCGGAGATTATAATAAAAGCTTAAATATTTTAGAAATCACAAATACAGCAAATCATGGTAATTCCAGATGGCAGGGCTGTCACGCTCTTCAGCGCTGGGTTTAATTAAGACTTACTGCTCTCGCTGCTTTGGTAATGTCCTCACTGCCACTTGAGATAAAAATGGGAAGCTCTTACATGATCACGTGACTATACTTCTGATGCTGCTGATTTTTAAGGTAGAAATTATTTTTCTATGTTCTAATACACCTTTCTTTCTACAAGTCATTATTTGAAAGGCTATACCTGGGTTTAATGGGAATGATATTTCGAATTTCTCTATGAGATTCCCAACATCATCCCCCCCCAATGGGTTTCACTACAAAGCCAGATTTTCTTTTTATCAACTCATTATTATAATTTCCTGGGTCACGTGAAACAACGCATGACTGCTTTTTATTTCCCCCCTCCTCCCTCTCTTGCTCCCTCCCTCCCCCTCTTCCTTTCTCTTTACCACTCACCGCTCTTTCTTTTTCTTTTGTGAGATGGAATTTTGTTATTTAGTCATGGATGGCTTTCAGCTCACTATGAAGTCCAGGCTCATCTCAAACTCCTTGCTATCCTCCTGTCTCAGCTTCCCAAGTACTAGACTTATATGAGTAAACTCTCATCTCTGGCATTTTTACTATTTTATTTATTTATTTAGTTAGTTTTTTGAGACAGGGTTTCTCTGTGTAGCCCTGGCTGTCCTGGAACTCACTCAGCAAACCAGGCTTGCCTTGAACTCACAGAGATCGCCCTGCCTCTGCCTCCTGAGTGCTAGGATTAAAGGTGTATGCCACTATGGCCTTGCCTATTTTTACTTTTTTGAGACAGGGTCAAATGTAGCCTAAATTACCTTAAAATTCATCATGTAGCTAAGGTTGGTCTTGAACTCCTGATCTTCCTGTTTCCACATCCCAAGGGCTGGGTTACAAGCATGTGGCACTGTGCAAGGAGCTCCTCTTCCTTAGAAGGATTGTCTTTCTTCCTTTACACCCTGCTTCCTTCTATGTTCTCCTTCCCTTTTTCCCCACAGTTTTAAATCAGAACAGCAATTTCTTATTTGCCCAAAACCCTAAGACCTATTGTATAAATATAAGTGCATAGATGTTGTTCATTAACCTTAGATGAGTTCAGGCAAGCATCCTGAAAAGTGACCAATCATCTTAGGTAGATTTTGATGAACCCAGGCTCATGGGATACCACTATTGCAAGTGTATTAGTTTCTCTATAATTTTTTTAAAAAATAGTTCTTTTATTTTTGAGATTCTAATATAATTCTCCACGATTTTTTAAAATCAGGTGTAAAAACTTATAACTTGAAAAATAGCTGCAGAATAAAAAGAGTTGGGATTTGGATGTTCTTTTATCACCTAGGCATCCTTCCCAGCTACTGCTTTCCCTACAGACTTCTATCTCAGTCCCATGGGGCAGCGGTGCAAAAGGAAAGATATAGCTAGGCATCTGCTACAGAAGAAAGCATTCAATTGATTGTAAAAGGGGATCTGATTTTTTTTCTTACAAATTCCAAGGTCTGTGTCACAAAATATTGATTATTATCAGGGGCTTTTAAAACTACTTTCTGGCAAGATGTATTGTGATGGTTGATTTTAAAACCATAGCACACAGTGAAAATCAACCAAATGACTGAGTTTCTCAATGCTTTCAAATTCCTGATATATGATTCTTTGAGATTCAGAGACAATAAATCAAAGATTTTTGTTCTTGTTGGCTTTTGTTTTTGTTTTTAATTGAGCATTACAAATCTAAATTTTTCTTTGTTGCTGAACAAATAGGCTTTGGGGGATTTTTAGTTAAAATAAATAAAATTAATTGGAAATAATCAGAATTTTCCTGAGTATCTATAAACACACACACACACACACACAAAACAAGGGGTCAGGCAAACACATTTACCCTTGACTTTGGTAGCTTGTGTGGGATTGAGCTTTCACCCTGCAGTAGAGGTGTGGACAGTGATCATGCCATGCTGGGGTCTTGGAAAATAATAAAGCTCCCATAAGAGATCATAGGTGCTAGCTCACTATGAATTACATAGGGCCAGAGCTGAGTGGGAAAGACTTGATGTTCTGGGGGAATAGTAATATTTCCTAAAGTAGAAAAGTTCATTTCCATCAAGGAAAATGTTCCTTCACATTTACAACATTTATATTAATGTCAAATCCAGCCAGGTGTATGATCGGTGAGTTATACGTATACATCTATGTGTGTATAATATCAGAAAAAGAAGGGGAGAAGGGGCAGGATGGCAATGGCAATTGAAGTAAAATCTAACGCCTTCAAGAGCGCATTTTATTTTATTTTTTCTCTGGAAAAACATAAAATTAGGAGCATTGTTATTCATGGGGAAATGGAGCGTCTCTATCAGTCCTCCTAGTTCATGGGTAAATGCAGAATAAAACGGTAATCTTATTTAAAATAACACTAAGGGATGATTTCCAGACATGCTAGTCACACGCACCTCTATTCTGCCACTGCAATGAATCTGCAGGAGAAGAAAGGGCCCATCTAGCTGACAGCCCCTTGTTCTGAGAATATTGAGCTCAACTTTGAAATCACAGGGCATAAGTTTGCTTATCTGGCCGGGAGGGAGGGGGATGGCAGAGGGGTGGGGAGTATGAGTTAGCAGAATTCTGGAACACAGATGTAGAAATTACAACTTCTCGATAGAAAAAAAAATCCACTGGTCTCTTCTGGAGTGACCACATGGTAACATACGCTTTCCATGGAATTATCCCACATTTATTACTGGATGTAGGCATTAAAGAGAGAGTCTGGACTCTTGAATATCTGGAAGTAAATGTTGCTAATAAACAAGTCCATTATTTTGCTAAATCCCCGTTCCAATTATCATCTTGGATGATTCTGCTGGTAACACTGACATTAACAATTTTCCGGATTCTGAAAATCCCCAGACCTTGAAACTGAATTAGGTCTCGCCAAACTAAACTAAACTAAGAATATCTGTCAGCTTTCCTCTCTGGTTAATCTTTTCCTAACTCCCCCAGTATGCTGAATTTAACAACTAAGCTCTCTCCCCGACCCTCGCAGATCAACAGATCTCCAAAGCAGTTCCCAAAGGGTAGCGGACACACGTTTACTGACAAACTGCATGTGGAAGGGAAAGCAATTACCGTCTCCTCTGTGGTTTGATATCAATTGGCTTGTTGATTGCACAAGGTGATCCATGAACATAAGCACTCCGGAACCTAGCCACCTTCCCCAGGCTTAGGTACTCACAGCTGGTTGGCAGACTCATTGTACCAAAAAATCAGGAAGTAAAAGCAAATCTCGGTAGCCAGCTCAGCATTCCTGGGAAGGCTGGAAAGAGGGTGTCAGACAGCGGATATCGGCCATACACTGCTCTGGTCGCTGGGTGCTGCTTTTTCTTCAAGAGTAAACGGGTGTCTCTGAGAGGCTACATGCTCTACCTTGTTTTCTGTTCATGGATACGGAAGCTTGCTGCTTGTTTCTAATCAGAGTTGTGCTCAGCCAGTCATTGGCTGAGCAGAGGAAGAAGAAATTCTGTAGCTCCACAAACGCCCGTTTGCACTTAGAGCTACCCTCTGAGGAGGCAGCAGGTTTTAGTCCATTTTCCTCTAAGGTCTCAAAGGATGACAACCTAACGCAATAGTGGTTGAATAGCCAGTTGTTTGCTTGTATAGCAAGCGTGCATGTGATAGGCAGAGCAAAATCAATTATTGCTCTGACTGTAAAATATTAGAAAATGGGCTGGGCACATGGAAGTGATTATGGTGGCTTTCCAATTATCAGGATAAAAACTTGAGTTCACAATGGCAGTGAACTCAGCCTCTTGGGGGCAGAAAAATTATAAACAAGAGTACATGGGTGACAATACTACCTAATTCCTGATTCCTTCCTTTGTTAGCCACGTCCAGAAATACAAATTCTCCCTGTTTTCTGGGTGAAAAACTATTGGAAAAACTAGAAGCAATGTCTTTGCTAATTTAACATAATGAAAGACAAGCTGGAGAAATTAGAAAAGATTGCAAATAATTCTGCCCAAGGATGAAGCTACGGCCTTATAGCTTTTAAGACCGTTCAGTCATGTTCTCCAATGAACCCCCTGGGCCCTTATGTGTGTGACTAGAGATAGCAGGCATGTCGAGTATGGGGAAATTTTGACAGGTGAAAAATGATTTCATGCTGAATGCAGTGGTGAACACTTGAAATACCAGCCCTCAGAAGCTGAGGCAGAGGGATTGTGAGTTTGACCCTCTGAGTGACACAGAAGATGGCATCCCTCAGAAGCTGAGGTAGAAGTCTGCAAATTTGATGCTTGCTTGAGTGAGGTAGAAGACAGTGCTGAGAATACAAATTCTTAGTTAGGGTTTGAATATAGATAAACAAATCTAAAATTCTGTAAAATGTTTTAATATTAGTGTATTCATGTAGGTATGAAAAGTGTGTGTTGTGTGTGTGTTGTGCATGTGTATTTATGCTGTGTGTTTATGTATGATGTGTGTATACGTGTGTTTATATGTATGATGTTTGTAGGTCTATATGTATGGGGTATGTGTGTGTATGGTATGTGCATGTATGTGTGAATGCATGAAGTGTGTATATATGTGTGCACATGTGTGGCATGTGTATGTAATATATATGTGTATGTGCGATGTATATGTGTGCGTGTGTATATGTATGATATGTGTGAATATACGATGTGTGTGTGTGTGTGTGTGAATACAAGGGTAGAGGTGCCATGTCTTGCACATGGAAATCAGAGAGCATCCAACCACTGGGAATCAGTTCTCTGTCTTGTCAGTTAGACCCGGGAACTGAACTCAGGTTGTCATTCGTTCACAACAAGCCTTTTCATCCACTGAATCATCTTAGTTATCTTGTCTGTCATACACAAAACGTTCATTCAAGAGTCATGGAAGTGAGTGTTGGAGCACGCCTTCAGTTCCAGCATTCAGGAAGCAGAGGCAGGTGGATGTCTATGTGTTCCAGTTAGCTAGGTCCAGGTCAAGTTAGGTTATGTAGTCTGACTGTGTCTCAAGAAAATAAAGTCTTAGAACCAGTGTGATCAACAGAAAATTGTATTGCTTCTACAGTAGTGGATAAATTCAGACACTAATTGAGAAATTAGGTACAATTTAAATTCAGGAAGTTTACAAATGTAGATGACTTGTTCTGTTTGAAATAAATATTTCTATCTAATCATTTTGTTTTATATATTCTGAATCATAGGAAGATGATATAAGATTTTTAAAAACATGATGTAGCTCTCTTTGTGCTCAGGATGCCATGAATTTACCGACTCTTAGTATTCACCTATCTCATCTTCTGAGTTGTAAGGACTAGAAATAGGTACCACCATGTCTGGCCATTTTCATTTTAACATATGACGTGACACAGAACTATAGAAACAAACTTGTCTTTTCTTAATTCACATTGTTTTCTTTCTTAATGTTTACCAATATATTTTTTTATTAATGCTACCAAATATGTTTAAGCAAATGTTCACATATACATATCAGTAATATGTGCATACAAATGTACACATATATAACATACCTCATATATGTGTGGATGCATGGTGTGCATGTGTATGTGCTTGTATATGTGTGCATGTATGTGTTTGTATGTATATGTGCTTGTTCATGTTTGTGCATGTGAATGTGGATGTGTGTTCTCTTGGGAAAATTTAGTTTTGGGAATTTGGATCTTGTCATACACAATCTGTAAATATTTTTGTACCTAATGGACAATTTCAAAGTCAATGCATGGCAATCTAGTGAATGTTTTTTATAGTACATGGGACCACATAGCATGATTTGGCTAATATTTCTCCAACTAGTCTTTTTTAGGTACCTGTAATCTTAGCTTCTATTAATAAGAAACAAATTCCTTTTTTTTCCTGATAGGTGCTTTTTTATTTCTGAAAGTTAGTCCCTAGGTAAAAATTATAAGCATTTTCTTCTTAGCAGGCTATGGCAGTTCACATTCCATAAATCTTGTGGGCACACATCAATTTCCCCACACTATCAGAAAAACTATTTATGTTATTCAAGTCTATGTCTCTATAGTGTAAAGACAGGTAACTGGGTCTTGGAGATACACAGCTGATAAAACTTTGTCCCGCAAGCCTGCGAACCTGAGTTTGATCCCTAGCACTCACGTAAAACCCAGGCATGGTAGCAGTTCCCTGAAATCCTGATGATGGGGAAAAAAGAAAGGCTCATCTCTGGAGCTGGCTGGCTGGCCTGCCTACCCTGACTGATTAGCTTCATGTCCCAGTAAGAAGTGATGTCTCAGAAAACAAAAATTGTTGGCTCATGAGAAATGATAGACGAGGTTGACCTCTGACCTCCACACACCCGGGCACACAGGACATGGGGAATCTTACATATAAAATGCTCACACATACCATTAAAGCAATAAAACACACATAACGTTAAACATGAAGCAATCTCAATAACACAGAGTGACTTTACAGAATTCCTTGTTGTTGTAAAGCTCTTATTAAGGTGCCTACAAAAGTAAGGTCATCCTTCTTAATCTGAAAGCACTGGAGTATAAAGACATGGGTTATAGAGAAATAATATTGTATAACTGGAATAGCATCCCCAATTTTATCATATGGGGGTGGGACCTAATGACTGTCAACCTTGACATGCATGACAGCAGGATGTATTTCTTACATCTAAGGGGGCCATTGGACTTCCTCTTCTGTTTCATAATATTAGCAACAATGGCTCAAGAAAGCAAGATAACTTAGGAGCTTTGTACAGCAGCAGAGAATAATTTTCACATGAAAATTTCCCCCAAGGGGAAACATGAGTCCTCTCAGGGGTGAAATTCTTCGCAGGGACAGTTCCGTTTATACCTGTGCAATGGTTTACCAACATTCTGGCAGGGATTCCCGGGGATTAATTGTACATAAATAGGGACAAGAAGGGATTACTGTGAAGAGTCTACCTGCCAGGAGTCCAGAGTCGATGAGAACTTGGCTGCTATGAAAGAAGTGGCCTGGTAGGGAAAAGAGAATGTTCCGGTTTTCAACAGCTTCCTGGCTGTGGGTCTAGAGTAGCTAGAGTATTGGGTAGCTAGCCACTAGACCTTTGAGAAAATGAAAACATCCTGGAATTGAGTCTCATCGAGAGGCGAGAACCTTAGTCTGTACAGGTTTGTAGCAAAACCAGAGCTAAACTCTTCCTAAGAGAACTCTGATGCATCTATTTTACACAGATTTGCACACTCTGATTCATGGGTGACAAGCATGGAGCCCAACATAAATCCCATTCATCACACCATTAGCCTGAACTCTTGAGGCCATTCAGACAAAGGCAGACATAACACAGCAGTGTGGGGAACATCAATTTCCTGCGGCATGTTAGCTCTGAAGCTGGAAATGCCCAGCATAGCAACGAACACAGATGCCAGCAAGTAGCGATTGGAGGCCCCAGGATTTCCCACATTCTAAAGACAGTGGCATTGATTAAAAGAAGGTTCTTTTGGCTTTTAGTCTGGCTTGAATTTGGCAATTGGAGAATCTGGCAGAACTTCTTTAGGACAGCAGGCATCACCTGCCCATGCCCATACCAGGGTACAAACATCAACACAATCATTTTTTAGGGCTTGTAACATGAGTAGAGTAGGCTTCCCTGATTACATTCTACCAAGGGGGAGCTGGAGAGCAAATGCTTCTTCAACTTTCTAGCTTGTTGCTGATTCTACTATCAATATTTCTTGGCCAAGACACCCAAGAAGAGGCTTCTAATACCTTTTATGTGCTGAAAAAAAAACAGACAAAAAACCCCAAAACAATAAACAAAATAAAACATATCTTTATTTAGAGTTCATACCTTCCGGCCTTTTAACATGAACTGCTGCCAATAAAATTCTACTTGGGAGCCCCACAGATGCTTCATTCAGCATTGATAATTTGATTCTTATCTACTCTTTTTTCCTACAGTTCCTCTCTCTCTCCATACTCCGCTCCTTGTATTTTCCAGGACTAACACCATCCAGCAAATAATCTGACCACTGATAACTGGGCCTCAAGTGGGAGAGAAACAGATATCATTAACACCAACAACAGCACTGAAAGATGGCTAACACTGGCCAGCTGCTCCTTAGATTCTAGAGAGAGCATTAGTGGAATGAAATAATCCATGCGATTATCATAACCACGTGAGTTTGGGCCATATTGGCATGCGTGTTTTTCGCAAGGGATTTAGATACACACATTGAGTCTCAATGAATGGTAGGAGATAGAGTAAGAGTTAGATAACAGTTAATTTGGTGCAGACGATACTGCCTTGTGTATTCATTGCACTTTCGTTGTCAGCATTACGGTTTCTTGCCTGGCCTATTAAATAAGGCAACTATAGTAGCAGAATCCTTGTGTACTAAAAATCTACTTACCTCCTCCCTTAACTTGCTTCTCTACTACTCTACAGAGCTATTAATGTTAACTACTGAGGTTCATGGGAAGTAGTACAGACCCCATAGACTGCATTTGTGAGGAAATACGATTCTCTTCTGCAAAGGGTCCACTGAAATGCAATAGCAAATACAAAAATTCCCTTTTCTTAGGGAGTTGGGGGTGTGCGGATTTTAATTAGAGGTAAGTGAAAAATGCTTGTGTTGTTTCGGACAGTTTGAGCTCAATAAATAAAGTTTTTCCAATCAGACAATCAACCATTTGAATAAACATAGAATCCTGCTGTGTTTGGAAGCGCATGCATTAAGAACTAAACTTTTGTTAATTAGTTAGCAAATCTTCTTCTATGAATGGTCATCCATCTGTGGTCAGGCACTGGAATTTTCTGGTAATTCACTCTGTAAATACAGCTTTCAGACATATCAAAGTCCTGTACACAATGATCACAATCAGGGAGAAATACCAAAGGTACCGATAAAGAGATAACAGCCATGGAAGGTGTTTCAGTGTTTTCTAAACTAGTAAAACAAACAAACAAAAACAAAACAAAACAGAACAAAAAAAAACTATGTTGCTTTATTTCCCACTGAGGGTGGGAAGAAACAAATGTTGGGTCAGTGTGAACATCATGTATCTGTCAAAATGATGACATTGGGTAATTACCCTTAATATTTTCCCCATATCCAAATCAGAATCTTCACTGATGGAGGTAACTGGACCACTTCTGGTAAGGAATGTTAGCATCTGAGATGCTAATAAGTTCTTGGGAATTCTGGTAATGTGACCTAATTTTCCAGTTACAAAGAATACAGAGGCACACTGTGTACCAGTAGTCTAATCTCAAAATACTAAAATGAGACCAAAGTTTAGGCTGAACTAAAGTAGCAGCCCAGTCAGCAGAAGAAAATGGTGCTTCTTCACTAATGTTTCAAGCAGGCCCACATGATTCAGGGCTTCTGGGTACTACCAGCTATTTCAATGTTAAACGAAGAGAGGTTTTGCTTTAGGATGTAAGAAAGTGGGAACATGTGGGTTTAATATACACTACAGGATCTGAGAACACGATTTCTTTGACAGATGTCCTACATTACTTCCCACAGTTTCAGACAGAAAAAGCACAACATTCGCCAAGAGGCAAAGTGTTGCCAATGTTCATTTCTTAATGAATTTCCCACAGTAGGAGCCAGAGGAGAGAACTGAAATGCTTTTAAACTTGTTTCCAAATAATCAAATGCCTTGCATCATTATAAGACGACAAGATGAAAAATAATCATCCTATAAGTTCATCCTTTGTTGACAAGCTGAGCAAACAGGGGTGTCTTTGGCGAGCACAACTCTGTATTTGTTTGCCAGATGACTTTTCAAAACCGCCTTTTCCCCCTGCACCTTTATAAACCTCTTGATTCATTTTTCTACTGCAGATAGTCAGCCAGTCAGCATTATCTGAACATGGATTTTGTATACATAGTAGTAGATGATGCAATGTCTACCGAAGAAAAATATATATATATACTTGTGTATAAATAATTCATTTCATGTCCAGGTGAATGCTTCAGGAGGGAACTAATTCCAGTGGATATTATGAAAGAAGAAATGCACTATAGCACAGTGAACATATTTGAAGGACAATATTCTTTTTATTATTATTAGCTTTATTTCTGATTCTAATAGATTGCCAGTTCAGGCACATTCTCCACTATTGCTAGGAGTCTTAACTGGGGTCATCCTAGTGGATTCCTGGGAGTTTCCTGGGAGCCGGGTTTCTCTCTAACCCCCAAATGTCACCCCCAATAGGATAATATTCTTAATCTTGTACTAAACCTATTCTACCACTTTTTCTTTATATTTTAATTTTAATGGTCTTTATTTTTTTATGGAGCAGATTATAAAACACATGGTAGACAAGTTCATAGTATAATTGTCATTAAATTTTCTGTAAAGCATAATGAATGTCATACACATAGTTCTACCATGTTTAATAGGTTTCTCTAAACAGTGCTGATGCCCAGCAAATGCTCATTAAACACACACACACACACACACACACACACACACACACACACAATCTGTTGTTTCTTTTGAATCATTACTCATCTGGGGGCCACCACCCAGCTCCCAAATAAATTACACTCATGGAGATTTATTCTTTCTTATGAATGCCCAGCCATAGGCTGGCTTGTTTCTAGCCAGCTTTTCTTAACTTAAATTATTCCATCTACCTTTGGTCTCTGGGCTTTTACCTTTTTCCATTTCTGCATATCATTTCTTTACTCTGCGTCTGGCTGTGTGGCTTTATGGCTGTGTGGCCGTGTGGTTGGCCCCTGGTGTGCCCCTCCTTCTTCTTCCTTTCCTTGATCTTTTCCCAGATTTCTCCTCCTATTTATCCTGTCTGCATTTCAGCCCCACCTATCTCCTGCCTAGCTACTGGCTGGTTGGCTGTTTATTAGACCAATCAGGTGTTTTAGACAGGCAAAGTGACATAGCTTCACAGAGTTAAGCAAATGTAACATAAAAGAATGAAGCATATCTTTGCATCATTAAAAAGAATTCCACAGCATAAACAAATGTGACACATCTTTAACAAATATTTTACACCATATGCATATAGTTTACCATCAACGTTTTAAGGTCTAGGACAATGCTCTCCACTTTGCCTGAATAATACACAGCTGCTGTGTTGGGCGTTATTAAATAAGTGTCCCTCTTACTCTCAGAAGCATGGTGGATTATAAGTTATCTAGTCATCAACTGACTTGGGAAGTCTACATTTGCATGGTTGCCTTAGCCATGTGGGCTCTTAATCTCAGGGTCGTGGGTTCGAGCCCCATGTTGGGCACCAGATGAAGGCGTAAGTCATAAACAATCACACACCAGTTGGGATTTAAAGGGGTATTTATTTTAAGGGTAAAACTTACAAAGCACCAACAGTCA
>LOEQ01000735.1:123273-140147 GCA_001685075.1 Bramus lutescens | reverse complement strand
GGGCTGGTATCTCATCAGCTATTGGCTGAAGGAGCGGAAGGAGCTCCCGCAACACTCATCTTTCCTTCTTCAGATCCTGACAACTCCAGGAAACATGGCAGACAACAGAAAAATTCATGATAAACTTACGGATGGACCAAGTCTAGAGAAGAAGAGGGAGATTATCCAGATGAATAGTGATCCGGATTCCCTCTTCAATTCAGACACACATAAAGCATCTATTTACAATAAAATCCATACAGCCGTGGGGTGTCAGTCTTACCAAAACTTCATTCAGCACAATTCCTGGGTTATTTGTAGTAGAAAAAGAGGTCATGAATGAGGTTGTCGGTTTCACGGTCAAGTGAATTTAGTTCACAACCCTGCACTGCCATAGAATGCGTAGACAGCCGCAGGGGAGAAATTGTGCCCTTCTAATGTTTGTATCCATGACACTTAAGCTCTATACTTCTAATCTGCAAAAGTTTGTCAAGTTCCTACTTTTGGGACTAAGACTTCAGAAGCAAACATACCAGACAGGTACTCCTGCTTTCAAGGAACTGGTTCAGCGCACACNGGGGTATCTATCTCAAGATAAAGTACACAAGGCGTGATACCTGACAGAAATAAAACAGCAAGGGATGGTCACAGGATTTCAGCGATGGCGACAAGAATGAGGACTGCCTCACTGCCATGAGCCCATGGATTTGGGACTTTTCCATGATGACTGACTCAAAAGGAAATAAAGGGGATACAGGCATGAAAGTAAGTGTGAAAATGTGCAGTGCTTGGAGCAATATTTTGTATGTACACAGCAAGTAGAGAAGATGCCTTCAACATGTAGCAGGTGCAACCGCAACCATGAGACAACAGCAAATCTCTTATACAAAGGGGATAAATTCAATGACTTAGAAATTATCCATAACTGAGATTTAACAAGTCCCTAAACTAAACATCATCTTTGATTAATGGAAGAGAGCCATTTTTTTTCCTGGTAATGCTCTATTTCTTTGTTGGTGAACTCTTTCTGTCTTAGTTACTAGATAGTTTAATATAAGCAATTGGGTTAGCAAACCCACTGATTTCTTGTTAAATTTGATTAATCCAAAACATAGGTAGAGGAGAATGTAAAGACAATTATCGAAAATGTAAATTAAGACTAAGTCAGTCCTCATTAACATAAGATGTCATTATCTACCTTAATTATTTAGGGACAGAGATGGTTTCACAACTCCAGAGAACCTAGACAACAATGTGGCCCCTAAGAGAGACAGACATGGATCTAAACTACATGGGAAGTAGAAAAAGACAAGATCTTCTGAGTAAATTGGGAGCATGGGGACCATGGGAAAAGGTAAAAGGGGAGGGGAGGGAAAATATATAGCTCAATAAAAACAATAAAAAAGAAAGTAAAATAAAAACACCAAAACTGTTAAACAGCTTTTGAAAGTTTAAACATTCTTCCTATTCTCACTGCACCAATGGTGGCATATAAATTCATGGGCAGCCACTGCAATAATTTTTATGGTTAAAATGTCTATTGAGTGCTTGGAATTGCCAAATTCTATACTGAGGATTTCTCACACAATGCATTCTCCCAGGTGGAGGTTGGTTGAAGTGCTGCCCTCTTCGAAGGCTAAACAAAGTGAAGACAGCATCAATGCCTGGCGCAGCAACCAACTGCTGCATGGAGCAGAAGGCTCATCTTCGTACAGATCTAACTACTGAAGATTATCTGACCTTAAGAGTACTATTCCTCAGTGCTACACCTTAGATCCCTGCATTTGTCTAAAGATTTTGTTCTCCATTTTGGGCCACATAGTCTAATATTTGAAACTCTTTATATTTGAACATCTAATTATTTTTGTGTACACATACACACACAGACACACACACACACACACGCAAAGACAGGACCTCATGTAGCCTAAGCTAGCTTTAAAATTGCTTGCTTTGTAACCAATGACAACCTTGAAGTTTGTGTTCCGGGTCTCCACCTTCTAAGTACTGGAATCAGTGGCATGTGCCATCACATCTGGCTTATGCACGTTTCCAGAGGTTTCACCACCTTGGAAACATGTTTCTAGGATGACACCTCCTGCTTGTCAATTTCTCCTAAAGCGTGGTGTCAGAACTAAATCTAGTATCCTGTGTGGGTTATGAGTATTGTGGGGCAGAGAGAAGAAGCCTCAGCCTCAGTTTTCATATTGGAGAATGTGGCTTATGGCAGTGTCAACAGATTCTTAATTTCAGATTAATTATGATCTTGAAATCTTGCCTATTTTCAATAGCAAATATTGGGTATTACTTGTGACTATGCTGGATATTGACTGTTTCTTTCAAGTCCACATTGCTGTGTTTGCCTTGTTGAATGAAGGATCAACCATTTAGAAAAATCATCTACTAAAAATTTCTAATTTATATAGTTCAACAAGTTACACACATATCTATCTGGATTTTTCAACCAACCAATAAAGTCACCATTATATGGTTATACCACAAGAGGCTCTAAAATACTTTACCCAAATAAAAGTATATTTTTTACAGTATTTTCATGATTTATCAGCAAAGTGATATTGTGAATGAGGATTTGTATATTAGGAAACTGAAATGGCAACAGGGGTTAAGACTAGGTGTTTTTCATTAATGAAACTGAAGTTTCATGAGAAAAGTAGACATGACGTAACTTAGAAGACCCATCAGATGTTGTTTGATTGCTTCTAGAATGAGCAATCAGGTTAGCAGAGACTAAGGCAGTAATATAACTGGGGACTGGTGCACAAGCCTGGTATCCTGGGAATTTGGAAGGCAGAGGCAGGGAGATGACAAGTTCAGTCTTCCTGGGTAACTGAGTATCTTTTGGCAAGGATGAGCAACTCAGCGAAATCCTATCTCAAAATAAAAAGATTAAAAAAAAAAGACCTTGAAATGTAGTTTGGTAAGGGGCTGTATATCAGTGGTAGAATGCTTTCCTACCTAGGTCCTAGACTCAGCCCCCAAGTGCCTCCCCAAATACATACATACATACATACATACATACATACATACATACATACATACATACATACATAGTTGGCCAACATCAAGTGTATATGGTTCATCTTAAAAGAAATGTCAAATTACAACATCCCAGTCTTTGAGTTCATTCTGCTATAGACTCCTTGGCTAAACAAGAACACAATCCAAGGGGAAGAGTGATTGACATTTAGAGGAAATTTCAAGGAGAATGCAATGTGACTGAGAAGAGCATTTAGATATATGACACCCTTCGCCTGGAGAGGAGAAGACAGGGTGATTTAATGGCCTGTTCCAGGGACTTTTTACAAAGAATAATGATGTCTACTGAATCCTGTTCTCTTTCAGGAAGATTTGTTTTTGTTGCAGTTAAATTAAAAGCAGCAGATGGGACACATGTACTCGTCAAAGAAAGCTAGCTGATGGGAGGGGCAGACATGAACAATCCTGGGATCTCATTGGGGGAGACCTTCAAAATATCCTCAGCAACCACCCCAACCCCTCCTGCCAGAGAGTTTCACACGGGAACAGGCCAGGTCAAGGAAAGTGGCTCTACACATGTGAATTACACATGGTTAGAGTATGTCACTGGGCCACTAGTTTGCACTACTGAAAAATGAATGCATTTAATCACTGTTTTCCCCTACTAAACCGCACTTTGAGAGACACAAAAGGAGAATAAAATGACTGTTATTCTCACAAAGTGTACAATGTTTCTGAGGAGGAAAGGACTTTAATACATACATTTTCAGTCAGTGTAAACTAGTATGTCATTTGTGTGTTAGACAAAATGTTGCAAGAATTCGGGAAACACCGACACCCTCCCTGAAGCAATCTCATTCGATTTGCACAGACATTCTCACACTGTCATTCTGGGCACAAAACAGAATCGCTAAGACGAAATTGATCACATGACTTCTGGACTACCGATGACAGTTTGATCATTTCTCGTAAAACTGACACAAAGATGTCTGGACAGCTTGTCCCATCCCCAAAGCTTATTTGATGCCACCTTCACAGCATATGGTGCACACCACACTTTATTTATATAGTTGTTTTATTTCTCTAAAAGAAATGGCAGGATTTCTGAACTCTGTGTTCCACTCAGGATATATCATGTCCTCTGCTGTTCTTTCAAATACAGGAAAATCAATGAAGTAATTGCGTGGAAAGGAGACGAGGTCATCTGAATTACCAATGCCATTCCCATCATGAACAGCAGCAGAACCCTATATCTAGAATTTGTTTAACATGATTATTTTTCTATCACCGACAATATTAAACTTCAAGAGAACAGATGGTATAAGCATATTTGAAATCATCCAATGGAGTGTGCTTTCTAAAGCATGAATGTGGGTTAGCAGGGTAGATACATTGACTATTTGACCTCTGCTTATATTTTGTCACTATACATCCTAAAGCAATAATCCTACTAAACTAAGGAGTGTTCATTTCTTTCTCCTGACGTTTTGTATATAATTATATATAAAAAACAATGGGAGGAAAAAATTACCCAACTGAGTTAACTTAGTAAAAAAAATGCATAAGAACAAAGGAAAATAGACAGGCTTTCTTGTGTGGTAGAGCAGAAAAATGGCTTTCCTTTGATAAGCAATTAAGGCTGAAATATTAATACCATGGAGCAAAATGGCTAAACCCACTCTCTACTGCCTTTGTGGAGTGATAGATTCTTCATAGAGAATATGATATCTCAAGTGCCATGCTGCTTGGAAGCTCATAATAGATAACAGAGATTGTCTCTTAGCATTGATGTACAATATTTATTTTTACAATATTTGTGTTGTGTGATATTTTATCACATTGTGTGATGATGCCTTTGTTTTACTTCACCTACATAAAGCACCTACTGACTGGCTCAACAAATTGAATGGCTAATAGCTAAGCAGGAGAGGATAGGTGGGACTTCTGGGAGAGAGACAGGAACTTGGGGAAGAATCAGAGAGGCAGAGAACTCACCAGCCAGACATGAAGAAAGTAGGACATAGTATGGAGGAGAGGTAACCAGTCACACAGCAGAATTTAGTTGATATAAATGGGTTAATTTAAGTTTTAAGATTTAAGAGCTAGTTGAGAACAAGCCTAAGCTAAGGCCAGGCTTTCATGCTTAATAATATGTCTCTGTGTCTTTATTTGGGAGCAGGTTGTCCAAAGAGAGATCAGTTACAATAATGATATAAATAAGACAGCCCTCTGGGAAGTTTTGGTATTTTTATCAGTATGTATTATTTTATTTTTATCAGTATATATTAACTATGCATATTCCACAACATGTTAACAGGGTTGAATGTGATATTTCAACACACATGTGCAGTGTGCAATAATCAAATCCAGCCCATCAGCTGCAAGCTCACATCCTGGCTGATGACTTTGGGCAGTCTCCATTAGCATCATCAGTTCGTTTCTATTGCTATAGCAAGCTAAATGAAGCCAGGTGCTTCTTAAAAAGAAAATATTCTTATTGGTTTTGGAGGCTCTATGGCATCTTCCCTGCTCTGATAAGCATCTTATGTAGGATGACAGAAAGATGACATGACAATGGCATAAATGTGTAATGAGAAGAATCATGAGGCTAGAAGCCAGAGAGCAAAGAGGAAGAGAATTGTGTTTTATTCAGTCCAGGTCTTAGGAGCGAGAGATACCTTACACTGGAGTGTAGCATTGATTCTTCACAGGGAAGCATCCCGATGATGAATCAGCCTTTTCTAAGATCCACCTATAGAAGGACACACTATGGCTGACAGTGCCAAGCTTTCGACATATGCATCTCAGCATGCCTAGCTGCCAGTCAACTGGAAGTGATGTTATTGGAGGAGGGAAACAAAGTGTGGTGGATGGAAAAAGCCCAGGGTGGGCTGGGCACACTGGTTCCTGTCACTTACAGACTACCAGATCTGTACTCCTGTACAGAGGTTCGCATACACCCAGCCCAGTCTTCGCTACTCCCTTTGATATGGCATTTAACGAACGTAGAAAGTGCCCCATGAAAGTTGAAATGGGGTTTCTTTTGAACACTCGTAAAGTCTGAGACATGGAATTTCTCCACTCCCACAAGAGAGACAACAGGGTTAGAGCCTCATCTTGCTTCCCTCTCTTCTTGAGTGCATATAAAATGTGATCAGTCAGTATCCTGCTCTGTTGCCATGGCTTCCTTGACAAGGGATGAACTCTATCCCCCTAGAATTGTCTAGCAAGCTCAACCCTTTGCTGTCTATGTTGCTTTTTGTCATAGCACTTTATCACAGCAGCAGAAAAGAAACTAACACACTAGATCTAAAGGAATCCCCAGGGCTGGCTCAAAGATAGCTCCAGTAACTAAAAGACTCACGCAGCACATTTTGACAATTTGGATTCTTAATATAACGAGGGCATTGGTTCAGTAAGAAACTTATAATGGAGAAGAGAAAGAAAATTTTAACTTTACCATTGTGCTACCTGCATGTTTTCATATAAAAATATAAACCTTGTATAAAACATTGTATAAACCGTACTTATAATCTATAGGCTATTTTACCTCTATTTATTTAAGTAAAATCCCTATGAAATAGTATGAAGATTTTTCCAAACCTATAAGCCACATTGCAAATTCAAACTAGTATTTCCCGAATGGTTTATCTCAATGGATAAACAGATCCTGTTTGTTGAGTTAAAATGAGTGATCCTAGGGTTAAAGTCATTGGGACATGTCTCGGGGGAGCTATCATTACATTCCATTTCTAGGGTGCATAAGACAATAGTCTCTTGATAGTTACTTTCCATGTTGACTCTGTTTGGCATTAGCTAACTGGATAATCCACTTTAGGCAGAGATTTACTGCCAAAGAACCTTTGGCAGCCTCAGAGAACCAGCTCTACTTTCCCCAGATGGAGATAAGACATCAAGAAATTTAAACAAAATGTGTAACAAGGGCTCTGAAGGGAAGCCTCAAAGGGGAATTCCTGAGATAGCATTACGACAGCAACGTCTCTGGACACGTTACCGTTAATGTGATGTTGCTAGGTCTAGGGTTTATAGCAGTGTGAAAGTCCTGGTGTGCATTACTGCCTCGCTCCGATTTTACTCTCTCTGTTCTCTGTTTCTCTCTTCCCCCTCCTTTCCCATCTCTTCTTCCCTATGCATCTGACTGTTGACAGAAGCAGGGATTTCTGGGATGTCTGTGCCATGCCCCAGTAGTCCCTAACCACAGTGAAGAGGGATTTTTGTTTTCCAATTTCCTTTCTCCAATGCCTCCTTTCGTGTGCTCTAGGCTGTGATCTTCTCACTCTCTGTCCCCTAGCGTTCCTTCTTTCCTTCACCTGTAAATAGTGCTACGGAGTGCTGGCTGGGCTGGTTATGAAGTTCCTTGCATTTTCAGTACAGCAGGGTATTGTTATATTGTATTGCTAACACTTTAAAATTCCTAGCACATGCAACACCATTTGCAATTCAAAGAACAATCTTTATAGTGCTGAGCCTGAAAGGTGTTTCCTTTGGGTCAACACAGAGGACGTGGAAGGATGCAGTAGTT
The DNA here is from genome assembly GCA_001685075.1 of Bramus lutescens. Classification (NCBI taxonomy): domain Eukaryota; kingdom Metazoa; phylum Chordata; class Mammalia; order Rodentia; family Cricetidae; genus Bramus; species Bramus lutescens. The sequence goes on along the minus strand of LOEQ01000735.1, from coordinate 132,628 downwards.
CGCACAGGCCAACAACAAGAAGCCCATTCCCTAGGTGTATATGGTACAAGCCTACACCTTTCCCCTCTACATACTTCTGTTGACCCCAAAATTTCAAGTCCAGATGTTCCCCTTTGCCAATAGGAAAGATTACCGACTGGAGAGCAATGCTGGTAATGTTATGAGACACATAGATGCTGACATGAGATGTGGTTCATGCTCAAAGCTAAGCAGCTAATGTGCCTTCACTCAGAGCATTCCACTGGTGCCAAAATTTACCTGCGTTACCAGGGATAGATTGGCTAAGCCATGCTGCTTGGTTTTTGACTCCCATTTTCTTGTAATTTTGGTGATTTAAATGAGAATGGCCCATAGATACACATGTTTAAATGTTTGGGCCCTGGTTGGTGGAATTGTTTGGGAGGAGTTGGGAGGTGTGGCCTTGTTGGAGGAGATGTGTCACGGGAGGTGGGCTGTGAGGTTTCAAAAGCCCAAGTCAGGCCCCGTCTCTCCTGCTTCCTGCTTGTGGATAAAAACTGACCTCTCAGCTAATGCTCCAGTGCCATGTCTGCCTAGCTACTAAGATGCAGCCTTCCAAATTGGCCACGGACTCACATGCTCCAGGGCCATGTCTGCCTAGCTGCTACCATGTAGCCCTCCAAATTTGCCACAGACTCACCCACTGAAACTGTGAGGAAGCCCCTGATTAAATATTTTCTTAAAAAAAATTGATTTTGAGATTATAATACAATTGTAACCTTTCTCCCCCCAAACCCTCCCAAGCACTATAAGCTGCCCTGTTTATTGTGTCTCTTTGCAGCAATAGGACAGTAACTGGGACACCTGGGATGGCTCTGCTAAGCAATGTTGTTAGGTTTGCTGCCATTTTCTTGTTGAATGAGTGTGGTCATGGAAGCTGGAGCTGCTGTGACGGGAAGATGCTGCTCACTCTCAACCTTCCACCGACTTCTCCGCCACAGGAGGGCCGATTTCTCGAATCACTTCACCTTATACCACATTATTTCTGGAAATTCTAAAAGACCAGATTGAGTTTGGAATCTATCGCTTCATCTACAGAAGAACACACACACTCACACACCTTTATCAAATGGCAGCCGAGTAACAGAATCCAGCTGCTACGTACACCTTGCTATTTTTTTTTCCCCAGCATTCTGTTCTATCTATCAGGTTGCTCTCTAGAGCAATATAACTTCTGGCTTATTTCTGAGATAAAATGCAAAGCTAAAAGCTCTATCCTGACTATGTAAATGATCTCTTAGTGCTAACTCATGAGCATTTCTGAAGCTAAGGTTTGGAAGAGATGGTTTGCTGAGAACATCCCACTGGGTGTGAAAGCCAGTCATCATTAGGTGGGACCACAGCCTTTCCCTGCTCTGGAAGCTGTGCATGCGTCTGAGAGATGTGTTAGAATTCTTTTTTCTTTAAGAAATCATCTTGATTCATATCAAGAGACTTGCTACTCAGTATATCAATCTGTCAGTGTCAACTAGCGACAAAAGGAACAAGGCAGACACGCATTTGAATGCAGGGTGCACTGTTTCCATCTAGTGGCCACAGGCTGCTCATGTAATCTAGAAAGGCTAAGGCGAACCAGGCCAGGACTGCCTACATTTCTTACATGCAATCACATGGATATTTTTAAATTCTGGCAATGATTCAGCAGCCCATCTCCCAGTTTCTCCAAAGATCACAGCATGTATTCTTTCTTCTTTGAAAAATCTTTGCGTTCCCACTTCCTACACACAGCAGATGATATCCCCACTAAAGAGCAAAGAATAGCAAACAAAAGAAGCATGATCCAGGTCTAGTCACCAATGTGACGAACTCATGTACATTCACAGCTATCATTTCCATCATGCACACACACAATGCGTGCACATGTACACACATGCGCACATAAACACACACACACACACACACACACATACACACACCATTTACCTCCTCAAGTAAAACTTTCCTTTGATGGTTTGGATCTGATCTCTTCACAACATCTGAAAAGCAGCCTCAGCTTTTATCCCTCTGTTCTTTTCTTTATTGTCAAATCTTTCCCATAAAGTTAAAAAAGGCATTGATTATGAGAATTATTTTTCTTTTTTAAAAACCCTCATTTCTAATCTCTTTGTTCAAAAATTTACCACCACTCCTTTACAACAAGCCTCATTTCTTGAAGTAATAAATCTTGCTGGCCTCCACTGCCTCCATTCTCCTCTCGTATTACACTTCCACCAGCCCCAGCCTGCTTTCTGCTCCTGCCACTGTGGGAATTTCCCTCCCCAACTGACGTGGGCTTCCCTGAACCCAGTGGACACTTCTCCCCTTCCTTCCTGTGTGCCCTCCTTTCTGTAATCCCCTTGCTCCTCCCTCTTGGTTTCCGCAGCACTGATTTTCTTTACATCTTCTTCACTCTGTTGTGTTTCATGCTCAGTCTCTTCCTTTGCTCTCCCTTCCAATAGCTCTGTGTCCTCACCTTCCTCGCCTCACCAAGGGCAATGTTGACTCTAATGACTCCTCTGGCTTCCTGTGATGGACAGCTCAGTCAGCCTCATTGGTTCCATTTCTCTTCTGAACTCCAGACACATCTGCATACCTGGCACACAGAAGGTTCCACTTAGAGAAGCTCCCAAATGTCTCAAGCTCAACCAAGGATCTCATCCTCCTCCCAATCTCCCCTGTTGTATTCTGTCTACCCAGTTTTCTCATCCTGACTTCTGGACTTGAGCAGATCCTTCAATCTCTCCTATCAGTTCCTTTCTCCTCTGCCTGCGCCCTCATCCTGCTCCACATCAACATCACCATTTGCGACATTTTTTTTAAAGTGGTCCTCTGCCTGTTTCCAAGCAACTTTATACAATGGAGCCCCTGCTTCAACCTGAGCCAAATCCCCATGGCACCGTAATTACTAACTTATTGGTGTGGGCTCCAGTATTCTTACCTGACAAACTAAGGGCTCATTGACCAGCATGCTCAATGTTGCTATGCCATTTTTGTGGGCAATTTCCATGTTCCCAGGCTAGCTGATGCCAGATGCCTGTTCCACTGTAGGCCCATATTTTTACATGGTATGGCAACCAGAATCCCAGGCCATAGTTTGCACCTGCCACACAGGAGGTGGTTAGTCACCTAGACACAAGGAAGTGATTCCCTGCTGAGGCACAAAACTAAGACCAAGAGCTAACAGGAACAAGCACACTTCAACTCCTTACCAGAAGACCTTCCAACAGATGCTGCCTTGTATATATTATATATAATAAGTAGAATAATTTTATATGTTATATAATGTCAAGGAAGCATTGCACATGGAGCATGACAATTGTAGAGGATTTAGAAAGCACTTAGAACTGCAGCATAGTGAAAATCCAAAGGAACAACAATCACATACCTTAAGTGAACTAAATGAATTGCAAAGGAATATCAGAATATTAAAATACATAGGAAATGGATTAAATTTCATTGCAACATTCTCTTAATGAAATTATAGAAAACTTTCTCAATAAATTAACATACACAGAGACATGAATTAAAGGGATGGTCCTCATTATCTTGTCTTTATGGAAGACAGTGGGATAAGACAACACTAAATTATCTGGAATAAGAATTGGCAGAAGCCAAATATACTGGGAAATCAAGCAGGGGTCACTAAGCAGCAAGGTGAATCCAAGATATCAGGCCTGTTACTATTGAATAAGTAACCTGTGAGCAGTGATTTAACAAGGGGTGCATTTCAGGTGTACCCGGAAATGACCTAGTTGTCTGGATAGTGAGATAACTGTTGGCAGCTTCCTACTGCCTCCATCTTAGGGAAGCCTTCCTTCAAAACTTCCATTTTCCTGACTGAAGGGGCTTTTTCTCCCCATGTGTCCTGCGGCGTTCTGGGCACCTGGCTCTCCTAGTAAACTCTTATAAATGATGGCATCTTGCAGCCTAGGAACTAAGAGTTTTTTTCCACACCTCCAATATAGGACTCCTGTTTCTAGTTCCCCTAAGAGGGGTGCGGCAAGAGGGCTGAAGGAACAGCCTCCTGAGGAGGAGCCTCTCTTTTCTGACTGTCACTTGAGTAGCACGTCACTCAAATCCTAAGTCATTCTCTGTGCTGGTATGATATAGGCCTGCTGTGCTGTGACTGCCATGTTAACCTGTTCTCTATGCTGGTGTGGTATAGAGCAAAGACAAGCTCAAATGAATCAACTATTAAGGGCTTCTGTCAATTCACTGGGGCTCTTCTAGCAAAGTACATCACTCATTCTGTATATGGCATCTTAGATGGAGAAACATATTTTCATATGAACACCAAAGAAATCTTATATGAAAGTTTGTTAAGAGGGATGTGTAGTAAGTTTCTCTTTCACACACACACACACACACACACACACAAACACACACAGACACACTCACTCAAAATCTCATTGTACATACACAACTCATAGAAATAATTAACTCTTGGTGGAATGGCAAATGGCAAAAAAAAATCCTCGATTTTTATTTTAAGTGTTACATTTCTGAACTGTTTCAATTCTTTGCAAAAAAGTTGCACCAAGAGTCAATTTTCTTTAATGATTTGACTCCCTCCCTGTTGGTTGACCACAACTGGGTCAGGTCTAACTTCCAAGACAAGCTGGGCAACACCAACTGGACTTGATGTGGAAAGAGTGAGAACAGCAAGAAGAGGAGGTGGGGGGAGGAGGCGGGGGGGAAGGGNTCTAAGGGGGAGGGGCACTCATGGGAGGAGGGGGGAGGTGAATATGTTCAAAACATAGTGTATAAAATTCTCAAATTAATAAAAATGTTTGTAAAAGAAAAGAAAAATAAGATACATATTAAAAAGTAAAACCACACAACTTCTTTCAGCTCAGTTTAGCGTCTACACTTGTGACTACAACGCGAGTCTGCAGCTAGGGACTTTAGAGTTTGTGACTTTGGGTTTATGTTATAGACCATTCTGGGCTGCCAGCTAGGTCAGAATGCTTTCCCACTGCTGCCTGTCTTCAGTTCAGCTGAGACCAGTGCCAAGAGACAAAAGCTCAAAGGTTACATGGTTAATCCTTGCAAAACCCGTCAATTTATTTTTTCCTCCTGAATATTTTATGTGCCTTATTTTCTCACTTTATTAAAGTACTGCACCTGTTTTATGCATAGCAGTTTCAGCTCCAGCTAATCATTACTGCAAGGAAAATGAGCATTTTCTCTAGGAACTTGGGACAGTTCTTTTAAAATGATTTTTTTTTAAATCTTATTTTACATTCCAAGCACAATTCTCTCTCCCACTCCTCCTCCTGCCATCCCTCACCTCCCCTTCAGCCCACCTCCATCCACTCCTCCCAAAGGGTAAGGCCTCCCATGAGCATTATAGAAGGCTGCTTGTTTGTCCCAGCCACGCAGAACCAAAATAACCACATAGAAACTATATTAATTAAATCACTGCTTGGCCCATGAGCTCTAACTTCTTATTGGCTAACTTTTACATCTTAATTTAATCCATTTCTAGTGATCTGTGTATTGCCATGTGGCTGTGGCTTAGGGGCAAGTTTACAACTGATGTCTGTCTCTGGCAGGGCCACATGGCTTCTCCTCTGACTCCACCTTCCTTCTCCCAGCATTCAGTTTAGTTTCCCCCACATAGCTCTGTTCTACCTTATCAGGCCAAGCCAGTTTCTTTATTAATGAATGGTATTCACAGCATACAGAGGGGAATCCCACATCACATGGGGAGTCAACAAAGCCTGGCACATGAAGTTAAGGACCAAGGCCCTCCCTTCTGTATTAAGGCTGAGTATGGCATCCCACTACTGGGAATGTGCTACACAAGCTATCTCATGCACCAGGGTTAGATCCTGGTCCTACTGCTAGGGACCCTCAAACAGACCAAGCTACACCACCGTCTCCCAAATGCAGAGGGCCTAATTTGGTTTGGGGTAGTCTTTTTACACACACACACACATGCCTTAGTAGAAAAGGGACCAGTCCCACTCATGACTGTATAAAGCCCCTACTTACAGTTCTTGAAATATTAAGAAAGGGATGAAATATCTGAGATTTAATGGAAAACCTACTCATAGTTTGTTAACAAAGACATTGGCCTATTGTGGGTCTTTTCAAACTGTCTGGTTAAGTAATGGAGACAAAATAAGATTCAACCACAGAGTTGTTTAGAATATATCAACTAATATATATAATCGTTAATACTTGATTGTTCCTTTGACAAAAATTAAGAAGTGTGTTTGATATTAGTAAGCAAAACAGCTTACTTTAAATGATCTTTAGTTTTCTTCCCCAAAGGGTTTTAGGCTTAATTACCTTAATATGAAGAAGTGAAACATGCCCCCTGGCAATGCTGAAGCATGCACAGGCATCCCGTTTATATTGGGTTTCATGGTCTGAGTTGATGAGGATGACTGACCAGGTCTCTTCCTCAACGAACAGGTTCCACCGAGAAATGAAATCAGATTGCTGGATTCAGAGTTCAGCGTGTTAACCATTACACCACAGGAGCTGGTGCAGTTACTTTAAAATGCCATATACCAATTGTATCACGTGGCAGAACAATTTTCTGAAGATCTACATCCTTAGCCTAGAAAGCCTACCCTGTCTCTACAAGGTACCAAAGTATCTCTGATGTCCCTGGTTCAGCACAAAGAATGTATATCTGGCCCTCCAGAGTTCCTAACTGCATCTCTAGTGCGTCATCATGGTTCTGACTCCCCAGGGTTTTGTGAGAGTGGGGTGATAATTTACAGTTTCTTTAAAAATATATAAATCCCTAAATTAACAGATTTACTTACTCCCTAAACCCAAAAATGCAGGCAGGAGGGTGACTCAGGTGTTAAAGGCTAGGTTAACAAACAAACAAATTTTACAACTAGTAACATTTTTGGGTCCACGGATGGAGAGAACTTGCAGATGCCTGACCTTCACAGGTCAACATTGTGCATAAAATCCACTAAGTAGGGCAGATGGGGAACAAGGGAAGCTGTGCTGTACACAAAACTGTCCAGATACAAGCCCTTCGGTGAGTCTCTTATAGTAGAACAAGCTACATAATTCATACATAAAACCCTTACTATTTTTGACAACCTACCTTTGCTCCCATATGTTAAAACAAAGGAGGCAGGAGGAGTAAGGGAGCAAATTCCTTTTAATAAGGTCTTTCTGATCTACCTGCAGGCAGAAACTGCTTTCATCATTAAGTATTTTTTGAATTCTATATCTACAGATTCCTGCATCACTGATATGTAGTCTTTTGAGTATATTTAAGTCCTCTTCATTAGACTAAAATCAGTGAGTATTTATTTTATGAACATCACGGTTCAGGGTCACGTAGGGACCTTTTACTATAATTTGAGGAAGCATATTTGTTAACATCAATCGGGGGTCAGAAAGAAGATTTGGTTAAAAAGGTAGGAGGTAGATGCATTCACATTAAACTGGAATATGAGTGTTCATGTGAACACATGGGCACCATGTGGGAATCTCCCAATGTTCTGAACTTCTGGTGTGAATCTTCACTGACCTTGGTGGTCCTTGATCCAGATGGAGGATGTGATTAAATCAGCACATGCACACACACCACCCCTAAGCAAGGGCACCAAAGAGACAGAGCACAAGTTTTGCTTTGTTGCAAACTGTGAAGATGTCAACACCATTCACAGGATATTCTGAGGGTGGAGGAAGGCAGCCACAGAAGCTACTTGCTCATTCAGGGCTTTCTCTTACAGTGTATGGGCAAAGGTTCACCTGTGTCATCGAAGTCGCTATGAGGGCATTATCATGATCATTCCACCAGGAGTATCTCGTCATTCGACCAAGCAAGGGCTCAGTCAAACCAAGAGAGGTGTGTCAGGAACACTCTGATAATGGGATCAAATGAGAGGTACTACTTAGATATTTCATTCAACTTCATTTCTGGGTGCTATTCACTTAGAACATGGTGTATCTTAGGATGTTAAAGAATTTCAGATCAATTAGGAAACACATAAATAATGAAGCCAGGATATTTGTAAAGTAGGCAGTATCAATGAATTTGCTCTAAATACACATACTATGAATTTCTATCTCCTGGAAAAAGAAGATAAACCATTGAAGGAAGGAAGCAAGAATTTTTCAAAGCATGAATTTGAATATATATGGGCCTCACTTTCCATCCAGCAAAGCCTTTCTCTGGCTTACCATCATTGTTATTTCAAAACAAATAATTTTATTTATTTGTTTATTTCTGATTGCGTGTGTGTGAGAGACAACTCATGTGTCTGTTGAGGTGTGAAGACATCTTGTAAGGCATCAGTTCGCTTCTTCTTCACTGGGTCCCTGGGATCAGACTCAGGTCGTTAGGTATGGGAGCAAGTTCCTTTACCCCTGGTCATCACAGCAGCCTGGCTACCATCATTCTTAGGGTGTAAGCGAACTCCATCATGCCCATAAGGCTGTGCCTCTGGTGGTCCTAACTGTCTTTCTTAGATTCACCGTGAACACCCTTGTCCCAGCGCAGCAGCCTTCTTCCGGTAAACAGTTCTCTTTGCATTGTTTCCACGTCTAGATTTTGCACATCCTACTCCCGGATACTCACCCGTCTTAGTTATTTCATTCTGTTTTTCATGTTCTACCTCCTTCACACTACCACTATGACTTATGGAACACACATGAACATATGTGTGCATACACTCACACATATACAAGAAGTAACCTCCATTGCTTGCTGTTTCTTATATACTAATCCAGTACTTCCTGACACCTTTCACATACCCCTTGAAAGACAGTACTGTGTCCTTTAATCCCATTAGGTAAGGCAGGCAGATCTCTGTGAGTTCAAGACCGCCCTGGTCTAGATAGTGAGTCCCATGCCAGAGAGAGCTACAACATGAAACCCTGTCTAAAAGCAAAGCAAAGTAAAATAAATAAATGAAACCAAAAAGACAAACAAAAAGCAAAAACAAAAACAACCACTATCATCAAACAACAACCTAGTAACATGTCTCTATGTTACCAAATCTCCTAGCACATGTATGTATTTGCTTTATAATATTTAATTGTGCTAATTTTACACATAACTTTTTAACTTTTAGTTCCTGCTCATCTCTTTCTGTAGGTCAGAACTCTACTTCTTCCTATTATTTGTCTAACTGCAGCATGAAATGAAGGAATGGAACTAATACAACCATGTTCAGAGGGGAAAAGGAATGAAGCAACATAAATCAAATGTTTATCCTTCTTGTTAAAATTTTTTGTAATGTATAATTAGGAAATATAGGTTGTTAATGGACAATCATCAATAATAGTTAAGCTTGTAGTCATGTTAGTTAGATTTTCTAGATATGTAGAGATATATTTCAGTTAGATAGGCATTCTTCATATCTTTCAAAGA
>LOEQ01000735.1:109416-122887 GCA_001685075.1 Bramus lutescens | reverse complement strand
AGCCCTTAGGTGGGTGGAGTAGACAGAACAGAATGCTGGGAGAAAGAAAGCAGAGTCAGGCCGACGCCATGAATCTCCAGCCTGAGACAGTCGTAGGTTAGGATCTTTTCTGGTAAGCCATAGCCTCATGGTGCTACACAGATTCAATGGAAACAGGTTAATCAAAATGTGAGAGTTAGCCAATATGAGGCTAAAAATAATGGGCCAGGCAGTGTTTAAATGAACACAGTTTCTGTGATTATTTTGGGGTATAAGCGGTCGGGTGGCAGGAAGTGGCCAGCTGTTCCTTCTACATCTGATGGATTTATATTATCATGAGATCTTCCATGAACTTGCAGAACTATGCTTATAATTTAATTAAACAATCATTACCATGATATGAGTTTAGTGTGACCCTGCTTTAAAGCCACAGAAAATATTTCTGAATGCTGTCTCTAGAAATTATGAATAAAAAATGAAACTAAATAAAGCCAATATAAATGGAACCAACTGTTTAGTGATGAAATTTTAGTTAGAATAATTATCTTGTTTTTGTACTGGGGTGTAATTTAAGGTCTTAAAACACAATTTCTAGGACTTGAATGTGAATTCCAGAACATTCCATCTTCCTACCTTAGAATCACAAATATGTTCACAGTTTTCCCTTCCAAAGTCCTATCTGACATTTAGATGTCTCTAATTAGGCAGCTACTTTCTACCAGTCTAAATTGTTTTCTGTGACATGAACCTGAGTTCAGTGCCCTCAGCTCTATGACCCAAAGGCAGAGGTCAGTGTTTTATTCATCAGATCATTTTTGCTGGCTGGAAGGCTGATGGGTTCCCAGGAATGGAGCATAGATGATTCACTGGAACACTGCCTGACCTAAGATTTCTGCTTTTTATTTTTCTTGTGAAAATAAGGTAGCAGAAGTTATCAAGAAGTGAAGGATACTCATCTGCACACCCCATCACACTTACAGTTTCAATATTTCGAATTATGTGTGTGTAATGTTAAACATCTCATGCCTCAGCTCTCTGTGTACTTTGAAGGAAGCAATAAAAATCAAAATAGGATAAATCTTTATTTTTGATAGACCCATAGTGTAACTGAGGAAGATAAAATATATAAACACATGGAATGATTTGACAAGAATTAAGCAAGAAACCATATGTGAACTATTGCAGAGTAAACTGTATACCCCCATACCGAAGTTCTGTCTCTTTGAACTTCAAAGTATATTATACCTCCATGCTTTATTAGCAGTGGAGAAATATCATAAGAAAAGCATCATTAGGAAATTTTGTTATTGGGCATATACCATACGTAGAGAAACTAAGAAATTGTTTAGTGATGCATATTCATAAACAACCACTGGGCATGCTCACTTCCTGATTGAAGTATGTTTCATGTCATCTGACTCTATTTAGAGAAAAGAGCCTTAAAAAGGTCATTTAGACAGAATGAGCTCATTCTTTGGGTCATAGAGCTGAGGGCACTGAACTCAGGTTTATGCCACGGAAAACAATTTAGATTGGTAGAAATTAGCTGCCTAATTAGAGACATCTAAATGTCAGATAGGACTTTGGAAGGGAAAACTGTGAACATATTTGTGATTCTAAGGCAGGAGATGGAATGTTCTGGAATTCAAATTCAAGTCCTAGAAATTGTGTTTTAAACTTAACCCAAAAGAATTCACATTTATATTAAGAGAAATACAGACACAGATACTCAGAGGCCCAGGAAGAAGTCAATCAGTCAGCTGTCTTCCAAGAAAGAAACTCACGTAGAAATCAACCTTGAAGATATTTCAGTCTTAGACTCCTAGCCTTCAGAACTGCATGCAAATAAATGGCCGCCATTCAAATCACCCACCCATGGTAGTTTGTTATAACTATAGCAAAGTAATTCATGGTCTCTCCTGACAAATGATTTCAGGACAAGGAGAAGCCAGTGTGTGTTGGAACCCTTGCAGAAGCATTTGCACCAGACACAGCATCTGTTTAACAATGACCAGATGATGGAAAGGAAGATGGCACCCAGGACAGCAGAAAGTTTGATCAGGCCCATGTCATCTGAGAGACAACAATATTTAGTCACTGGGCCCTATCTCTGAAGTATTTCAGCCTTTGCAATTTGCTCATCTTCAATGTTAAATGCATTTCCAATAATATAGTTGTCACTTGCATAGGATTATGTTAATTTATATTAAGTATAACATGTTATTAGCAGAAGTGCTATCCTGGCATCAGTATGAACACAGTGTTTAACACAGATGTTTTAAACATTTGAAATATATAGCCATAAAAATGACTATGTGTCTGAGCAAAATAGCATTGCCTCATAATAATTGTATTTTGCATATTACTTAATATGCACACAGGAGTTACCATGTATAAAATGAGCAAAGAACAAAGGAATAAGTCGTTTGAGAGCCCTGGCATTTCTCTAATTTATCCAGAATACAGATGGAGCTTATCTACATATTCATGATCACATGTTACACATGTTTAGGTTTTAGCAGAGCTGTATAAATTAAAATGAAATAGTAAAAATATTTCCTCCACTTTAGCTCCATTTTAAAGGCAAAGACAAAAAAATCTGTCACCCTGCCACATTTGTTCTCACCTGGGAAAGGTGTAAAAATAGCATTTAAGAGAGCAATTTCCAACTTAGGAGTAGAGGTAAGCCAGCTCTGAAGAGGACCATTTATCTAGCCGGTAAGCAGATGTGAATGAATATTTCATGAACATTCTTTAGAATCTTCTCTGGACTTGCACAGCAATCATCTACCCCACCTATCCCCCCGTCTTCCCAGACTGCCACTCCCCTTCATTGGGAGAAGCAAACTTGTTGGAATGCGGCTTACATTCTTACCAGCAGCAGGGGAGTGCCCTTCTTTACCGTTCACACCAGATTCTAGCTTACTTTTTAAAAGCCACTGGTTTTGCATCAGGCAGGCAGGTGTATTTTCTTTCAACATTGGTCAAGAAGGATATCAAAATACTTACCTAAAAAACAGAACACAAAAAGAGAAAGGTTACAGTGAATTCATGGTCACATTTGATTATCTGACAAAGCTCTGAGATAGGGCCAAAAAATTATCCATAGCTCCTACAGTTCCTGGGACATATGCAAACAGAACATACAGAAGAATGCACACATTTAGGAAATATTCTTCTCTGAATTCCAAAGGAGCAAAGCTTAAGACTCAAAATAGGTAAAGTTTTGATTTTTTCCTCTCTTTCTGGTTTTCTAAACTGCCTTGCTCCATTCTGAAAGTATAATTTATCATCTTTCTTGAAACTTTCAGCAAGTTATTCTAATTGCCTGAAATAATGTTTTCATCCCTATAAACCTGAACACCTTAATTCAATACCCAAGTCATAGCTTCAGGTCTGTGTTCCAATAGCATCGAGTGTAGATGATGACACTCCACACACAGTTGGGTTATGAAAAAACAAAGGCTTTGATTATGTCATCTTCCTGAGTGGGAGGCACTGCCTGTTGGCAATGGGTTCATTGACTCTCTGAGACACTGGGCACAATCAACCCAGATGGTGTAGAGCTAAAACGCACCATAGAAACAGCATATAACAGAGAAAAGAGATTCCATACACATTAAAAAAGAAAAAGCTACATTGAAATATAAGGGACAGATGTCCATGGTTGTCATTAGTATGTCAGCTGAATATGGCCTTTAGTGTCTTTGGCTTTGGTATTCGTCTGCTAATCACAGAAACCCCACTATCTGCACAGGGAAGGCAGAAATGACCGTAGCGTAGCTGTGGTAAGTGACAATTCTGGAATGGAGGGTAGAAGCCTTTGGGATGCCAAATGATGAAATCTGTTCCCTCTGTTAGTTGTCAAAAGCCAAAGACAATGCTCCTTCCAAATGTGATTTCCTCAGTTCATCCTGGGCAGACCAGAGCCAAACAACAAAAGGACGGCCAAGGGAAATGGCACTTTAGAGAGAGGAGTAAGAGAGACTCCCTCTTCCTCCGAAAAGAGAGCATCTACGTTTTGATGGAGGCAACAGTACAGAATTGCTCAATGTCGGGCTGGCTGAGCGAGCAGAAGCATAGAAAATCAGTGCCTGCCGTGGTCCCCTGGAACAAACATGATTGGTTCATCGGCATCTTTAGAGGTGAGATTACTGGCGAGGTAAAATTAATAAGACCTGCTGGCAAATGTATGCATTACCCAGCCCCACTGTACACATCCCGATTTAGGGACCATGCACTAGAAGGCACGGGTCCTCCCCTTTTCTATGATGCTTATCACAGAGCATTCTCTGAGGGTTTGAGCTCTGTCGTGATGTCAGTACTTAATGAGACACAACTTAATGAAATGCCAGGAAATGGCATGCTTTTCCTCTTTGTTTTTACTCATCAGTAAACTGCTTATAAGGAAGATTATCTAGCATAAAACATCTCATTTTAAATGGTGATGGCACCAGCTAACATTATTTTCTAGTCTTAGAATGCTTTCTTAGTTAAAAGATGTATTCTGTATTTCCACTCATAGAGGGCACTATTTTCTTGTTCATTCTGCTTTAGGCACTTGATTAAAAACAAAGACCCGTTCACTACTGTCAGTGAATTAAGTCCACAAATAGCTTGACTGTGATAGAGTGCACAGCAACATTTCTGTAGAACAAAGCTCATGAACCTGGACTGACATTAATTTTCAGCACACCTATAGCCTGAACTATTTTTATATGAGCAATAAATGGTGAGAAATTAAAACGTCATTTTCTTCAAAAAATGGTTTTGATTATACTTAACATTTTGTTACCTTGCCTATGAATAAATGTTCATTAAACTTCTTGTAGAAAAGTGGTTTACAGATGTGTATAAAATTGAAAACTACATACAAAGATATCTTATTCAAGAGAAATATTTTACTATTGAATGAAATATAACTTTAGAGTATAGTCATAAATCTGAACATTAACACCGCCACAAAACTCTTGACCTACAGTTTGTGCTGCTTGCAAGATATACTAGAACAATGGTGGCGCAGAACTCGTGGGAGTGGTTAATCAATGGTTGCTTTAACTTGAGGCCCACACCACTAGAGGGAGTCCATGCCCTATACAGCTTGGATCGGTTCGTCAGGAACTGGAGACTGTAGTAGAGATCTAGGGCAGAATCAAATACAACTGGCAAAGCAAGCAAGCAAACAAACAAAAAAGAACAATAAAATGATTCTTAGTCATAGTCTGCTATACTCATAGATCAGCCCTGTCCACTTGTCATCAGAGAGCCTTCCTCTGGCAGCAGATAGTAAAGAGATCCACAGCAAGACATTATGTGGAGAGAGAGATAGATTCTAAACTGAAGATCTCCATCAGTTCCCTCTCCTAGGAGATCGGGAACCCTGTGGAAGAGGAGGAGGAAAGACTGTAGGAATCAGGGGGGACGGAGTTCACCAAGAGACCATGCACCGCTGAATCAACTCAGCAGGGCTCATATGAGCTCACAGAGCCTGAAGTGGCAAGCATGGGTCCTGCACGGGTCTTCATTTGGTCCTCTGTGTATAAGTAATGGCTGTTAGCTTGGTGTTCTTGCGGGACTCCCAACAGTGGGAATAGGTGTTTCTCTGACTATTTTGCCTTTTGGGAGTCTTTCTCCAACTGGGGTGCCTTGTTCAGTCTCAAAAGGAGGACTTTTTGTCTTGCCTTATTGTTTCTTGTTTTAGTCCTAATGTACTGTCGTCTCTGGGAGGCCTGCTCTTCACTGAAGAGGAACTGGAGAAGGTGTGAGTCTGGGGAAGAGAGGAGATGGCATGAGGTAGGAGTGGAGGAGGTGGAAATTGTGGTGAGAATTGATTGTATGAGAGAAGAATCTATTTTCAATTAAAAACAAGAAAAAACAAGGTTTATGGAACTGTATAAAATTTAATATTACATACAAAGATATCTTCTTCAAGCAAAGTATTTTTACTTTACATGAAATATAACTTTAAAATATATTCATAACGTTGGCAAACTGTGAACTGACCTTAATGCTAATATTTATGGTCATCAGAGGGGAGAGAGAAATGCTTTTATAGCTCCTATTTGCAGGTGAACCTGTGCTATCATTTTAAAAGGACTTTGCTAAAGTGTCTGTCTTGCTATATTAGCATCTACTTTCTGTGCCTCCAGTGAGTACAGAGCTGTGAAGATTAAATCAAAAGAGCTAAAAGCGTTGGTCCAGGGCTCAGAGACATGGGGAGGGAGGCGGGAGGTGGGGGAGAAGAACTTAGACCAATTTTTAGAACATCTGTCATCTTGAAACTAAAAGCAGAGGAGAGATGAAATATTAACTGATGGTGGACACACGGCAGTACAAATAACTTGAAAGGCTTCTGCAAATCCCAAGGATCATGGCAAAGCTCACACCTTTCTACACTTCTTCAAATCCTATTCATTTTCCTGCTCCCTTCCAACCACAGAAGCGATGCCAACTACAAAAAGAATCATCCCAAAGGAGGGAGGCTCAAAAATGGCTTAAGGAGAGGTGACAAGCAGCCAGACTCTAGGTGTGTCTCTCTGCCTTGCAGTACATGGAGTATTATATTTTTCTTTTTCTTATTTTTAGTTGTGGGTAAAATAAAGTATACCTAGTCGAGCCTCCAGAACCAGTAGCTCTGTGATTAAGAGAATTTATTTATAGTATGGATTTATTGTTTTTTATTTTAAGTTTTAAGACAGTATACTTCTTCATTTCACATTAAAGTGGCTTTGAAACTTTGCTGTGAGAGGCAGAGACCCACATCGGAGCACTGGACTGAGCTCTCAAAGTCCTGTTGAAGAGTGGAAGGAATGAGAATATGAGCAAGGAGGTCAAGACCAAGATGGGCTCACCAACTCCAGCAGGAAAGGGAAGGAACATGCATAGGACCAAACTAGTCCCTCTGAATGTGGTTGACAGTTGCATGGCTGGGGCAGACTGAGGGGCCACTGGCAGTGGCACCAGGATTTATCCCTACTGCTTGTACTGGCTTTTTTGGAACCTATTCTCTTTGGATGATACCTTGCTCAGTCTAGATATGATAGGGAGAGCCTTGGACCTTCCACAAGGCAATGTGCCTTACCCTCTCTGAGGATTAGATGGGAGTGGGGTGGGAAGGTATGTGGAGGGAACGGGAGGAGGGGAGGGAGTGGGAACTTGGATTGGTATTTTTTTAAACATCTAAGAAAGAAAGAAAGAAAGAAAGAAAGAAAGAAAGAAAGAAAGAAAGAAAGGGTTTGCTGTGAGAGTATGTCTTTTAGAAATGTTAGAGAGGCTATACCCATGGTGTCCTATCAACATGGCTGCCTAAACAAGGCCTGAGCAACCATGACACCAAAGTAAATCCTAGTGTGAAAGGAGAAGTTAGGCTCTCAACCCTAGACAAAGAAGTGAGACACCCAGAGAATGCTGAGATCAGCAGAAATGGTCTTCCCTAGAGAAGAATCCCCCAACTGTCTATCCAACACCAAGGGGTCTGACGCCATTTGCGTAGAGTAGGTAGCATTGTTATATAGTCTTGTTGGGAGAACAAGCAAGTTGTTCTTTTGTATTTTGGGAATCTACAAACACACATCTATAAACATATATCTATATGTATGTATGTAACAAAAATCAAAGAGAAAGAGCCATAAATTTGAGAGAGCGAGGGGATGCACAGGAGGTTGGAGAGAAGAAGTGGAAGAGAGTGAGAAATCTTGTAAGTATATTATAATTTCAAAAAATAAAAAAATCCAAAACAACAAAAAAGATTTAATATCAAGAAATGTGACATAAATTCCCCATCATAGGCAAGCCAGGAAATGCATGGTATCAAAATTAGGGCGTAGGAGGAACAAACCCCAGGAAAGAAGGAAATTTGCTTTTCCAAAAGAGAAATCACATATTCTTTTAATTCCATGTAATGTCTCTGAAAGCACCTTTATTAGTAGCTACACACAGTACTCTGTGCCTCTAATTTAAGCTACTTGGAAGGATAGGTCTATCTCCAGAACCATCTATGATCGCCTTATTACCAATTCATACCAAGCACAGGCACGAAAGGAAGCCATGCTTGCAGAGTGTGCTTCATGTAAAAAGGCTGATGTTTGGGGAAAAGGAGAGGAAGAAAAAAGTCTGGAAAGGAGATATGCCAAAATCCAGTTTGCTCTTGACCAAGGCCGACTTCATTGTTTTCCCAAGTGGCGAATCAGCTCACCTCCCACCAGTGCCTCTGAACAAGGACCGCAGGGAGCAGCTTTCTCCTCAGTTTCCAAGACAGACCCTCTATGCACTTCATCCTGACCTGAATGAGTGTGACCTATCACCTTTGACTTTTGATTTTCCCCTCAAAATGGGTGTTTTATGAATGGACTTGACTAGTCACATTAATCCCCTGACAATATATGTACAATTTACCTTGCTAAATGCTCTAAACTTAAAGTGATAGGACAGTTCCATATCATCTTAGTAATGTCATCCTAAAACCTATGTTGCCTATTTGGCATAGTGGGCCCAATTAGAGAGCTAATATTGCACAGGGGGATTCAGAAGTTAGATGCAATTCTACTTGACAGTGGCCCCAAATGGAGACCACTGAGTAGGGATGCTCTTGACGTGGAGGAAACAGGGAGGGGAGTGGAAGAAGGCTGGAGGAAAATATTATCGGTTTCTTATAGATTTGCCTTCCTCAGTCCCATCAGATTTTGGAAATAGAAAGAAATTCAATCTAATACTAAGAACATAGGTTTTGAAGTCTGAAAACCCAGGTTCATGCCCTTTAATGTGCACATACCTTGCTTGCATCTTCTAATTTTTCCATGGAAATGAAAAAGATCTTGACTTCGAAGAAAGCCCAGACGATGACACATACTCAATGCTAGCTCACGTGACTGAGCTTAATAAGCTAAATCCCTTTCACAGTTTAAACTATGTATGTGCTTTTACATACAGGTAGGCTCTAATTTCTTCAATAGTGTATGCTTATTATTATTGTGCATATATATGGTGTGTGCGGGTGACTGCCATAGTGTTTGTATGGAGGGAAGAAGACAACTTTATTGAGTCTGTTCTTCCTTTATCCTTACATATATTTGGGGGAGCCAAACTCAGGTTGTCGGGATTGTGCTGTAAGCACCCTGACGTGCTGAGCCATCTCATTGGCCCAAGACTCTAATTTCTAATCCAAGCGCTCACCCTTAATTTCTAGTAGACAAAATAGAAGTATCATATGACAATTATATTGCAATAAAAATGCATAATGTCCACTTAGAAATTATTTAATGATATACATGCCCTAGGTATTATATATACAAAGTTGTAATTTGTGCTACTGAGAAAATTGTAGCTACTATTTCATTCATATAATCCACCAAAGGCATCTTTCCTTTTTATGGGAAACTGTTCCGAAGATTTAGATAAAAATACCTACTTATTCAGCAATGAATAGAATCGTTCTTATTTCAGCTACCTTCTCTAAACACGCCTTACAGTAGTCACCGCGCTTCGATGATAATGGCTCTGACCAGTGTTTTTCCATGTCTCGATTTGCAGATGAGGTTATTCCTGACAAGGGATCTGCATTTATTTCAGATGCATTTAAGAAATTTGTGAAACTAGAACTAGCTTCAGCTGTCACCATCACTCTCCTTCACCCTCCAGCAAATAGCCAAGCTAAAAGGACGCTGTAGACCACTGAGGGTGCCCTAAAGTCAACTGTTAGGCTAATATGACCAAGGAGACAAGGCCGGCTGCTTGTCACTCCGCATGTCACTCTAAGTAGGAAAACAAGAGTCAGGACTACCGAAAAAAAGAGACAGAGCAGCAAGCGATTGTCCTCTCAAGTGTGCTCTGGGAAGACATAACATAGGCTTTTGAAGATGGACCAGGTGGTATTTGGGGTACTGTATTCTCTCCACTCATTATTGCCATAAGGATTAGCCTAGACTAAGAATGCTGAAGGTCTCACAGAGTGAGATTTGATTCTATGAAGCTGAAATGGCCATGCAAACGTTGTTTTAATGACTATCTAAGTTAGGTTGGCTCAACACCAATATGGCAGAACTATGGTCTGCAAAATTCCTTTGCAATTCCTCCCTGGTCCTTTTTTTCCCCTGTTTGTTATGTTTTTTATTTATATTAAATCAATTACAATATGTGATACAGTTAACCAGGAGTATAGTTTTTCCTACCAAAAATAAGACCATACGCCATATGCCCCTTTTTGCTCTAACTAACTTTAACCCGATTTGCAAAATGTTAAGAGGCATTGGAGGGGAGTCTAGAAAAGTCAACGATGATTAGCTGAATGCTCATCCAATACTTTGAGCTCTCTTCTTTGGGGGCATATGATAGCATTGCTTTTACCCTCCCTTTGGATATCAGCCTTGGCCCTGTGATAGATCTTGTCCAGTGGACTTGAGCTAAAGTGAAAAGTACCACTTTGGGGCACAGATTTAGAACAGTTTTGACTAGTTTATTAGATTCTCTCTCCTCATAAGGAAGTCTAGATTGAGTTGAAGCATCAATTGCCCTGTCCCATCATGGACTTTTACCCATTATCCTGGACACAGAAGATGACTATGACGTAAACCTCTGCCATATCAAGTCATTTAGATTTCAGACCACTGATAAATAGTCTAGTCTACCCTGGTTTGCAAAAGGAGTAACCAGAACAATGAAATATTAACAACTGAAGCTATAAGGAAGTTCATGCACAAAACGTTAATTATACACAGAATGTTTTTAAGTTCAAAGAATGAGCCACAACTACGAATTGACTTAATTACTATCATCCAGCACAAAAACAAGGCTTGTTTGTTTTTCTTAACCTTTTCCAAAGAAATATCTTTCTGTTTAACAAGAGGATGCAAACTTGGACTGGGATAATTTAGGGCTGGGATAAGAGGAAATAAAATATCTTCAAGTCAGAATGAAGAGGATGAAGGCCAGAACAAGTTGATGTAGAGAGTCCTTCCTGAGATGACCATGATGAAGGGCATGCCTCCATAACTGTCAGGCTGGTCCTCTTGGGGGAACTGTAGGATTTAGAATAAGGACTTTAGAAGAAGATTTGGGGATTGTGAAAGTAATTCTTGGATTAGAGTGAGCAGATCTGTGAGCTGTATTAGCTAATAATGAAGTCATATGGTCCTAGCAGAGACTTGCACTTGGATGCACACTATTGTAAGAAGAGGTGCTGCGCCTTTACTCCGTTTCCCAGAGCACCAAAGAAAGGCTCTGAGCTGCTGTTTTAGAGTAACCGTAGGATAAAAAATAGGGGCACACAAGCATAATCACAGATTTTCTTCCCCAACTCCTTCAGGAACAGCAAGTCCATATTTTCTTTCCACCTTCAAATCACCGTGCAGCATGGCACGGTATTTTACTTCTGCCTGCCTAAACTACTAATTAAGTTGGCAAAGCAGAAACTCTAGCTTGAATTCTAACCAGCATGGTAATTATAGTTGACTTCAAAAGGCTTGGAAACAGTATTTTACAGAGGCTGGGGTTTGCCTTTTCTGCTCTACTCCTCAGGTCTGTTCGTTTTCTCCTCTTTGGAAAGGCTAACACAGAAAGGTGAGCTTGGCTTTCCACATTGTCCTTTCTCCCACCATGATGTTGCAGGCTGTTGGAATAGAAGATTTTCAAACTTTCCTGACAGATGGCTCAGGTTTGCTAACTATTCTGTTTCCCACTACCCTCATATATTAAAGTATTTCCCACTGACTGCAGATTTCTCAAAGGGAAGGGAGCAAAGGTTATTCACAAATGTTCTTTTCACATTTTTAAAAATTTTATTATTAAAACTATATAAAATAAAGCTATACAATGAACATGTGAGGAACCCAAACAAACAAACAAACAAACCAAAAAACACCACAGAGCCAAGATTTGAAATCTTGGTTACATGGATTCTGATGTGGGGGGAAAAAAAAACATGAGAAGCAGGGGTTCTTCCTATTCTTCCTTTCAAGTAAAAAGAAGAACTACATTAAAACTTAACCTGTACAGTGAACAATGAAAGAGCTTAGGAAAAGTCAAACCTTCTACTAGGAACACAAAAGCAAAACAACAAAACAAAACCAATCAATCTGAAAGGCCAGATAGAATCAGACCTCACATGAGAGTGGGAAACCCCATTAGAGTATGGCACTTGGGCTCCTGGGCACGGGGAAGGGCCTTGGTTAAGATTCTATCTGTTGACTCAATTATTTAGATGGTGCATACTGGCCAGTTCTGTGTCAACCTGACACAAACTAGAGTCATCAGAGAGGACAGTGCCTCAGTTGAAGGAAGGCCTTCATGAGATCCAGTTGGTAAGGTATTTTCTCGAGTAGTAATCAAAGGGAAAGGGCCCAGCCCATTTTGGGTGCCCTAGGCAGCTGGTTCTGGGTTTTATAAGAGAATAGGCTGAGCAAGTCAGGGGAAGCAGGCAAGTTAGTAGCACTCTTCCATGGCCTCTGCATCAGCTCCTGCCTCCAGGTTCCTTTGTTGTTTGGGTTCCTGTCCTGACTTCCTTCAATGATGAACAGCAACATGCAAGTGGAAGCCAAATAAACCCTTCCTTCTCTAGCTTGCATTTTGGTCATGGTGTTTTGCCAAAACCCTAACCAGACAGATGGGTTCAATTTTCAGAAGACTTCAAGCTTCATACCTAAGTTTAAGTCCCTTTGTATAGTTTAAATTTTAGTAGCCTATTTAGCTCTTAAAATGCTTTCTGGCACTATCACATGAAACACCATGCCATTATGGAAGGTTAAATCACACAATAAGTTATACCAATGTGTCAGCAGCTACTCAGAGGTAATAGTGACGCATGAAAAAGAACAATAGTCCCATTAGTCTATAAATACGAGTTCAGGAACACAGCAAGTACACAATTATCAGTAGAGGAAGCTCTTTGCGACCGACGAGGGAACTTTTAAAGGCAGTTGTAAACACATATAGAACTTTGAAAGGAAACTGTTCTGCATTTGGAAAAAAAAGACCTGGACTGATACCGAGATAAATGTTTCCATAAGCAGCCTACTTTAACAGATTAAATGGCAATGGCTGTTATAAAACAATCTTATAAAATCACATGCCTATGATATTTCAAATTTATCCTCAAAAGATCAAAGGGACAATTACTAATATGATATAGGCTCTGTGAAAGAAATATGCTCACTTCCATGTCCACTGATATAAATCAGTGAAGGCTAAAATTGAAGGATGTTTAATTTTATAAGATGAACAGAAAGAGGTGGGTGAGGGTCTGGTAGAAACTTCTTAGAGAATTTCAAAAGCGTGCATTCAGTTGGTGCAGCCAGTCATCATCATCACCAAATGTCACATGACATTCTTTCAAGGAGAGTCATCTTTATAGGGTATCAACTGCTGAAATCTCAGCTGTCATCATCAGCACAGAATCCAGGTTTACAGGTACATACAATACTTTCCTCTCGCTCTCTCTTTCCCTTCGTTCCTTCCTTCCTCCCTTCCTTCCTTCCTTCCTTCCTTCCTTCCTTCCTTCCTT
>LOEQ01000735.1:86023-100843 GCA_001685075.1 Bramus lutescens | reverse complement strand
GGGCCAAGGCAGTTTCTTTATTAACCAATGAAAGTTAATACATAGACAGATGACCCTCCTACATCAGACACCATTAATATCTTCCTGTTCCATCTTACATTATATTTCACAAGTTAATAAAATTAGCTTGCATTAATAAAACACTCCCATGTTCCCTACTGCACAACACACACATACTTTTCCTGTTAATTTTTACAATATCTATATGAAACAGATAGTATCACCACTACTTTATACATGAAGATATATAGACCTATGGCTACCGCATGAATTTCCCCGTGTCACATAGCTTGTGAGTGTTGCAGTTGAGGTTAACCAGATGGCCAGAGTCAAGTGTGCACATTCTTAAAACTCACAGGTATGCGTGGACCTCCTGTCCTAGCTCACTTCCCTGTCACCGTGACATCCAACATGACCCAAAGCAAATTGGGGTGTGAGGGGTTTATTTCATCTAACACTTCAGGGCCTGAACTGAAGCAAAAACCATGCAGGCCTGCTTGTTGGCCTACTTTCTCCTGTAACCCAGGACCACCTGCTCAGGGATGGCACCACCCACAGCAGGCGGGGCCTCCTCCTGTCATCATTAATCAAGACAATGACACACAGATAAGCCCACAGGCCATGCTGATGGAGGCATTTCTTCATTTGGTGCTCCCTCTTCCCAGATGACTATAATCTATGCCAAGCAGACAAAACCTAACCGGCATACAGTCCAAGGAGGCATGACAATGGCATCAAAGAAAGGGGTGGAAATCTACAATGTATAAAGGATCCAATTCCTTAGTGACCAGTCGAAAACTACTGATTGTAAATCAGTGCTGCCACATGTTTGTAGAAATACAAACTGCGCATCATTTGTGCATCAAGA
The DNA here is from genome assembly GCA_001685075.1 of Bramus lutescens. NCBI lineage: Eukaryota > Metazoa > Chordata > Mammalia > Rodentia > Cricetidae > Bramus > Bramus lutescens. Next base: position 99,975 of record LOEQ01000735.1, on the reverse strand, counting down.
ACTTAACTTCGGAAAGATAATTCTGTTTTGCAAAAATATATAATAGGCCCTCTTGTTCGTTTCCAGCCAAAACTGTCTAATTCTAGACTGCTTTTAGAGAAAGGAAAATAATAAGGCTCCTACATATGAAATCTGGAGATCATGTTTTTAGCATCTGTGACCTGGATGTAAGCGAATGAAATCTCATTCAAGTGGGAATGAGGGCAGATGATGGCCTTTGTGAGCAAGGCTTCTGCCTTTGATGGGTTTCAGCAGGCGAAAGGAAGCAGGGACAGGAATTTCAAGCTTATGCAATGCTAAGTACAAAGTAATAGAAATATGAAAATCAACAGTTGTGTGAAGTTTTTATTTAGGCTCAGGCAGGCAGACACTAAGGAAAAAATGAGGCTCAAACACACGAATTTTTGAGGGACTAAGCCCAAAGACACCTACCATTCCACACATACACATAAAGGATACAGAAGACTTTAGACATCTGCTCATTTGGGATTTCATATGGGAAATATGAGGCTATTGTTGGAACCTTTTTCATTGTGACATTTTCATATGTATATCACATATATGTCATATTTTGCTTATTTTTGTTGTTCCTTCATGTATAAACTTGTTCTATATAATTACACTGCTCATAAAGAGTTTCAAATACTTTATAAGGGTATGTGGGATTAATAAGAATTAATGAGGATTTCTGAGAGCCCACAGGCCACTCTAGTCAGGAAGCATGTAGGCTAAGTATAGATACTCTGCCCTCAGCTCATTGAAAACAAATCCTCTGGTCTTATGCCCAGTTCTGTAGCAGACTTCACAGCCTCCCTTATCCCAACCTCATCTCTAGTGGATCAGATATTCCCCTTCTAACCTTTCTCCTACCCTCATTTCTTTAGCCCAGTCCCTCAACACCAGCAGATATTCCCTAGGAACCTCAACACAAAACAAGATGCACTAAACCTGAGAGTAAGTGGGGAATAGCCTTAAACTCACTAGCACAGGAAAAGACTTTCTGAACAGAGCACTGTATGCACAGGCACTAAGGTCAACAATTGACAAATGGGACCTCGTGAAACTGAGAAGTTTCTTCATGGCAACAGACACCGTCAATCAGATAAAGTGGCAGCCTACACAACATGGAAATATTTTTACTAACTGCACATCCAATAGAGGGATAATATCCAATATATATAATGCATCCAAGAAATTAAATATCAATAAAACAAATAACCCAACTAAAAATGGGGTATAGATCTAAGTAGAGATTTCTCAAAAGAGGAAACTCAAATGGCTGAAAAACATTTAAAGAAAGGGTCAACATCCTTAGCCACCAATGAAACTAATATCAATCCCCAAACAACCCACACTGTTGCCAAGACTATAGGTTTGCTCTCTACAAAATGTCATACGGGCCCCATTGCTGAAGACACCTTCGCAATTTACTGAACATGGAGAAGCTGAACCAGTGCCTACACAGAGCCTTGTTTTTTTTTTTTGGTGTAGGAAGGTACTCTGCATGCTACTAAAAGAAAGATAAACACCAACCCAGACACAAACCCTCTGATTTAGAATGGTACTCTGCTTACAGTATATGTTAGGGCAATGGTGGCAGCAACCTTGAGGGAGTAACCAACCAATCTTATTTGACTTAAGGCCCACTCTGTGAGATGGAATCTATAACCAACACTTCTTGGGTGACCAAGAACCAGAGACCATATAGCTAAAGGACCTAGGGTAAAACCAAATACTCCTGGTGTAAAAAATGTAGCAACAAAATGACTCCTGATGGCACTCTGCTACACTCATAAGAGAAACTCCCTTTGCTAGCAGATGGGAACAAAAACAGAGACACACAGCTAGATATTGTGCAGAGAGTGAGACCTTTGAACACATAGCCTGAGAAGTGATGTCTTCATCAAATCCCTTCCCTCAGCGAGGAAACCAATGGAAAAGGAGGTAGAAAGAGGGTAGGAGGCAGAGGGGGATGGAGGAAACCGAGAACACGAGGCCTCTAAATCAGCATAATCAAAAAGTTCATATGAACTCACAAACCCTGAAGCAACATGCACAGGGCCAGCAGGAGTCCGCACCAGGTCCTCCGTGCGTATATTATGGCTCCCAGTTTAGTGTTCTTACAGTTCTCCCTAATAAGCAAACGAAGTGTGTCTCTGATTCTTGTGATTTTTCTTGGGCTCTTCCCCTTACGTCGTTGTTGTTGTTTTGGTTTGGTTTTGGTTTTCTTTTTGTTTTAGTTCAATTCTAATGAGATAGATCTGTTTTATCTTATCATATTTTATTTTGTTGCATTTTATTATTATCCCTTAGAAGTCTCCTGGTTTATAATGACAGTCAGAAAGGAGTAGATTTGGTTGGGAGGGGTGGTGGGGGCACTGGGAGGAGTAGAAGGAGGGGAACCCATAATCAGAAAATATTATGTAAGAAAGAAATTTATTTCAAAGAGAGGGAAAATTAAATATAAGAAGAAATCGGGAAGAAGTAGCATCCACAATGAGGTTAGTACCCACGGATACATTGTAAAGAGCTATTCCCTGGTTATGGCCACAACTCCACACTTGACCGTAGCTACTGCTCAAGTGAAGGACTCTTGAGTGGCACAGAATGAGAAAAGAAACAATCACCCCTCCCCCTCCAGCAGAGCAAGGATCAGCTGGGGTCCCATGTGTCACAATGAGAATTTCCTTCTGAACACTCTGCCCTATATAAGGGAATGTAGCGCAGGAACTTGTGGGGTCTGCCAAGACTGTGGCAAGAATTCCCAGGATATCTCTGCCTCTCCATTGTTTCCACGTCCTCTTCATTCTTTGGATACCAGACACACTTTATCCACGCATGGGATCCCATTCTCCACCCCACCCTGTGAGAGGGATTCTGGAGGTCATTGTAGGTTTGGCCTCTGGGTGCTCTCTCGTTTTTCTCAGGGTTCACTTAGGTCATCTTTTACCAGTGGAAAGACATCTTAGATAGTTATCTTCCCTGATATCAGCAAGAGGGAAAAAAAAATGAACAGTTGAAGCAAAGTAAAATGCAATGGACTTACAAGAGCTATCATTGTTAGGCCTGTGGCCATGCTTTAATTTGCCGTTTTTCATCTCACAGTTTTATGCTTTATTAGTTTCATATAATTAGAACTGACACACGCAGAGGGAAACAGCGAGCTGTGCATCCTGAAAGATTTAAAATACAATTATTTAGTCTCTCTTAAATGAGTTCAAAGTAGACAGGATGTGTAAGCACACATTTGAAATAGCATTGATGGGGATATTTCTTTACTGTCCGTAGTGAATGTGTGTGGGTTTAAATAAATCTGGCAGCAACAGCCTCAGAACATATGCTTAACAGTCACTTATTCCAGGGCATTCATTCATAAGAATGGCATGAACTGCAGTCTACAAAGTGATCAGCATTTAAATAAAACATAGCCATCCAGCGCTATCCTTTCCTGGGGTAGGGGTCCCCTCGGAGAGCTTTCAGAGTAAAATTAGAATGCTGTGTGCTTTCAGGAAAGCCTTTGGATGCAATCGCTGTTAAATGCATAGTCACAATGAAATGCTGGGGGATGTGTGAGGATTTTAGCTGGTAAGTAAAATTTGAGGATGAGTGGGAGAAAGACAAGTCAGAAAATGCAAAGATCTGTGGCACACGAACTTTGAACTATTTCCTGTGCAAGTCAATTTTCTTTCAGTCTCAGTAAAAACAGTGGTTCCGATCCCCATGTGATTGCTCCCTACTGAATCCTCTACATGACGTGGGTGTGCTCTTTGGTTATTTGCGAATGCAGGAACCTCTATAATGCATTCATTTACCATACTCTTAATATATCAGAGTTATTATTAAGTTAAACACAGTTTGACTTGATCAATGAAATTACTTACTGGCCAGGCATGCATGTATCTAGAAAGAGCCACATTGCAAAGTGGAAAATTCACGCCTTAGAGAACTCCACTTAGAGGCCACAAAGTTTTATGTAAGACTCTGAGATCCCTGCTCTTTTAACAAAAGAAGATGTATTCCCCGACCCCCGCACCAGTGTTTCTTTTTCTTTCTTTATTGCTTCAATATTCTGTACATTTGCACGCATGTGATGTGAACTCTTCAGCAGTGTGGAGAAATTCTTATTCATTTCTTTGTGCCCACAGAAAAGAGGAATTTATTTGATTCATAATGAGAAGGAAGATGGGAAATGAACGAATTGTTTCAAAGCTGACTCTCAAGAGAAAGTTGACAATATCATGCAATTTTCTCTTTTTTCCCTTACTTCTCAAATTTTAATAACCTTCCGGTTTTTTAAGGAACATGTCCTCCCCCCACATGGTTGTTTCCATTCTTCCATAGTAATGAGAATAGTTTTCAAAGACTTCAACTTTTCAGAAGTATGTGTTTAATAAAATTTCTGATATTTCTCCAGAGAAAATGAAATTACAGTAACAGCATTGCCTTAATAAAATAACAATTGCACTTAAATTGGTTATCATCACCAGCACAGTCGGAAGTTATTTCTCAGACACCTACCTACCTGCACTCTTTCTCAGATGATGATAAAAATGAGATATCCTTACCATTGATATTTTTCCTTTTTCTTTCAAGCAAATGTAAAGTTAATACACTAAGTGAATTTCCATACACTAAATAATGTCTAAATAACAAGCGTTAATTTTTAAGAATACACTGTCTTGATACACAGGCATGCGTGTGCATATGCGCGCACGCTTGATTTCTCCAGGTAATAAGAAGAAATCAATATTCTCTAGCTCCTTTATGTCAATCACTCAGCCAGAGGCTTTTATGAACATCCTCTTTCTTCTTTATGAGAAATTTCAAGGCCCACTTTACAGATGGTTCTGGGAAGGTAAATAACACATGTAGGCACCAGCCAATTAAAAACAGTTCTGAGTTTAAAAATAACCCTACCCAGACGACACCTGCTCATGCAGAGAGTTTAAACCATTTAAGAATGCAAGCCTTGCTTATGTGCTACAGCAGACTTGTGTCTTTCCCATTCATGTGTACCTTTGTTATTTCTGTGTTCTAATGACTAATAACATGAAACTAAGGTAATTAAACTATTACAAATAAGATATCTTGTTCTCATCTGGGCACATAAAATAATTAAGCAAATAGGAACTTAGTATGTTATTATTATGTGTCAGAATAATCGGCAAATAATGTGTCCTTGAACATAAAAAGCTCACTCCCCTGTTGTAGATGACGACATCGCATGTCTCTCGGGTCTGTGATGTCATCAGGGAACAAACCAAAAGCTGCATAATGAGGAATGAATCTTTACTCTGCTTACAGATTCCAGGATGTGGGTCAAGTTCCTCTTTCTGACCTTACTTTTCTCTCAACTCGAACTTGTAGGGATATTTCAATGTACGTATATATCCCATTTATTATTTTTTAATTATCTGAAGCAAATTTAACATTTGAAATATTAGCGTTATTTGAGCTTAGGGATAATGTGTGTAAATGAGATTTTCACATTGTTTCCTTCCATTCTCTGTGTGTTGAAAATGTCTTACCACCCTTTAAAAAACCAAATGAGTAAGTAAACAATATGACAATCCCTAAGATCCCCTAGGAAGACGACATGGATGTCTAAATTAGATATTATGTTATATAAAAACTGACTATCACACTGAAAAATCCTAAGAAATATTTTCTTTATTCTTATTTTGAAATGTGATTGATATGCAGGTTCTGGAAAATTAAAGTATTTTTCTCAGTTTCTGTTGAGAAAGATGCTATAAAAATTTATTTTCAATATTATAGCTTACTTTTATTTAATTTGCATGGATCTAAAAAGATCTCGCATCTTGCTTTGATGCTCTTCTAATAAATATTGCAGCTAAACATGGCTGTGATATAGAAGCTTGTCGTTACCATAATGAAACAGGAGACAATGAATCTTCCGTGACTTAAGTGAAGTAGATGAATTTTTGGTTACTCCGACAAGAAGTTGGAAAAACATAAACAAAGCTGTAACTTTATGTTTAATTATACCACTAGATCATGTGTGTTCCAAACTGGAACCCAGGTACACATTCAGGACACAGGTTCTTATTCTTCCAGCAGCTGAATGTATTCACAACTGACACCTGATGGCGCTCAGCTAAGTCTCTCTCCCCTTTGGCTGGGACAGCTGAATCTGCTTATTTGTACCCCTACCCCTCTCCTTACCCCAAAGATTAAGATCTCAAGAACAGTTAGTTCCTACACATTTCCCACAAGTCTCTGCCTGCATACCTGTGTCCCTGAGAATCTGGCCTATGGTGTGTTGGAGAAATGCTACTGAATCATATATTGGGGAAACTCGAGATATAGGTTTGGTTTCTATGCACATTACTGGGATGATAAATACATTAATACTTCCATTGACAAACTACACAGAGTATGAATATTTTACATTTTTATTACACTTTATTTCCTGTGTGTATGTATATGCATGAATGTGCCATGAATCACGTATGGAGATCCAAGGATAATATGTGAAGTCAGATCTCTTCTTCTATAATATGAATCCTCAGAACTCAGGTTCTCAGACTTGGTGGTGAGTGTCTTTCCCTCACACTTCTAATTTACCAAAAGTCTATGAGTGATTAAACAATCTCTTATTAATTCATAAAAGATATTAAAATGTTTTCTGATTATTCAGAGTGTAGTTGTACTTGACACTTAATCGACCATAATTTTTGAAGTATTTTTTCTCATTTCAGTTCATATGCATGTGGCTCTACTCTTTAGAAGAGCTAACAGTAACTGTATAAATACATTACTCATCTGTGTTTAGCCAGAAAATCCAGTGTCAGTGTTTGGCATAAAGTAACCCACACGTAGTGAGTCACAAAACTACTGTACAAACGAAATGTCTCAATGGTGATTTTCACAGGAACTGAGTTTGTGTGGGTCTAGCAAATTTATTGTACATGATATTAGGAGTTTAGGAGTTAGCAAGATGCTGATTGGATCATATTCACAAACAATAATTACTAACCAATATACAAACAAACAAGATGCTTAATCAGATTAATACTCCCAAATTAGTGTAGCATATTCATTTTCATTTTTACTAACCCTACTTACAATTTTTGGATACCTGCAGACAAATAGTGTGTGTATACAATGGAAGTGGTAACATTTAAAATAGCACAGGGAACTTACAGGCTTACATTTGGAATTCAGTGAAGTATTCTTTAGCTAATACTGCTTATATATACTTGAAGTCTTTGCTACACTATCAGACTAATACCACTAAAATTTTCATATCAATAATACTTTAGGAATCCTGGTAAACACACAATAAATACACTGAAAAGACTATTCTGAAAAGTCTAGAGATATCACTGGTATTTTATTTTGCAGATGCTAGCAACCTTGTATGATTCAAAAATTAAAGTCATTGAAACACAAGATCTGATTCTATCTTATTTTTGTCATCCTCAATTAAATTACCTATATAATGACCAGCATCTAATCCATTTATAAACAAAAATAAAGTAATATTTTTTTCTAGCAATCAGCAATCATTTCTACAGAATAATCAGTTATAAAAACTTACATATTAAAATTAAAATATTTTAATATATATGTAAATTGGTAGAAAGGAAAATTGATCTACCAAGTGATTGTCATGGCAAAATATTTTAAGATTCCCCATGATGAATTGTTTCTATTTGTTTATATGTGAAAACCTATTTCTGCTTACATTGGTACCATAAACTACATAACCAAGAAAGATGTTCACAAGCCAGAATATTGAAGGATTTGGGGGAGAAAATGGAACATATCTACCCATGAAGCAGATCATATTTGGTCATGTTACAGAACAATGGTTTTTCCCCACATTCTAATAAAAATAGCTTCAAAAACTAAGTGGCTTAACATAAATACATTCTAATGAAATTGAAAGAGCACAAGCTGTATAATCCTGTTTTGATATTAGTAACCCCAATTAAAATTAGAAAAACACTGTCATTAACAGTTTGCAGTATGGTGTGTAAAATGGCCACATCTATAATCCGGGAAGACAGATGATGTAGCACTTTCTGAGAGTTGCTGTATCAGCACATTCAAATGAGAAATTGTGAGGGAAATCATGTCTAACACACTGGCGGCATTTGTGTTCCATTTGTGAGTGTTGTCGTGTGTCAGACAGGCAATGAGAAAGTTATTGAGAAACGGGATGGTGACTAAGCTTCTGAGACATGGCAAGGTTGGTATAAAGAAAACGTATAGAGCTGAAAACATCAAGTAATGTGATACATAGTAAGCAGGTTGTATTTAGGAATATATCTGTATATACATGGACACATGTAACAAGAATTAATGAAAAATGAAGGCCATGAATTTGAAAGGGAACAAAGAAAGGTGTATGGGAGGGCTTGAAGGGAGGAAAGGAAAGAGGAAAATGTAATTATAATCTAAAAAAAAGAGGTGATAAACTACTATCTAGAATAAGGAAATAAACTGAGCTGCTGGATATCTTGGAGAGAAAGTCATCTCCCTAATTTGACACCAGGTATTACCTTTCCATGAGTCTTTTTTGAGTCTTCGCTAGTCTTAGGAACAGTGTGAGGACATTTAGCTACACCTATGGTGGCATCTGTAAATAACCTGTTCAGCCCCTTGACCAGCACACCAAAACTAGGCTTTCTCCCAGAGGCACCCACTTTTAAAATGTTTTAATTGTTTAAAAATGTCTATCAAAGACGATTTTCTCTTTGTGCTTTTCACAGCCAGCTAGCTCGCCTCTACTCTTCAGAGGCTTCCTCTTTGCAAACCCATCTTATCGACACAGGCCATTCTTTCGCCACCTCCCATTTATTCCAGACCGGATCTAACTTTCATGGTAGAATTAACTATCAAACGCTAACAGTGCTACTTCCATCTTTCTATTTCAGGCGCGGCCTTGGGAAATGAAGTCGTCTACCACTCCTCTGGGGCAGCATCGTGTGTCCCTTCTTACGATGCGTTCCGAAATTCTTATCTGTCAGTCATATTTATTTTCTTCCCTGCAGATGTTATTTTTCCCAGCCGTCATTTTCAGTACTATGGTTTATTCTTATTTTTTATATTACGGCTTCCCCTGCCAAATCAACTTGTCTTCAACCTTATTTAGGTTAGCTACTAGAATTAAGTCAAGTAGTGACCAACACCTGTAAGTGACCAACACATCGCTCAGGCAGCTTAGGCAGGAGGATCACTAGTCTGGAGCCATTCTGTGCTACACAATGAAACCCTGTCTTGAAAAACAATAGATTCTAGAATCAAATTTTCTAAACATGTTCATATTACTACTTTTGATTATCTTATTCTTGGTCTTCAGAAGTTTTACCATATGAAATACAATCTCTGTTTTTCATAATTAATTTTTCTAACAATGTTAACATATCCTTGTTATACATCATTTACTCAGACTGTTTATAGTTTGTGATTTTTTTACTTGAACTTGTGGTTATATTTTCTTTATTTATTTTCTTTAGGTTTCAGGCAGCCTAATTCTCCAGCTTTTGATTTCCAACAACAACAACAACAACAACAACAACAAAGATATTCTATACCTATTCTTTTTTCTATTTTTGAGAGCCACTGAGTCAAAATATAGAATTCAAATTTGTTGGATTTAGCAAACATTTGCTAAGGAGGACGACAGTAGGAAGACTGGGTATACTGAAGAACATTCACCGGTCTCCAGGAACTTACAATGTTACGTGAAAAATGAACACCAGGATAAATGACTGCAATAGCTCATAGCAGGTACCAGGAGAGGAGTCTATCACCATGAGAGGATTGAGAGAGAGGTATTAATAGTCTCTGAGAAGGCAGGGAATTAAGGGAAGACATCCAGAGGAGCAGGATACCTACCACAATATCCAGCTATGCCATTTCTGGGCATATACACAAACAAATCTACATCATACTACAGAGATACTTGCTCATCTCTGCTCATGGCTGCTCTATTCATAATATCCAGAAATTGGAAACAGCCAATTGATGAACATCAATGGAAGTATGAATGATGAGACTGTAGTATATGTGTACAGTGGAGTATTATTCCACTGCTAAGCAAAACAAATATGGAAAGGGATAATTAACACTAAATACCTTTTGAAAATCCATAGAAAGAATAACTACTACAGAAGTTTATGAAAATATAGGCATATCCAAAAGGGATTTAAATAGAGTTACCATATATTGGGGAAAACAATGCCCCAGATTGACAACGTACACTCTCAAGTGAAAACTCCAGTATCAGGAATGGATTACATCTTTTGGAGTTATTGGACAAAAAGGGTCCCAAATATTACAGGATAATGACAATGATATTGGTCACCTTCCACAACCTGGCAGTAAGACCCTCTTGTTCAAAATACCACACATGTGTGTCATCGAATTTGGATAAATTGAGTTGGTATCCATCTGGAAGCTTCACCCCCATTGATTAACACCATTGTAGTGCTGGAAGGTACTCTTCAAATTACCTGAGGAGAAAAGTGATCATCAGTCTCACCCAGATACGAACCATGCAAGCTCCAATAGAGACCTGACTGCAAGATATTCTAGTGCAACGGTGGACAAATTGTTATGAGAGTAGCCAACCACATTTGATGGGACTTAAGAGCCACTCAATGAAATGGAACCCATACCTGGAATATGAATGATGCCAAAAACCTGATGCACGTCATGGGCCCTTAGAGAATATCTATCAATATTCTGTTAAGTAAACATAGTAATAAAATTAACCCAATGACATATTGCTATACCTACAGATCAGTTCATCACTCAATCCTTCTTCTTGCAGTATATGTAATTAGCAGAGACCTACAACTGGAAAATGTACAGAGAGCGAAAGACTCTGACTTCAAACATAAAAGGCCAGAAAGAGGCAATTAAGAAGAGAGAGATTGAAAATCTATATATTAAAGCAAGTTATACACAAGAAAAGATACAGCTAGGTAGGAAAAAAGGAACAAAGAAACTAGATGTCCAATTATCTTTTGAACCTATTTTTTCAATAGAATAACTAACCTCAAAAGTTCTTAAAGCTCAGAAACACTGCTTCCATGATAAATTATGGCATATTAAGAATAATTCAGCCTGGTGTTATAGCCTATGCCTTTAATCCCAACACTTGGGAGGCATTGACAGGTAGATCTCTGTGAGTTTCTGTGCATTCTAGGCCAGTCAAGTCCACCCAGCAAGTTCCCATTCAGCCACACTATCCTGTCTATAATTAATGATGATGATGGTGAAGATGATAAGTAGGAGCATCCTGGAAGAAATGAAAGAAGTCCCTGCAGATGGTCTTGTTATTTAAGACCCTAACCTCTGGTCTCTGGAGCTCATAGAATATATTTAAGTAGGTGTTAGTTACAGAGTTATATTTAAACTTTGGACACTTTCTCCCCATGCCTTGTGAGCAATGAGTTTAAGAGGACATGAAGGCAGATGAAGGGAAAGAGGAAGCTATTAGCGGTTCAGGAAGAGCTAAGGAAGACCTAAACTCCAGCAGTCCTATCAGACCTGGCAATAGTGATGACAAGGGAAGGAATTAACCATCCAGAACACAGAACATAAGCCCCGCACACCGTGATGACTGATGGGATGAATCTTCTAACTCTGTGGGGACAGGGAATGATCATGAGAGTGGTGGGAACTTAAATTCTGCCGGACAAAGCTGCTAATCAGAACGTAAAGTAGAATACTCGAGTCAGAGTCTAAATTTCAGGAAGAAATTTAGCAATAGAATAAAACTGAAGCCTTTCGTGTCTGTTTATGATAGCTAAAGTTCTGTGCTTTCTCAGTTTCCCCAGGATTATTCAAAATGGAGGCCCGGTGAACCTGCCCTGGTCCATTCATTCGTCCTGCTCTCTGAGGATGCTTTCTTCACAACCATGCCCTTGATGTCTTCTGAGACTGGACGCTACTCTTAGAGGAGAGCAATCACTCAAAAAATGTTTATTAAATTAAAAGGCACAGGACAGCATAAAAAATATGGCTAATGGATTAAATTTATGGAGAGTCCCAGAGGATAGCAAGGCACATATATGCTTATGGCCTGGGAATATTTAAATGCCACCACATGAGAAAAACCTCAGATATCAGTGCCATGGTTGCAGAAATGCACCCAGCCTAAAAGAGCAGACCACAGTTTAATCATCTCCACCACACAGAGGAATCGGGCCTATCTTGGGAAACGTGGCTCATACTGTGAAAGCTGCAAACGGCATCTCGCCATAGGAAACTTTTCCATGTTCCTCCCTCCAATTAAAACTAGGAGTGTTAAAAAGAGAGCAATAGGTTGCTTACTTTGAGAGCAAGAAAAATAAGATGTAGGAAATTGCTTCAGTTCACTTAGATAATTTCTTTATTCCTAAAGGTGTTATTTTTTTCCCATTGTAAAATTCTCATTGGGGAATATTGCAATAGTTGTTTTTCTTTTCATTGATAAAGATGAGCATGGACTATTCCAGGAGAAAGACCATGCTGACACCTGATTCCATTCTCTAGTGAACTTCATTATCATAACACCTTAATGTTACAAACACATATTATACAACTGAAAGGCCTTGTTATTTTTTTCTCCCTTGAGGTATTAGATTTCCTCTGAGGAGTTTTTTTTTCAACTTTTAATTGTCTTTTCAATATATGTACATTCTAGGTTGAGAAAAATAAAACTACAATGTTCTGTTGTTTTTCTGAAGACATCAAAAATGCAACTTACAGACAGTAGGCTATGGAAAATATCTCAATTCAGTATCATTTAGAGCAGGAAGAAATGGGATCAAATTTCAATATTGCTGATGCCTGTGCATCCTTTAGAGCACATAAGAAATGCCACACACAGAGTCAGACAGTAAAAGTCAAATAGCTCCTCCTGGTTATGACCTCCCCAAGAGAAATTGCAATCAAACCTTAAAAGCTTCCACTATGTGAAAGAGGCAAATGAAGAGGAAAGTCCCTCTTAAGAGTTGGTGGACGTACCGATACAGGTTTGCTTATTGGAGGTGCTTCTGTTAGTTTCATACTGCAAAGGTTCCCAAGGCTGTACAGTTACAGAGTTGTTGCCTAGGATGGAGATATAAGTAGATAGATGCTCGGGATAAAGGACTTAGGCGCTACAACGTAGGGCGCATATGTAGTGTAGGCTAAAATACACTAAACATAGTCTGTTCTAAGTGTAACTAACCCGCACTTCTAATGCCGCTTTTTTTAAATATTGCAAGATATTCTCAGAACTCTCCTATTTGCTTCACTGATTTTCAGGTTTGGTTTCATACTTCTTTTTAATATGGTAATCCTAACCCTAATTGTGGGTGTGTCTCTTCTAAATGCCCAACCCCAATTTGGAAGATGGTGAAAACAAGTGCTTTCTTTGGGTCAGAGCTGTCCAGGTCTATATAGGATGAAGGGCAAATCAATATTATTCAGGACTTTCTGCACCATAATGATGCCCTATTCTATTAAAAATATCAGTTGGATAGATGAGAAGATGGGAGAGCACCTGAAAGGATTAGGGAAGGAAAATATAAGGTCTAAAGATATTGCATGGATTCTCAAATAGTAAATAAAACATTATTAACCTATATATTTATGAACACAATAATTACTAAGTAAACACTGATGTAAAGCAGTATACTCAGAATGACAAACTCACTTCTTTAACTTCTTTAATGGAAATATTATGAAACAGCCATGTTTGAGGACATGATCTAAGAAAAACATCACTAGGAGTTTTTACCATCTGCAAGCATCAGAAAATATATTAACTGAGAGATCAAAATTCACCAGGTAATATGATAGTCTAGGACTGCTGTCCTGTGTATAGTCAGGCACAGATAAAATGTTGAAATGAAAATAAAGACTGTATGGCAATCTTGTCTACTTCCAAATTCCAGGAGGATAACTATATGTTTTTCTTTGGGTTCACCTTCTTATTTAGCTTC
>LOEQ01000735.1:37279-64760 GCA_001685075.1 Bramus lutescens | reverse complement strand
TTTCTTTCTTTCTTTCTTTCTTTCTTTCTTTCTTTCTCTTTCCTTCCTTCCTTTTTCTTTTTTGCCTTTCCTCTTTTATGGTGAAAGGGTTGTTGTTTTATGATGTGTTTATAGTATTGACTGCTCCAGTTTCACAATCCCTAGAGGTCATTATTGCAGGCACACAACAGTTATTCTGGTTTTATGTTTGCTTCCTAATCTAAGCCATCCTTGCCTCTAGCCTTCAATTATAGTTCAGGCTACTATTGACTTCCAACATCTATGCATGCATCCCTGCACTGAATCCTCCACTAGCCAGCCAGAAAGGTCCTGATGCTGTGCTTCGGTAAACACTCAATCCTATATTATCTCTTTCTACTTCACTTCCTGACCCAGGGTTCACATCTCCAAACATCCCAAATTATTTAACTTCCTGTTTAGTTCTGGAAGACTTATCTACCCGATGCCATTCCTAACTCTGCGCCCTTCCACCTGGACAATTAAGCTTTTATCTTTTTTATTTATATTTACTTTTTGCTTCTGTGTGAGTATGGTGTATGTGTGTACAAGTGTGTTTATGGGTGTGTGCACATGGAAAGGCCATACGCGTATCCTTTTAATGGACCCTGTGGCACTACCAATTTCTTCACTACAGAAATACTTGATGCACTTATAATTCTCCAAGTGCCTTCCCCAAAAGAAGAGAGTGTAAGTGAGTTAAATTCTTAGGCATTTGCTAACCATTCAAACTATGTTGACTACTAGTGAGCACTAAGATATAAGGGTGGTAGTTGGTGTTTATTGAGAACGTTAAAAAGTTTTTTCATTAATTTACATCCCAGAAAAGGAACAGCTTGCATAAAAAGAATGCTGAGTTACTAGGAACAAGCCTTTATTGTATTTGAAGAAATGGAACACAGGTTCAGAACTACTCTAGCATTTGTATGGTCTTCCAAATTCACATACTTCAAAATGTAATTTAATGCAAGTAGAGGTCAAAGAACGCAAAGTAGTAAAGATCAATTTAATTTCTTAAAGAAAAGAAAAAGAAGTTGGGAACGGTGGTTCGTGTGTGTAGTTCTGGAACATTGAGGGAGGGCAGGGGCAGGAGAAGGAGAATATTGATTATATGTCCTGGGCCAGCCTGAGCTACAAAGGAATATTCTGTCTCAGAAACCAAAAGTATCTAGCAATTAGCGATTAAATGGCTACAATTTAAGTATCATTAATTTTATTCGTTCACGAACGAAGATTAAGCAGAAACGTGAGAAAATTAAGTTTAAGGAACGCTTCTTCGAAGTGCAGACTTCAAGCGAGCATTATGGCTTGTGGTGAACAGTTACATGGAAACTGGGGTGTCGGAGTGCACTTTGCTCTGTTATATACTCAAGTCCTGGAGATTGTTGCTAGCTGCACACAAACAGTTTCATGGTGAACTACTGTACACAAAAGATAACCCCATGGCCAAGAAGAGTGAGCTCCCAGTGTCAGGCAACTTCCGGGTGTGTGTCAGATGTCTAAGTTGTACATTAACTAAATTATTTGGACCACTAGAGTAACCCTTAATGTACCAGAGCTGTCATTTGAGGAGAATATTTGACTTTCCAGAGAGCTAGAGAAGCTGTAAGCAATTCTTAACACTTGTTATTAGCATGGCTGTGTTTGAGGGGGAGTTTCTTACATGTCCCATTAACCATCCTCAAGATGACCCTGAAATGCCTGTGATTCTCACAGCCTTGCACACAGGGAACTTCCTCAAGGTACAAAGGGGCTCTACTACCACAGGGGTTGAATGAAGTCAGCCTGGCTAGGAATTGTCCCCCAAAGGGACAGAAAAGGTAAGGGTTGGAATTGACTTTCCAAGGTTCCCAGGGTTGATGGTTTAGAGAGGCATTTTAGCCTTAAGAGAACACATGTTAGGAGCCTATCCTCAATCCCTGGCCAAATAGCTGATAATTAAATCAGCCTCGAAAGTACAAGATATAAATTGGGCAATTTTAGAAATGAAAGGCAATGCATTGGCCAGAGGACCGCTTTCCCAAGCCACCTCTCTGAAAACCGCTTATTCACTTCAATCAGCTGGGGCTTTAAACATCCGTTTTTTTTTTTTCACAGAAAAGCAAGCTTAGAGTCATAAGCATTTACATTTTCCAGAAAGGAGCCACACCTTGCACTGACTCTTCTATAAGGCTGATCAACTTAACAGAGCTTCAACAATTGCGGAAAAGGCAGAACACTGCAAATCCTGGGGCTGGTGTAAAATGAATGTATCGGTCTGTCTTTAGCCCTGTAATAGCCGCTCCTTGTCCAAAGGTGTCTGACCTAATGCCTTGTGACCATCAGGTGAAAGTTTGGGGACTGTATTCATAGACCACTAGTTCACCAAACCCAGTGCTATGAATGTCACCTGAGGTCTATCACAGCGCTTTCTCCAGCTGTGCTGTAAGCCACCATTCACCTGATGCTTGCACCTAACTATCTCAAGTGTCATGATTTAAGACTGTTTTTGCTCCTTACTCTAAACTCCTAATGAAATTGCTGCTGTGTTGAAACACAGAACTCAGGCTAACCTATTATATGTGCACTCCTGGGCATGGTCAAATGTATTTGGCTCCAGAATAGATGTCCTCTTACACGCCTTGAAAAGAGAGCTGTTTCTCCCATTAACACTTAAATACCATGCAAAGAAGACAGGAAACCAAACCGTCATAGTGCCGTCTGCTGTGCCCGTTACTGCATAGAGGAGCACTGTAAATATCCCAAGGCCCTGAAGGAATGCTCTTGAATAGCAGTGCAGGCCAAGAGTCACAGATGCAAACCTCACCATATCACACAATCATATTCCTCAGTCTGATGTGCAGACTGCAGCAGCAAGATGATGGAGAACTGACGGCTGCTCTCAATATTGAAACCGTTCTGCCAAGCCCACACATTTCTAGATGGTTTCTCTATAGGAACTCACAATGCCAGTCCTGCAGACAGGATTGTAGGTGGTTGAACCCTGCTCACCTTTGCCTGGGGGGTTGAATACACAGCCTGAAATGTAGAAGATATAGTTTAAAACACAGCAGTATGCTTCAATGCGTTTTTCACTCCCCAGTTTTATTTTTAAAGTCGGGGAAAGCAAATATAAATTCTTTTATTTATAACATTAGCAGTGTTTTAGAAAGCATGCCTGCCCTTTATACAGAATCACAGCAAAAATGGAAGTCGACAGTGCTTTTAAATGGCAACCGGGTCTTTCCTCACAGCTTAATCTCATCTTATTTCTATTTTACTTTTGGTGCCATTTTCTGTTTGGAAGATATTTTGTTCATTTTCATTATTCCCCTTTTTCTTTGTCTTGAAGATGGGGATTCCCAGGCAGTGTAGGCTAACCTCAAATTCCTGTTCCTAGCTCTAATCCCGGGTCCTGGGACTGCTGGCATGCACCACCCAATCCAGATTCAACGTCCGCGGTCACAAAGATGTCTGTAAAATTAAAGCTATTTCGCTTCGCCAGCTTAAGAGTTTACTGTGCACATAAAATACAAATATGTGAATATTTAATGTGGCTACAGTCTTACTGTGAAATATGAACTACTTGTGTTGGGGGTGGGGTGGTGTATGTAAGAGAGAGAGCTTCCATAAGCAAATGCACACATTTATAAAAATGGGTGGTTCCTACATTTCATAAGTGATTATTTTTGTAAAATCCTTTTAATTAAAACACTATACATTATGGAGCAACTTTCATAAAGCATTTATTTTCTTTAATCAAGAAAAGTAAGAGGCAAAAAATGGTTTGGCTTAGAACTTGTTTACACTTGAGAATTAGAATGCATGAAACTTGGTGTGCTCAGTTCTAATGAGATAACATCAAATGTACCTCTAAATATCTCAGACCTGCATTACAAAGTAAGAGATGGCTCATTATTATTCTCTCAAAACCTTTCTATGTTAAGCAGGTAAGGTGTCTCCAGTAGAAAGAAACTGTTTTCTGATTTTGTTTCTACTCCATATACCAATCCTGCCTATTTGGATGCTGCTGTCTTGGGTATTTAATTAACAAAAACCATTTGTAGCAAGGAGTTCGTCTATAGTTTTAGTGAGTCACCCACTTCTGAGTCATATGCTCTGATTTGTTTTAAAATCAAAGATAATTTATAAAGTGAAAGAATAAAACATAAAGGCATATTAAAAGTAAGGCTTCTCATTGGGGGAAAGTGCTGGCCACCAAGGCTGATATCCTGAGTTTAATCACTGGATGAGCATGGAAGAAGAACAGAGGAATTTCTGGAAGTTTCCTCTGACCTCCACATATATGCCATGACATCCATACACTCCTCCTCCCAAAATAAGTAAATAAATGTAGCAAAAAGAAAAATTAAATTAAGCCTTTTTTCATTTGAATCATCTATTCTGTGAATTATATGCTATGATATATATAATATACATTATGTACATATAATATATAATATTTATTATATGCTATGCTAACTAAAAGACATTACTTAAGCATCTTTCTGTTAAATAATATATGCCATTACTTAAATTTTCCTTCTGAAGTAGTCAGACGTCAGCCATCCTAAGCTGTATCCTATCCCTAAAGGTACAGAAGACCCTTGACACCAGGACTTTCCAATCTAAAGGTCTTGTTGCTAAGTGACATACAGAGACTCATGTATATGTGACAAAGCAACAATAACAACAAATGTACAGTTTATACATCTTCCCTTCATTCCCCATAGGCCTTCCTTTGAACTAATTGCTCTTCTGTACCCTTGACTGCCACTTTAAAGCACTGTACTTTTTAAAAGTATGCTTGGCCAATTTAAGGTTTTTAAAATATAAACAACATATGACCCAAAGATTTGAGAAACTCTCCAAGTATAGCCATAGATGCCTATATCCCAAGGTTAGCTACTGAGATCAAAACCACCTAGCTTCCTTGATGAAAACAGCTTTTCAAAGCATATGCTAGAACAGTCTATTAAGAAGGAAGTGAATTCACAGAGTGCTATTAGGATGTAATACACTTGATAGTGAAATTCATAATGAGCCTCTTAGGTATTGCTCCAGCTCAGTATTTCTTACAATAAATGTGGAAAGAATCACCAGGGAGCTTGTTAAAATGCTAATTGTGTCCCTGGAGGTCTAGGTAAAAGGGTTCAAGAATCTGTATTCGTGTTAAGCTATCAGGGGCTGGGGTTCAGAAACTGATGGTTCATGGGTCACATTTTTGAGTGGGAAGGGAGGGCTTATTTCCCACAATTCTTCGCTTCAAATGTTAATATGGTAATAATTACTTGTGCATCTCTTTGCATTATATATTAACATGTTTATTGAGATAGATTGTAGAATTTGAACCTGTAATACAATAAAATTTAGAGAGAGCCCTAAATGTGGAGTTATTTTGTTGAGAGTGTTTTAACCTTGCAGGTACATCAGAGGATGTCTTTCCAGCACACAATGACTTGGACTCAACCACATTACTTGAAGGATCAACACCATTAGCATCAGTGGTGAGCGTTGCATTGCATTAACCACCTGCTTTTGTTTTCAATTATTTAGCATGTACATCTCTGATGATAATATAATTGCAACAGTTCCTTTCCTCATCACTTAATTTATTACAGCAAGGATTCAGATTCAAGGCCAGTTCAAGATGCTTTGCCAGGCTATAAGACATTGAATGATAACTCTGCTAAATGGATGGTTCAAAAATACTCATCTGAATGTTTTCAACTTGTTTGATTTTATTTATAACATTTAAGGTATTTAAAGTCCTTTTTAAAACAAATATGTAATGAGTGAAATAGTATCTTATTTTTTTCATGTCTTCTTCAGTAGCTATGAAAAGGTGAGTGATGCTCTTTGGATAAGGGTGTTTATTTCCTTATTAATAAATCAACAATGGCATTGGTGGGATATTGAGGCTTTTCCCTAAATCATCACATGGTATTGAAGGCAAGCTTGGTATTCTGGTGTGGTTATTGTTCTTTAAAGTTGATATTCAGAAATGAATCATGTAACATCACTGTATGGTATGAATCTGTAGTGTCCACATGACCCAGCTATACCTCTCCATGGCATATGCCTGAAAGACTCAACACCTTACTTTCCAGATACCTGCTCAGTAATTTATATCACTGTTCTATTCATATTAGCTAGGAGATGGAAACAACCTAAATGTCCTTTATGCAACGGATGGATAATGAAAATGTGGTATAAATACACTATGGATTACTATTCAACTGTAAAGAAAAATGAAGTCATGAACTTTGCACAGACATGTTCAAAGTCAGAAACTTAGGCTTGCTTTCTTTTCCCTTGAGTCTCCTTGGTATCTTGTGCTAGATACACCATCCTAAGAGTGCTGGCCCCAGATAGAGTGAGTATATTAGACCATGTAGAGAGACGAGCAGATAAGGGGGAGTTACAAGGGGTTTTCCCACTGGTCCAGGCTCTTTAACCAGGCTGGATTTGTTACTACCTCCAGGCCATTACTTTAAGCCTCACATCATTAAACATTGTTGGCAAATAATATAGTGATGTAAAGTAAGACTTGGCCTTCTTGAGGATACAAGCACTGCATGACACATGTCTAGTGTTCTCTTTTCACATAGCACAAGTCAATAGCCAACAGCATGCCTGAAATATGTTTAGGAATATTTAGTGGATTACACAGCATACAGAATTCTCATTATTATTGTTTTAGAATATGTGTGCAAGCTTTGGTACCTTCACTTTTATTGGCAGTATTTGTGAACTTTATTAAATTTTCATAGAACATTAGTGGTTGCCTGGAACTCATAAACTAATGAGACAAATGAAAATTCCAAAGATTTAAGATGGAATGTTCAATTGTCTTTAAAAAAAATCTGTGAGGCCAAATTTAGAAATTTTCTCTTTTTCTCCAAGATGAGTATAATTAAATACACTGAAACCAGACCAAACAACAAGGCAATCTTAGTATAGATGTGGTTTGCTTCTCGGAGTAAATGACTATATATGGATCTTTGGAAACATCAAGATGCTTGGCTACTAACAAACTCTTTGTTGTCAGTCGATAGTTATAGGTACTGTAGTGAAAACAGCTGATACAAGTATTAACGGAGAGATTCTTCAGAGCGTAGACACTCACAGGCAGCACACCATGGTATGGGGACTTGTCAGAAAGACATCTCTGGGCTCCAGTGCTAACCTTTAGGATCAGAGGCGCTACAGATAGAGCCCTGGGAGGTGTGTTGACCCCTCAAGGTGGTTATGATATTAATAAGTGAAGGCCAAGCTCATACCACAGATGGTGCGGATGAAAAACGCATTTGCTTATAAAGACTACAAATGAAGCTGAGTTACCAGTTAGTGGAGGTAATGCCTAAAATATTGTAGCCAGTTTATTTGGAAAACTAGACATCTGAATTGTGTGAAACTAGAGTAGAGCCTCCTCTGCTACCCATGCCTCCAATCTTTATGCATTTTCCAACAGCTCACGTAATTTTCCTTTGTAAACTGAGAACTGTTTGTAATATTTTGAAATGATTTCAACATATTAATTGGAATCTGCCCTGTTTTGTAAGTATCTTTCAGTCATATCTTAAAAATATTTCCCAAAGATTAAATCTCTTTTTCAGCAGAAAAAATATTAGAACACATACAAAAAAGAAAAGCAAACAGGCAGACAACTTTCTGGTATAATCTGCAATTTAAAAAAATTCCTGAATGTTTGAAAACATGCACATTTTTCTCATGTGTACAATTAAAAAAAATTGCATTTTCTCTAGCTTTATTTTAGTAAGTGGAAGTACAGTTTTACCCAAATAATGATTGCTTCATTAAAGGTGGAGCCAAATGGACAAAAACCCAAAGAAGAATGCAACAGACAATTCTTCACGAACAGCCAGTGACAGGGAACTGAAGAGCTTCTCTTCAGCAGAGCCTTGGCAGGTATAAGAGCAAGACTGAAGATGAAATAGAGCAGGATGGAAAGGCAGGCCCAAACAGTGGTGGTAGTTATGGAAACCATATGGCTATGGTCAGGTTTGATATAATGCAGAGGGAAATAAGGAAACAAGGTAGCACTTTGTTACTGATAATTTGAATGGGACACTTATTTTACATTAGGCAATCATGTAAATTATTGAACTCTAAATGGGCTTTTGTGTTAAGATTAGAAAAGGTGCATAGCTGCCTTTATCACACAGCCAGCTGGTTCAGATGACCTTTGGGGCAGGGGGATGACAGGGATGAAAAGAAAATGGTATTTTTGGTAGAAAGCACACATAAAGGCATAGCTCCTGACAGGCAATATCTAAAGTGGAAGTTGGTGAATCTGTACAGTAAAAGAGACATTAGGGACAATGAAAATAAATAGCCACTTAGGTCTTCTTCCCAGAAATCCAAGGCCATTAAACCAGATACCTGACCTAGGTACCAGATTTCTTAAAAGTTCCTCAATGAGTTAAAGTGGGTAAGAACTACTGCTTAAAAATGGGTGATGTCTTTTCAACTTGATATGTATATTACATTTTATTCGGCCTATTTGTGTATCTATGGTCATGCTAGGATAGTTACCTCACAGGAACAATGTGAAACCGCACAACATAATATACACGAAAGCACGCAGAGCTGGCACTTACTCCAGCCCTAGCCTTAGCACCAGCATTTCCAATGCTCTCCACAGGGAATAAACACTTAACCCAAACCGCCCAGAAAACATGACAAAATAGTTTAATTTCTCCACATTCACCATCAACATGTATACTACAAAGCTGTCATTCATAACTACCATCTGCCACAGAGGATACTAAATATGTTTTCTCTATTATTTTTATATAAGTATATATAGCTATGGTGTACATATATGTATGATGTGCACAAAACATTTCTATGCATGTATATATACACAAAGAAGAGCTATATATACAAAATAATTATTAACCCTCATTTGGAGGAGGTTTGATCTTTCTTTATGAAAGCTTACAAATGGCAAGTCCTAAAAAGAAATCCTATAATTGCAAAGTGAGTCTTGTGAAGACTCTGCAAATGCCTACAGATGGTAAACACATCCGTCAAGTCGAGGTCCTAAGACAGTATCGCATTGTTTGGGCTGAGCTTTCTGAACGGCTGGTAATTGAAACATAGCAACTGGAAATCCTGACAGACGTGTAACAAAACTGCTCTGAAATGATCAAAATACCTGAAATACAGGCCTGAAACATTGTCTAACACACTGATATAACTACTTTTTAATTTTATGAGAGAATGGAGCTAAGGAGAAAGAATAATGGGGGAAAATACCGGAAGGCACAAAGAAAAGAAAGAAATGTTGCAAGTGCTTAAGGTGGATTATGCTAAAACAATTCAAACCCGAGAGAAAAGCTCTGGTCCTAGGTGTGGTACTGGGTCTGTGAATAAGGAATATATCAGACACCCATGAAGAGTAGCACTTAGCTTCCTGTGAAGGTTTAGCATGTGTGAGGGAACACCTGGGTCTAGCTCTCAATAGCATTTCATAGCTTTGTAGATTTGCAATATTTGACTCCCATTTTTGCTAATATTTTTTAGCCTTAAGCTTTGTGTTGCATAGTTCTAAGGTCATTTTCAATGAGTAGGTTTTAAATATCTACATACTTTTCCGTGACATGCTACTTACTATGTGCCTACTATAGTAAATGACTATAATAGAAAACATCCATAACCCATATTCTTGTATTCTTTGTGCATGGGCTAGCTTAGGCATGCTATCTGGAGATTTTGTTTTTAAATATAACAATGCCTAATGTGCAGTCTACTATGGTAGTTACAGAATGCATGAAGTATTTAACAAGCTACAATAGAACCCACCCCAAATTGAAAGTTTCTAGATTAATTAGATTTAATAGTTTGTATGTGTACACATGAATACATGTGCACACATGCACACACGTACATGTATTAGTGTATGTGAATTAGAAGTGGGTGAGAAAGAAGGAGGGAGGGAGAAAGGGAGGCAAGGATGGCAGGAGGAATAGATACTTTGCTACTGAGTAAAGACACTGTCAAGATAATAGGCCATGATAAATACTGTATTGCCGGGTGGAAACCATTTACTATTGGGAATAGCTGTTCTGGGGAACAGCCTTAGGGCAAAGAACAAAGGCAAAATAAGACTTTCAGAAGACTGTGACCAATTTGACCTGTCCAAGTAGTTATTATTTCAAGTCGAGCCCCATCTCTCTTGACTCTATCACAGAAGTAGCTTGAGATGTCCACTTAAATAAAGCAATATAATGCAAGCTTTAAAACTAATGTGCCAGAAGAAATAAATTATTCGTGCTTTCTAACTTTTCTAATTTAGTAATTTGAACACATTGATGACATTCAACATGTCAAATTTTGTTAATGACAATTCTTGTTCCCGTTTTTGTTCTCAAGGCTAGTTGGATATTATGTGCCTGTATATTAACCTTTCTAATCATGTGTGGTCTTCAGAGTAAAATAACTTCAGGAGTTTCAAACTTACAGAAGGATTTTACTAAAACTGTACAATATGTGTCATCAATTGTGTGAGAGTGCTCATGGGTTTTGACAGCCATAATATTCATACCTATTTTATTCAGTAAAAAAAATGACATCTCAACTTCTTCTTTGACACAATAGAAGAAAATTCTTTCCTAATTTAAATACTGTACTCCAAAATGTAGTGTACAGCATCATTATGGAGACTTGTGTAATCCTCCTTTCCCCAAAATTGGAGCACCTACTTCACTCTATTATACCATCTGTTTATTATTATTGTTCTCACCAACAAAACACCTACAGAAAGTACATTTTTTATTATTGCAAGAAATTATCCCTAGTAAAAATGAGGAGTTATCTTATACCCCAAGTTCCATGGCGCACTCTGTTGTGGAAATCTAGTCCTAACTGATGGACAGTAGATCTGGTTATTTGGCAAGTAGATTTTATTGCACAAATCAAACTGCTTTCTAGCCACCATTTATTTCTATTTTCTTCAGAATTGGGCAGTTCTGAAAAGCATGCAGCATTTAAAAGCAGCATCTAGAGTGTTCCCATTCACTACAGGGGTCACTGGGCCCTTTGGCCTTAAAATCTGCATACAAGGATGTCGGGGTTACTTTTGCAGCTAGAGAAGAGAGTGTGAGAGTCTGGTTTTGCAAGTTCCAAGCGTGTGCTGCCTTCCCAGTGCTCTATTAGGCATCTGCAATTGGTCAGCTACAGAGTTCTCGAATCCTGCTCCGTGGAAAGGAATATAGGCATTCTTTCTAAAACTTGCTCTTTCTTCACTCCCTTTCACTACTGCACAGTCCTCCATCCAACATGCACCCAGCTGCTCGGAACGAATGCCCTTTCCAGCTTTTAAACCCAGTGAACCACCAGGTCAAAAGGCCCACAGAGTATCTTTCCTAAACCTTCTAATGTTCAACTCTCTCTGAGCTGGTTTCAAGCTTTGCACACTTGTCTGAATTTCTGTCCATGTCTCTTGTTGGTCTCTTCCATTACACACCAATATCCAGTCTTTCTGGTGCGAATGAATTCTTAACCATAAAGTCCCTGCCTTCTCCTCAGCTTTCTCCACTATAGCTCTCCAGGTTCTGTGACGCTGCCACCAACCCCAGAATCTACCAGGTGGAGCCATGCTCAGTGTGATGGCTTTGGAACAGGTCCACTTCTGAACATTGCAAAAGGCTTCATCTCATCTGTTCTGCCCTTCCTCTAGTTAATTTCTTCTCAGCGGGAAGGGTACAGTGTTTCTGCCCTCCAGATCCTTACTCAGGCCTGATGTGGTGGAGTCTAGGAGTGGGCACTGCCTTCATAACATCTATCTTCTCCTTTGTCTAGGAAGTGACCACACCCTATTGAAATTGCGTGTTGATACATCTTAGGTTTTGAACAAGGGTCTCAAAAGATATGTCTGAATGTTTGGGCTAGACTGTCCAATGAGCTTTAGGGATCTGCCCATCTCTGCTCTTTCGTCTCGGGGATACAGATACACAGCACAGGACATGGCTTTTACATGGGTGCTGGGATCTGAACTCAGGTCCTTTGGCTTGTGTGTAAGCCCTTTATCAAGCAAGCTATCTCCTCAGCTTTCTCAGCTTCATTTTCGCCTGTATTTCTCTCACCTTACTAAGAACTATAGCAGCCATCATTATACTTGAGAAGTAAATTCAATTACTAATATCAGCCTGCCCATTTTCTCGGAGAAAACAAAATTACTTCTCTACAGAATTAAAACATCATTTCCCTTGTGCTTGATGAAGAAGGTAATTTTCTTTTGTGTGTCTTGTCCCTAAAATGAATATTTGGTCTAGACAGAATATTACTGAAGGCTTTTCCATGAGATATGCCTCTTTTTGTTAGAACAAACTTCATTATTTCTACATAATTACATAAATAGCTCACTGTACCTCGTTGCTCACTTCTTAATACAATAAAAAACTTAAAAACAGGTGAAAGAGCCTAGCTTTCATTTCCTCCGAAACAGAACGCCAATAACACATTTGCATGTACAGTCTCCCTCATATTTGCGACTATTATCGAATTCATCTTAAGGGGAGCAGCATGATCTACCCTGGGTAACCAACACCAGTAGGCCTCAGGCTATAACACACACCAGAATCTCCTGGAGGTCTTTTATAAATGGGGATATATGGGCTCAGCTCCAGGGTTTCTGCCTCGCAGGCCTAAAATGGGACCAGGAACATTGTGATTCTCACTAGGTCCTGGTTGACACTGATGTGGCTGTCTAGATGTGAATGCACACAACTTCTGCCATGTGGGCCGGTTTGGGGTCTGTACAGTTTCATAATGGTGCTTTGCCATGCTCCCCTCTCCTCCTTCTTTCTTTTTCTTTTGTTACTAATATCTGAAACCTGGTTTTGGTGTTAAAATTTTATAGAGAAAGCCATCATTTCCTTAAAAAAAAAAGCAAAAAAGAAAGAAAAATAGAATAAAATGGAAAATTCTACCTCTGTAAGTTTTTAAATAATAGAAAAAGAAAAAAAAGATTTTTTTTTTTCCTAAGAGGTTTGACCTTCCACAGCAAAGAAACTTTTGCCTCTGTGGTGATTTGTTTGTTCGGAAGCCAAACTGGCAATTACAGGGGCAGGAGGAGTAGAAACCATTGTCTATAAGGCTGATAGGGAAACGCTTTGTGAGTCCCAATACAATGCGGGCCGACACAACACGTAAGCTCATCTGAAGTTCTAGTTCCTTCTTTCCTCTCCTCAATTGCTCATCTCAATTCTCCTCACCAGAGAAGCAGGAGCGAACATCAATTCTGTCACAGGGTCTCTCACTGAAACCTTTCACTTCTTAGCCTTAACTTAGAGGAACCATCTCAAGGCATCCTGAGATACTATGTAGCGGCAGCCTCAAGTCCCTTTCCACTCTGCAGGCTTTCTGTGATTCTCACCATTACATCAGGGTACTGTAATTGGTTAAAAATGTAGTGTAGAAGACAGAGTTTTAACCTGATAGACATATTTCAATCTTATTGATAGGCAATGTGAGCTCTTATCAATCATGGATTAGGTGGCTACAGCAAAGACTCTCACAATGTCTTAAAGAAGAGAGTGATATACTTAGTGATGGCTTACGAGGACTTGAGACTCAGCCTGCTGTGATCATTACAGAATGCTACATAGTTCACACTCTTCATTTGTTAGCATCAAAGTCTGTCATGATCCTTGCTCTTTATTCTTATAATCAAGAACAGTTCTTTGAAAACAGAAAATGATTAATATGTAATTTTTTGCCAAAATGTAAGCTTTTTGTTTTTTGTTTTAGGATAAACAAGGAAATTTAGGAGAAACCCAAGAAATATCAGAATGTAACATGACACCCAAGTTCATAGATTAAATAATGCCAAAAGCTGAGATTATTGCTACAGATGAAGGAAATTAATTAGGGTGCAAAAAAAAAATAAAGCCTCTAATCTTACATTTACTCAAAGACGTCTGTCACCAGACAGAAGCACACGGAACTTTAGGGAACATTTCCAATTATGTGTCAAGATGAATCCCTGGCTTCACACTCAGATAATGCACAGAAGAATAGAACTCTGTGCATGTAAATTTCTAGTTTATATATGAGGAGAAACTCTCCCACTAGATACCATTCACTTTCCTCTTCATGTAAGAACAGAGTTTGGCCTGAATATTTTTGCAGATTGGGATACGAGAAGCGCTATTGCTATTTTACATCAACAGTGTCTTAAGATCCTAGGCACCATTTTGCAGGGATATCCATGGACACAGCTTTACATCCTTTCAGCTGAATCTACTCAGTACAGCTCAGTGGACCTGTGATCATGAAAAAGTCCTACTAAGGAGGGAGCCACTGTAAGAGCCAGGGGCATAAGCAGCTCACAGTGGTGGGAGTCTGGTCTGAAGGGACTGTCATGTTCTACTTTCCCCAGGTCCCTTTCCAGTTTGGTTACTCAGTCCCTGGGAAACACTTCATGCACACAAAATTCCTGGATGGACATTGACACAGCCTCTCTGTCCTGCATTTTCTTGGCTGTGGAAGTGGTGCATGCCCTTTGACACCATTTCCCCTAAGTTTCTAGGAATAAACCACTTCTCCCAAATCTCTTCTACTATATCTTAATAACTAGTTTTTTNGGTTTTTTTGCGGAGGGGGTAGGCTGTTTCTGATTTTGTTCCCAATTTCTGCTATCCAGGTCCTACTGAATCCCACGCAGACACTTTAAACTTGGACAAAGTACAAGTTTGCCATCTTGAGTTCCTTTTCAAGATGCAGCGTATAATAATGACTAGCAATTCAGCATCCAGGAAGCAGAGTGAACAGTGAGGACAGAAAATGAAGTGAAGGAGGCACAAAGAGGCTCTTGGTACAGCAACACATTTTTCCCAGAATAATATAACTCATGATTTGGCATACCTGGTTAAGATCAAGTTAGTTATTAAGTTTTAGTCCTTCCAAAAGGATTTTGCCACCTTATTTCCACAGAGATTTTCATTTCATGCAAAAGTTCTACAATTTTTACTATTCTATATCATTTCATGCCAAGTACTTTCTTACTTAATTATATAAGAAACCCATCAAAAAGGTTGGCATTCCATATACTGCATGTATATATTACATACATTATTATACTATGTATGTGTGTATATATTATATAGATTAGAGATGTTATATAAAGATGTATTTAGAATAAAACAACAATCACAGTCCATTGTCCTAGAAAAGTAATAACTCACAAGACAAGAACCTGATGACAGAATTTGAAATTTCATTAAAATTACTTCATAAATGAACTGTGTAGTCCACGACACCAAACAAAGGATACAGCATTTCCTTCTACTGGACAATATGAAAGCCTCTGAAATGAGATGTCCAAGTTCTTTTAGAAATAAAATTTAAATGGCAAGAACAGCCCAGAAAGCATTCATGCCACTTTCTGAGTGTTGCCAGCTCATTTACGACCCGCCAGAAGCAAAGCCAAGCAAAAGCAATCATGATTTTCCCCCCTGGTATAAAAGAAGGAATAGGAGCAAAAAGGAACTGCTGAATCAGACCGTGTTTAACTAAGGGGTGAGTGAGGCGTTTTCTTCAATTAATAGCCAGCTGCAAAATCTGGGCTCACGCCAGCGGGTCTTTTCGTCATGAAGAGACACAGAAATAAGTCATTCTGTTCTCAGGTGCTGGCACAATGACAAAAATCAGTGTGGCCCAAAGCTGGGAGAAAGAAAGGGACGGTGGGCTATGCTGAGTTTTATGAGGGCATTTCAGCAATCATTTTTAGGACACCCAGTCCAGGTTTATTGTTAAAATGTCCCAGTGGATTCATTTAGGCTCAGATTCTTGTTTGAAAGAACAAATTCTTAGAAGGGAGAAAGCAAAGAATAGAAATGACCTCAGGAAGGGCATGTTAATTGTTGTCACCGAAGGTGAAATCCATCATCACATTTAACTCCCCAGACTAAAGGGTGTGTGAGCAAAGGGATATTTTAAGGGCTTCCATGTGGAGGTATTTTTCTGTGAGGAGGGGAGAAAAGAAAAAAAGATAGGAAACAGTGAAAGGGCACAAAAGGAATCATGGGGAAGCCGAGAAAGGTCAAGTGCCTGCTCCTTCATTCAGAAAGAATGAGCAAGCCCTGGTGGGGTTTCCTAGCTAGGTGCCTATACTGGTGACCGCAAGCCCATGAGTCTCCTGGCTGCCGAGCCACATTCCTGTCTGTCTGGATGGAAGGTTGCCCACCCACAAGCCAGACCTTTTCATTATGGGGATTTTCTGAACTTCCAGATCAGGCAAATGTCACAACCACACACACGCACGCACACACACACACACACACACACACACACGACACCCTTTCATTTCTTCTAACTACATCTTTGAGATTTTTCTTTTCTTTCCGTTTGATAGTTTTATACATGTATATAATAAATTTTTATTTTCATACCTTATTCCCCTCCCTTCACTGCCTCCCTTCTTCTGTTGGAAGCCTTCCTATGTCTTTGTGAAAGGAGAAAGATTCACTAGGCAGTAACAAAACAAAACAAAGTCACAAAGCCAAAAGTTCTGTGGATATTTATGTATAAACTAGACAGATAGGAGATAAGGTCTCTAAGTAAGCTGATAGGTAAATTCTTGGCTGTCTGTTTGCTTCCTTAGTTTTCAAACTGTAGTCCTGGAAATATGAACACACAGTTCTAAACATCTCGAGAGCTGGTGCATCAGAAGGGCACACACCTTTACGATGATTGAGACAAGGTCATAAATCCCATAGCAATGACAGGAGGAGACATGTGGAAACGGACCGTCGTCACTCAGTTCCGTGAACCAGAGGAAACTAGGCACAAGGAACAGAGAGCTGGCAGGGAACCCCTGGATTTACTCATTCATCAAAGAAGGCTGCCAGGGGTTGAATTACCCCATTGACGCCACCTCTTACCATGTCAGAGGGTATGTGTTACAAGGCTGCCAAAAGGCCAAGGCAGCTTTAAAACAGGCAAAGCCGCCTCGGTCCATAGCTGAGACAAAGAGAAACACTGACAAAGACACCACTCCCCAGGTCTCGTGTCCTACTGGTCATTTCAGAGGAAGACTTTTTCGCCACGCTCCTGTGGCTCACCCACTAAAATCAGCACCCCGCTGGCAAAAGCAATCTCTGTCACTGGTAGCACAGGCAAGAAAGGGCAAAGCAAGAAGCCCATCTCTGTTAGTGACATTCAGAGCGATGGAGTGAGATCCGCACAGTCACAGGACACCCTGTCCTGTCAGTGGTTGGTGAAGTCTGGGCAATTGTAACCTGTTAATTGGAAGCTCTCTGTGTGAGGACGGTTGGAGAGGATGAGCTGCTAGGAAAAGCTGATGTAGCTCATGATCGTTGGGTGACAGAAGAGGCATCGTGTATGTCCTAGGAGGAACCCCCACCCGAGACAGTAATTCATAGGCAAAGCATAGAGATGGTCGCGCCATAAGAAACTATATACTTCCTCAGAGGTAATTCACCTGTTTTTAATGAGCTGACTCTGTAAATATGAAACATTTTATTTTTCTTTGTGAGAACTCCCTCTGTCACGCACATGTACAAATGGAAACAGAGATTTCTCCACAAATCAAATATTGTATAGAAACATACTGTTTGTCTTGTCTTAGATATTTTGTGCTGTGGGTTTTAAGGGGTCTCTATTTCCATCCCTGGGCTAAATCACACACACTCTCCTATTAAACAACTTGCATATTTAGAGATAGTCCTATCTCATTCATGCAGAGGTAAGATCACTTCAATATATGATGGTATTGTTCTCCATTCTTTTCTTTCTGTCCTGTTGTTTGTCAGAAAACAAACAAACAGACAAGGCATGTGATGATGTTGACGTCTGGCAATCTGTACATCCAGGATTCTATGCTAGATAAGATTTATACATTCTTATCTCCACACCTAGCCATTTTCTTAGGCTAATATCCACTCACACACAAAGTCAATGAAACACAGAACTAAAGAGTGAAGCCCAGCACCACTCTCGGGTTCCCTGCATGGGAGCTTGTATTGGTAATGTCTCATCCAATTGCTTTCCTTCCACAGCCCCCCTTCACTGCTGTCACGATGGTGCCAGGCTTGCCTGTGCCACACTGTCATTTGAAGGAAAGAACAGCACCTTAAGTGTCCTGCCAGGCTCAGTACCTATAGTGGGGCACCCAGAACTGGACCCTGTCAGCAGTATGAAGGGTACACATGTGCACTGCGCAGCCAGGAATCAGCAAAATATTTGCTTGGATAGGACCCAAATTAAAAATTAAAAAGTTGCAATTTATTAGTGCTGTTTGGGAAAAGATTGGGTCTTGAAATATGTCACTTGGTTTAATTTTGGCTAATTCTCAACCAAGAGTTTCTTCGGACAGGTGGTAGTGAAATTCATGATCCCAGTGAGTTCTGTCCCCTAAAGCCACGGATAACTAACTGGCTTTGGAAAGTATTCAAAAGCAAGTCAGTGTTCTCTGAATTCCTAAGGAAGTCAGGACCCCACCCACTGAGACAGTGGGGCTGATCTAATGGGAGCTCACCAAGGCCAGCTNTTGGACTTCCCACAGGGCAGGGAACCCTGAGTGCTCTTTGGACTGGAGAGGGAGAGGGAGGGGGGTGGGGGGAAGGGGAGGGAAATGGGAGGAGGTGGAAATTTTTAATAAAATAAATAAATAAACAAAAAGCAAGGCAGTCTCAATGACAAGGCTTGCGACTGAATATGACCGAGCATTTACATTCCTGTATAGCAGATTGCCTTTCACCTGCATTACAGGAAACATGCATTTACCTTGGAGAATAATTTCAAGTAAATTCTAAATCTCCTCTGCATGGAAAAAAAATTCCAGTTTTTCCTTATTGTACAGTTTCACGGTGTATGTGCAGTTGTGGTGGCAGTGCCTCTCTTGACATCAGGCATTCAAGAATAAGAATGTGCTGAGACAAAGAAATACTCTGTGAGGAAGCTTCAGACAGAAGCCTGGGGGTTTGCTGGAGTGGCTTTGCTCCAGCGGAGCAATGCCTACCTGTGATGACTGATGTTGACAGGGAAAACCGATTCAAACTCGAAGATGAATGATGGGGGAGAAGCTGAATGATTGGCTAAGGACCACCCCACAGCTTCACCAGAGTTCATGCAAGCGTGGATGAAGAGCAATTCAGCACACCTGTCATGACGGAGGTGATCTCCAGGCCCCGGAATAGTCTTTGGGAGAGGGAGAATCATTCTTTAGGGAAGGTGTGGCTGCCAGCGGGTTCCCAGTGCACTCCCCCACACCCATGAACATAGGGATACCACTAAGTGTACTGAGTGCATTTATCCAAACACAAAAGGAAGAGGTTTGGAGCGGAATTTTGAGGGGAAAATGGGAGACCTGGGTGGGAGAAATGGGGGTCAGTATAATCATATTTCATTGTCTACATGAATGAAATCCTCAAAATTAAAGAGTTTTTTTTTAATTTAAAGCAAAAAGAAAGCCTATAGCATGCACTATAGTACCCACAGCTGGTGCACCCAGGGCCCACGATTTTTTTCAAGTGCTTAAAAGAGTGTTCAAAATGAATGTAATTGGTGTAGATTACATCAGTTTTATATCAGCATAGCAAAAATGCAGTGATTTTATTTTTAATGGGAGAAAGAGACCCATTAAGTCAATGTGCCTGGCTCCCATGAACATCACAGTTAGCCTTGAGTTATATTTACTTTTGCAAGCTTACTGTAGCTTTGTGAAGAATTGAGATGCTAGAAGCACATTAATAATATATTCCTTTCCTTTTTTGTTTCTCACCACAAACCCAACCCAGGTGAGAAACTGAAGGTTCATCTAAGCTGGATTGCACAGGGGTAGGGTATCAGTCACAAATCCAGCTTAACTGCGCAACAAGAGAAAAGAATTCCTAGAGAAATCTCTTTACGTACAAATCTCACTTCTCATTCCAGGAACAGTTTCAAAATGATCACAGTTTAAGGACCAAAAGAAAAGGAGAGCAATATGGCAAAATACTGCATCCTAACAAAATCTCTGAGTTGGATTTGCTCATCCATTTATCTTTTTAAAAAAACAAAATGAAACACCAAATTAGCTGATTCAACGGAGTCACTCAGGAATGCAGCCATATCAAATTACTGAGGAAGTATTAGATTTATAAGTTAGAGTGAGTAAGCACTTAAAAAGAGCTAGTGCAAAAGCTAAGGCCAGGCGTGCCTTTCTCACAGGCAAGTTGGTCCTGCTTATTTACATGTGACTGCCTTCTAACCTGAATGCAAATAAGGGACTTAATGGTGCTTTCTGGCACTACTGAGCAATTTCATTCATTCATTCATTCATTCATTCATTCATTCATTCATTCATTCATCCAACAGACTGCAGTATTACAAACATGTTTCAGGCATGCGACTAGATGCTGGAAATTCATAGTTGAGCACAATGGACCAACAGTTTCCATTTAAAACTATATGTTTTGGTAGTAGGACATTGACTATTATTTAACCAATGACAATATACATCATCCAAATATTCAGGGAAGCAATCTAAGCAATTGAAAACAGTTATGCAGAAAAGAGGATGAAGAGATGTCCTGGCCAGAAAGTAGCCTCGGCTCAGCAGGGTGTGGGTCAAATTTCCCTCACAGGAATTTATCTTTTTACACAAGAGGTAAACTCCCAGTGATGTAGCAATAGAACTTTTTGCTGCCAGCCCTTTGAGGGAATAGAAAATGTTTATTTTGTTTCCCTGGGTAAACAGAAATAAGAGTAAGGGAAGCTCGAGCTCCCATGAATCCTCACTGTACTCTCAGGCATGAAGGCTGTTGTGTGAACTGCTGACTAATCCTGTGAGGCACCTGGAGCTCCCCAGGCAAGAGCACCATGTCAACACTAGCATTAAACAAGCAGCAGCCAGTGGCCAAGTCCTCTGGTGGTGCATGCAAGGCAAATAAAATACGTTCCCTCTTGGAAGTTCATGACATCCGCCAGGTTAAGCAAGAACAAGGCAAACTGTTTCTTAAAAGCCATTCTGCACTATGGTGTGTGTGTGTGTGTGTGTGTGTGTGTGTGTGTGTGTGTGTGTTATGTATGACCTCTAAACAACTGCTGTGAGTGTGGAGTGCTTAACAGCAGATTAAAACATGTGTGCATGTGTGTGTGTTTGTGTGTGCACGTGTGTGTGCATGCATGTGTATGCATGTGGTATGTGTGTGTGATCACAAGGTACTGAAACCCATTTGAAATATCACATTTTATAATTCTGCAGTCATTTTAACTATCTACCAGAAAGAAGAATCGGGTGACATTCTTCAGATAATGACAGCAGAAGCACTTTCTACAAATTTTTAGAACACAGATGAAACTCTACTTAGTGGCGGGATTTATTTCAATCCCTGCAGCTCTTACAGCTTCTCAGTATGAGCTGTGATTACAGAGTCATAGCATAACCAAGAAAGTTCATTGGGGTTCCAAACAGCAAGTAAAGCAACATATTATACACATATTACACATTAATAAGACCCTGTGTTGAGCACGAGAAACCGCAGAATTCCAACATCAGTGTTCATGTGCTTGACCCAACCCCACAACAAAGAGACATTTGTGACAGAAGAAGCAACACACACACACCATACATGCATGCACACACAGACACACACACACACACACTGGGCATGCACATACACACACAGACACACGTTCATACGTGCACAGGAACACGCACATGTACACACAACTTGCAAATAAATACTGGTTTAAATTGTAGCTAAAATTGAGTGCAGTTTGGGCTGAGCCAACTTTTATCCTATTGTAATAACTGCACAGTTAGATTCCTAAAAATATCTGAAGGTTATTCATCATCACGATTTGGGGAATTATGTGGCATTTTTGCTAAAATCCTTTAAAAATAATCTACTCTTATTCCTTCACTGTCCAGATGAAGAAACGTTGTCTAGACATCACTTCACTGGAAGTAAGGAAATTAACTGCAGTATTTCTGAGGCATAGATACTGACATCTTCTTGGGTGTTCATGTTCAAAGATGCTTTCTGTGTCAGTATGTGTGTGCATGTGCTCACGTGTGTGTGTTGAAACAAGATTCTGCTATGCAAACCAGGTAGACTTGAGACAATCCTCCTGCCTCACTCAGCTTTACATCTGCAATTGGAGGTACGTATTATCATGATTGACTTAAACATCTTTTTCATCTTTAAAAAGTGAGCTTACATTTTATGAATTTTTCCTTTAGCATTCTATAGATATCTCCCACTAAAATACTATATTTGTGTATCATATGCATTTATGCTTTTTCATAAAACTGAGCCTCTCTTCTGGACGTTCAGTTCATTCTACCCTATCTCTTCCTCAACAATAGCAATAGCAATGATGTAGTTAAATCCTTTCATGCAGCCTTGGTTATTTTCCTGGGATACATTTTTAGATATGAAGTTGATGGTTTATAAAATAAAATTTTCTAGTAATTATTGATGACTACAAAGGTCCTCAGACTTCCACTGGCAGTAGGTGTACACCCTGCCCTGCACTCTATTTGTCTGGTCCTGAGCATGTTTTTATATGAATCTTTGAACACTTTAAAGAGAACAATGAGCCTCTGTTACTGGATTTTCTTTGTGGTTGGGATTTTATTCATGTTATTGGCCATTTATGTTTCTTCTAAGAATTGTTGATTTTTTTCTATAAGGGCAATCATCTTTGTTCTTAGTGATTCTTAAGAGCTCACTCTACATTACATTAAATGCTCCTTTGGCAATACTGAAAACAGCTTCTCTTCTTTGTCTTTTACTGTTATTTCACATTTATGGTGTTTTGGATGAGAAGTATATATATATATATATTCTTTATTTTAATATTTGCTGTATCTTCCCTCTTAGTTTTATCCTAATACAATGTATCTGACATTTTATTAAATGATATTTAATTTTATTTAAATTAAAACCTTATCTAATGTGTATTTTTAAGTAAGTGGGTAATAAAAGGATCTAAGTTCGTATTATTTTCCAAAATGATTGGCGGTTATTTTGCTAACATTTGAATAGCTAACCTTTCCATGTGCTGGTTCAAATGCTATTTAAATCAGGTAGTTTTACAGATGCACAACCGTCTATATCCACACACATGTGCATGCACACACACCAAACATGGTTCATCTTTGGAGACCATGCCTTACCCCAATTCCTCACTATATTACCGTTCTAACTCTGGCATTTTCAGCACAGGTTTCTCAGGCAGTGAGTTCTGCATCTCTGTACCCTTTACCTGTTAAGTGTTCAATTTTATTTTGACTTTCTTACATATTTATTCCCTTAGACTTTTTTTAAACATTTTGGCAAATTCACAATAAAGCGTGATTGTTGTTTGCTATAATTAACTATTATAGGTTAATTTGAAAAAACTATTTTTCTTTAAGATTTTCTCTTTTCTTCTTTAAAAAATGGTATTATTTTTCACAGATGGGTATAAAAAATTGTGTATTTTCTAATGACAATTGGGCTAGGCACCAGTCGATGAGTATATTTCTTTGTACCATTATAATGAAATCTTTTTATTCTTTCTCCAGTTGTGTTTGGTTCTATCCTAGGTCTCTGAGACAGCCAGCTGATGGGTCCTGATGCTCCAGGTAGTGGGAGTGGGGTGGGGGAGAGGCTTACTCTCCTGGTGTGGATTTTAGGCTAAGACCAGCCATTGGTGGGCCACTCCCTCAATGATACAGAGTCATAGCCAAACATTAGGCAATTAAGATCATCCTGCTGAAGAGAGGGAGAAAGGATTGCAGGAGCCAGAGGGGTCAAGGATACCACAAGAAAAATAACTGAATCTACTAACCTGGGCTCATAGGCGTTCACAGAGACTGAACCGCCAATTAGAGAACGTGCATGGGATTCACCTAGGCATTTTGCATGTATCTTACAGTTATGTAGCTTGGTCCTCTTGTGGGACTCCTAGCAGTGGGTGCAGGGACTCTCTGGTCCTCTTTCACTGGCTTTTGGGATCCTACTCCTCACACTGTGCCTCCCTGCTCAGCTTCAGTACACGGGAGGTGCTTGGTCTATCTTACTGCAACTTGATATGCCATCTTCTGTGGCTATCTGCCCTTTCCTGAACAGAAAGGGAGGGAATGGATTGAGGGGTGGGAACAATGGGGAGTGGAGAAGAGGAACTGGGAGGAGAGGAGGGAGTGGGACTGTGACCAGGATGTAAAACAAATAAACAGTAAACAAATAATTTGAAAGAAGACCAATGTATTTTGGATGCTAGAACTGCATGCTGTTTGGAAGGGCAGTTTATTCTCTCTGTTACATTTCTAACTGGAAATTAATTTAACTCCTAATAAATTCTCTGTAGGTATTTTGTAGTTGGTCATCCTACCCAGTCACCACTTGAACATAATTATCTTATGTTTAATTCCTTTAGCTCTTCCAGACGAAATCTCAAGTTGTTACAAAGCCATTCATATTCTATTTTTATGTGTCAAACTGCTACTCTGACCCAAATGAAAAAGAAAACCTTCTGTGTAATATATTATATTACATCATAGGGCTTATAATTATGCTTGCTTTAATGGACATGATTCCTACTTTTCAATGTGTCGAGTTATTGGGACAGATGCTGTACTTCTTTATTGCTATTTCAGTTTGCTTTTTAACATTTAACATAGAAGCGATGAGTGTGCGCTAAGTTTTAAGTTTTGGTCAAATGCCACCCTGGCATCTGTTATTATAAGCCTATCCCCTGTCTTTATTTAATTAAAAGAATGAATACTTCTTTCCCTTGTTTGGTGTATGTGGGGGGAAGTGTGTGTGTGTGTGTGTGTGGTGTGTAAGTGGTGTGAGTGTATCTGTGATGTGTATGTGTGTGTTTATATGTGATGTGTATCTGTGGTGTGTATGTGTGTGTGAGTGTGTGTGGGGGTATTTGTGTGTGTCTACATGTAGTATGTGTATTTGTGTGGGGGAGTGTTGTGTAGGAGGGAAGTGTGTGTTTATATGCGGTGTGTATCTGTGGTGTGTATGTGTGTGTGGGAGTGTGTGTGTGGGTATTTGTGTATGTCTATATGTGGTGTGTGCATATATGTGGTGTGTCTCTGTGGTGTGTATGTGTGTGTGGGAGTGTGTCTGGGGGGATTTGTATATGTCTACATGTGGTGTGTGTATGTGGTGTGTAAATGTTTAGGTGTGCGTGTATCTGTGGTGTGTATGTGTGTGTGGAGTGTGTCTGGGGGTATTTGTGTATGTCTATGTGGTGTGTAAATGTTTTGGTGTGTGTGTATCTGTGGTGTGTATGTGTATGTGGGAGTGTGTGTGTGGGTATTTGTGTGTGTTCATATGTGGTGTGTATGTGGTGTGTGTGTATCTGTGGTGTTAATGTGGGAATGTGGGGGATATTTGTGTCTCTATATGTGGGGTATGTGTGTGTGTGTGTGTGTGTGTGTGTGTGTTATATGCCCATGTAGGAATGGGATATATGTGCGCTAGAGCACCTGTGTGTGAAAGTCAAGTGAACATTGGACGCCTTCCTCTGTTACTCTCCATTATAATTTTTAGACAGGGACGTTATGTTAATGAACCCAAAGCTCTCAGTTTGGCCTACACAGGGTGGCCAGTGAGCTCTATGCTGCCAGTCTCCACTCACCAATATCAGTATTATAAGCACAAGTGTTAAGTTGGCTTTTATGTGGTTTTGGGAATTTGAGTGAAGCCTTCAGAATGAACAGCAGGTAGTCTTACCCACTATGCCATCTCCATGGGCTCCTGCTTGCTGTGCTAACTTACCAATAAGTGACTTCTGAGAGGAAATTCTCTTGTGTTGAACCATGCATGCATTTATAGAATCAACCTGGTTTGGTATAAGTGGGACTCCTTTTTGTCATTTAAAATTTTATTTATTCATATATTTAATTGTGTGTCTGTCGTGACTTGTGTGTGTAAGTGCAAATGCACCCACAGACTACAGGTAGTTGTGAGTCACCAAACGTGTGTCCTGGGAACTGCTCTTGGGTCCTGTAAGCAAGAATGTTTTGAAAATACCATATTCAGTTTACCAACGCTGTATTTAAAATGGAATGTCATTAATAGATTAGTTGAAAGATTCAATATTTCTTGTGGATTGTCAAGCTGTTTCTTTTCATAAAGTAGAACTTTCAAAATAAAGAATTATTCAGCTGGATGGTGGTGGTGCATACCTTTAATCCCAGCACTCTGGAGACAGAAGGAGGCAGATCTCTGAGTTTGAGGCCAGCCTGGTCTACAAGAGCTAGTTCCAGGACAGACTCCAAATCTATAGAGAAACCCTGCCTCTAAAAACCAAAAAAGGGGAAAAAAAGAGAAAAATTTAAAAAAGAATTATTTATTTAAAGCTCAGAAACTTTCTCAGAAATTTTCATTTAGAAGGTTTTTTGTTTAAAACATACTTTTAAGAAATAGATATTAAATTTACATAAAAAATAGAAATACCTGTTTTGGTAGAAATGGGTGACTAGCTCCGAATTCTCAGGCCTCCCCTTCTAAGAGCTTATTTCTGACCTGCCCTCCCTTGTGCTGTTCCCAAAGCCCCACTCGGCCAGCTGTCCCACACTGAATTTGTCTGCTTCTCTTGAAGCAGAAAATGGGAGATGTAAGAGGTGCCATCCAAGCATCTCTCCCCCTATTCGGAAGTTCCCATCTCCCCAAAGAAACACTGCTCTCTGGGCCCAAAGCACTCTCCTACTGATTGTTTCCTAAGCACAATGGGGTGACTCTGCAGATCCATCTCTGCAAGAGTGAGCAGGCTCCATGCCATTCCAGCTGCTGAATGACTCAAGGGCCAATCCATGAAATTCAAAAGCAGCTGTGATGTATAGAGCCTGGCTCTAAATATGGGCAGGCAGGGGATATGGGTGGGCGGNTTGGGGCTTTACATCTGAAGAACGTGTGCTTTCTTTTAAGCCACATCTAAATGAAAGGTTCGTGGGATTTCTCAAACACATGTTAAAATTATTGTGTACCATTGAGAAAAAGAAAGAGTGTAGGAGCTATCTAGTCATATTTTAGTGGCTGGTGTAGTAAATTACTGTTTAATAAACAAAAAGCAAGTAGAATGTGGAGGAACTAAACCTTCCTAATGTATTTCAACATTACCCTTAGCAGACTGTCACAACCCTCTATCTTGTCCCAAGTTTCCAGAAAACATAGAAGAGAAGTCCTGTTGGAAACAACCTGGCAAAACACTTGGTATAAGAGGCCCCCACTCCATCCCATGGTGCTTCCAAACATTTTGCTGGACAGCTGTCACTCTTTCCCTAATGGGAGGAGGAGCCTGAATCTCAGACTCTGAGATCATAGAGCTATCAAGGGACAATTACCAGTGCGTGCTCTTTCACTGTCCCCTTATTTCAGGGTTGAATCGACTTGTTTGTGAAAAGAAACAACTACATTGTAATAGTTGTTTATCATGTTTCAGAAACTATGCTGTGATGTAGGAGGGTCATCTGTCTATGTGTTACTTTCATTGGTTAATAAAGAAACTGCCTTGGCCCCTT